>OZ005650.1:163740386-164280386 GCA_963930645.1 Salticus scenicus | reverse complement strand
CAGTAGCTTATGAGAAATCATGTAATAAAAAAAATATTTCGTACTACTGGCATTCTGTAGAAATTCCTAGGAAGTGTTATGAAAATTAACGCATTTATTTTTGAAAACAAGACAAAATAATCACGTTTTATCTCAGATGCTCGAAACAATCAACTTGTACATTTAAGTCACTACTGAACTATTGCTGTTGCACAACTACCTGAAGTCGCAGCTCGCGCACTCTATTCCTTACTCCCGATCCTTGACTTGCTCAATTTCGCCTGGCTTTACCTTACACAAGAGAAACCCTAGGAAAACTGTCTTTCTTTCAAATCCTTCAGATTGTTATAGGAATAAGATTATGATGAAAGTTTGCTTTTACGAACAAATAATTCACAACAATGTTTTTAATAACTAAATTATAAAATACTATTTCCTTACTTTAAAACAAAAGGGAAGTTTATATATTGACATAAAAAGGAATTATAAAACTAGACGTTATATAAGTTTTAATCTCTAATTTTTAGGCTTCTAAGAGAACGTTTTGCGAGTATTATAGAAATACCTAATTAGGGACGTTATGTAGTAACGAAAAGTTGCGAGTTGCCAAAATTTAAGAGGGATAAAAAAAGTTGAAGAATTATCGAAAAGGCAGATTGCATAGCCAGATATAATAATGATTCTTAATGAAAAATTTTAACTTTTCAACGGACAATCGTGTTTGGGTTATGCGAACACTCTAAATCTGCGCATGTTACATTTCTCACTTTTCGTGAAAGAATGACCTGTACTCGATCTGTCTCAAAGAGTGAACCGTCATCTACCGTATTTAAATTGAAAAATCAATCTGCTGTAGAGTGAGAAAATGTGTGTCATCTATTAACCTTATTTCGAATGAAATATGAAAAATAATTTTACACTAACCTTAAGCATGCATTTGTATAACGGAATTTATTGAAGATTTTTAACGAATGAAAAAGGAAAATATTTATGTTAAAATATTATTTGATAAATATTAAAAACTTTTATGATACAACTGACAAAATCGAAAAATTTTTATTAGCAAAAAATAACGAAAAACTTAATAAAAAGCGTTTTTATTCAAAAATGAATAAAATATAAAAGAAAATAATAAAGTAAATATTTATTACATAACGTTCTAAGATACTTTGACTGTTTGTCTTAGGGAATCTGTTTTCAAGTATATCTTTTGAGTTAAAAAAAAAAAAAAATCTAATTTTGACAATTCTAAATAATTCTAATTTTAATAACTCTTTTTAGAATCCTCTTTCTTTCTTTCTTTCTTTTTTTTTTTTTTTTTTGTTGTTGTTTTTTTACATAATGAAAGAAAAAATTGATGAATATGATTCACCTTTTATGAGAATAATTCGCTACTGTTAATTAACTGCGTTGGATCAGTACTTAGTGGTTCAGTGGTATGACTTTCGCTTGTTACGAGAACAACCTTTGTTCGATTCTCGACTGATTCAAACTGTGATTCTTTCTGCTCTGGTTCTAGATTCATTGCGTATAAAAATTACAGCGATTATTATTATCATTATTATTATTGTTGTTGTGGGGAAAAAAAAAAAAACAGCCAAAAATTGTTGAATATTTTGAAATTAATATCACTCTTAATGGAGAGTGAAAAATCTCACTCTTTTAAAAAGAGAATTATCACCCTTTATACAGTTGGATCCCTTTTGTCATGTTCGAAGAGTGATATACCACTCTTTAAGAGTCAAATATCGCTCTTTATTTTTTAGAAAGAAGTACTTATTTTATGACGCATATACTTACGCAACATTACTATACTTATGACTCATATACTTACGCAAAAGTCATCTTGAAAGAACTTGTCAAATTTCGGATGTTGTTATAATCGGAGGTCATAGTGTGAGAAAATTTGGAGGCAAACGCTGAAACTGTCACAAATACTAAATATTTTACGGCTAACAGATTTTGAGTTTGGCAACACACAAAGTACTTTCCATAAATTGAAAACACAATGTTTCCTCTACTTTGTACAAGGATATAAAAAAAAATCGACTTAAAATTTTAAGCAAGTTTATGAAGTAAAAAAAATATTTATTGAAATTTTAACGATAAATGTTAATGAATATGAGTTAATAATTTCCAAGCGAAAAAATAAACCTATCAATAAAATATAATTTTTGTACTTTGCATAAAGTTCAGAAAGATAAATAAATATCTATCTATTTTTCTATCGATCTATCCACATAGCGAAAGGTTTGCGTTAGTTTCACGCTTTAATTATTTCGGAGTAAACAAGTGGTCAGTAATAAAACTTATTTATCAATAGTAATGTTTTTGTTTAAATATTTTTTTTTCAATTTCATGTACCGAGATGAGCACTGGATAATATATGATTTGTTTATTATTCTTTGAAAATTTATTATTCTTTGAATTATTCTTTGAAAACACAATGCCTAAATTTTCTATTGAAATATTTGTAACACAATGTTAGATTATGTAAATTATCTATAATTCGATACACTTATCAGAGTCTTTCTTTTGAAAAATTTCAGCGAGAGATGGGTATTGATTTTTTTGAGAAATTCAAAGAGTATATATTTTTCATTTTGGAAATACATATCATTTTATCTGCGGGAGTACTGTTGTGTGCTGTAAAATTTTGTAATTCTTGAATTATTACGAACAGATTTATTTTTCTTTTCAGTAGAAAGAAAAACGTAAAACTTTATTATGCAAAGATTATCAATCATTTTGCATAGAAAAATATTCTCTTACTACGGAAATAAAATTCTTTATCAATATATTTTTAAATTTACATTTTATTCATACATTTATTAAAAATTTAGAAAATCCACATAGAAGTTTATCATTTTTATGCTATGGAAATAAAATATTTTCGGAATAAGGAAAAAAAATGGCGCCCAAAGTAGCAACACTCAACTCACCTCAAATTATCAACAGATAATATTCGTCGAAATAGATCATTAGATAATTGTAAATACGTTATAGAAACATACTTTCATATGAAAAATGTAGTAGAGGAAAGACAAGAATTTCCCAAGCTAAGTTAATTTTGTTGCACAAACTCGGAGATATTTTCAAAGTTTAATATATAAAATATTTTCTAGGATGCTAAGGACTGTTCTAGTCTCCGGCGTCCTGGGAAAATAAAAAGGCATCGCAAATAATCCATGACTCCTGAAAACTTTTATCCTAAATTCGGTGGCTCTCAGTCATAAATTTTCAGCCGCTTTAAAGGAAAGTTGTCCGAAGGGATTGAAAACCCATTCTTGGTTACCGTGTCGAAGGGGATATAGAGAAAAGCATTAAATAAACACGTGCTGGTTGGAAAGGAGTATAAGGAAAGAAAAATAGTCCCTAAACTAAATTTGTAATAAAAACAAAGCTGAGCTGTAAAAAAACATTTTTATGGAAAATAATTTAATTTTTTTTGCTTTTTTAAGCTCTGTACACAAAATGATTTTTACATGACACTAAAGTAGACCAGAAGAAAAATAAATTTATAAGAAGACTAAAAAAAAAAAATGCCTTTTAAATAGATTATAAAGTACTTTCCAGCTTCTCTGACAAAAATACTTTTGAAACGCAGATGAAAATGCACTATCTTGAATTCTATTATATATCTCGTAACGAAGTCAAATATATTTTTGTATTGCCCTGTTAAAGAATCATTAACGCTAATCGATCTTGGAAACATCCTTTGCTGCATCTGGAAAATGATTGTTAAACATTTTTTTGCGTAAAGCTATTGAAATTTACTATACGTGTCTTAAACCATAATGTATCTGAAAGTTTTAAGATTTTGAAAACATCGTAATTTATTCGAAATTTACTATTTTTTTAAACAAGGGAGAATAAGGCAAAATTTCGCATAAACGTCCAATATGAATATTATTTTCACAGTAAAGAAGTCTGATGAGATTTAAAATATCATTTTTGATACAACTGGCTGATCCAGGCAAAAATTGAGGCCTTTTTGCTGCCCCTTGACAAAATTCATATCCATAAAATGGGTAGTTTCACAAAATTCATATCCATAAAAAATTACTCTTTTACAAAATTTCATATTATACAAATGACCCTTTTAAGAAAAATTTTCCTTGTTCCCAGTATTAGGATAAGGTAAATGTATCAAATCAGAGGTAGGGTAGCCTAGTGAATGGGACATTTCAGTCTGGACCGTGTTGAGTGATCGGTCGAATTTATTTATCTTAATATGTATATAGTATGCCTTGCAGTAGAAATTTATGAAAACAAATTGAAATTGATGGGAAACTGAGCAGAGTCTACTTATGACAACTGGTAATCCTGAAATTACGAATTTCATTTTTAACAGTGCCCTTTTGAATGACGAAGACTGTTTTGTGGATTTGGTTTAAGGTTATGAAATGAATGCCCCCAAAATAGGTATCCTTGCGTTCCAGAAATGCATTTTTTAAATAGTATTACTTGGTAATGTTTTTCTATGATGATATAAAGAGCAATCATACTGTACTGTACAAAATATACTGTACAAAAATATACTGTACAAAAATAGTGGTTCTGGAATAAAAGGACGTTCTTCATTCTGAAAACATATTTCTTGATGTTATTAGCCCTTTTGTTGATTTTTCCAAGTTTTAATTTTTCCACATTTTTCCACTTTTTGACATTTTATAAAAACAAATTATTTTTAGAGATACTAAAAGAAAATGAAAAAAAGATAATTCATTTTATATTCGGAAGAATTCTTAAGAAAAATTAAAGAATAGTTAGAAGAACACATCAAGGGCTTTAAGTTGCTACTTGATTTGGATAATGTAATCATGAAATGTCATTAAAACTGTACATAATTAAATTATTAAATAAATTAATGATAACAGATAATGCCTGTTAGTTTTAGATTTATTTAATTGATTATATTACTTCTGTAAAATATAAACTGATTTATTATCAGTTGCCATGTAACATAAAAACAAACCCTTTTTAGATAATCAGTTGATTTTTACTAGTTGAAATTTTTTTTTGGTGAATTGTTTTAAACAAATATTAGCTTATGGGTTCAGACGACAAAAAATATAAAGGTAACTAATTCTTCTGCACTTCCTTTTTTTTTTTTTTTTTTTTTTTTGTAAATCGGGTAAAAAATATTCTATTTTAAGTAAATATTATCTATTCTACTTTAAAATAATGTTTGATTTTTAATTAATATTTATTTATTCAAAAAAAATTTGGTCTTGCATTAATTTAAACTACAGTAGCCGCAGCTTTATAAAATGACGTTTGTTCTTATCAAAATTATTTTATTAAGCGGCTGATTTTTATATCCGGCGAACATGCCCAAACTTAAAAGAAGAGTATTTTTCACCTAAATATGGAAATAAATATAAATGTAACAATTAATAGCATTGATAAGGAACATTAATTAATTTTTGATTGATGAATAATTAATTATTCGCTTACAACTAAAAAATTAAATAGATATTCCATATAAACTTAATGCACACACACTACAGATAAAACTGGTTCATATTTCTGCAATAATTAAATATCGGGCTACTTGAAAAACTGATGCACACTGATGTACTTTGTTAGGACGGACCAATTAGGCGTTTAATATTTCTATAACAACATTGTAAAACTGGCTACATTTCCAATTCACGCTTCGATTCTCTAGTATCCTTCTGAGTATATTGAATATAATTACTTGATCAGGGATCAAACTACAGATCCCTGATCAAATAGTTGAATGACATTGAGGTGAGCATTAAATCCGTTGGATATATATTGCAGTTGTGCTAAATAAAAACAATATTTTCAGTTGGCTTTTATTTTTTTTTTTTATGAAAAAAACTCAATGATTTTCTGTCCTTAGTTTCTTTAGAAAATCAAATTTTTCAGAAAAGGAAGTTGCAGACTTAGAATAAGCTATTTGGTCACTCAATTCTTTTCTTAACCTAAATATTTTTTTCCCTCTTTGTGATTTTGAATTTTAGGACTAGTACATACACTAAAATAGCGGCTTCAGCATGTTACCAGTAGCTGTTTACAGCAGTATTTCCCAAAACCAAAAAAGTTGCTGGTTTCTATTTTAGAATTAGGATTCACGTTCAGTGAAACCATTTCGTCCGTTGATTGGGTACTTCCTGGTAGAGAAACAGAACTTATTATTTTTCTTTTACCTTTTCTAAATTATCCATTATTGGACAGGTGTACTTAAACAAGGGAAGATTTAGACCTACACAGCCTATTTGCACAGGTTTTAGTTAGAAAGTACATCTAGTTTCTGCTTGATTCCTTTCATGACACCATACAAGATGCCACATACCTGAAAATAGTATTTAAAACCATGGTTACTATTTTAGTTGACTCATGGGCCATAATGGATCTATTCTACATCAGTCATCCTATGATGATTGGAAATAGTAATAATAATAATAATAATAATAATAACAGTAAAAAGCTAATTTTTGCTTTCTAAGTAATAGATATATAATTCTATACAAAATAGATTTTAATTTAGTATGACGGATTTTTTTTTTAAATCTATTCTTCCATATAAACGCATGTAATAACTGCGTTTAATTTTCGTTTTACTTTTGTTTATAGGACCCTTTTGGCAGTTTCTCATTTTTTTGTTATCATTTTGGCGGTAAATTAAAATGGCTGTAGAAATTAGCTAAGTAAAGAAGATCTTGCTGAGAACGTCTGAGCTACTTCTGTATCAAATTTCTAATTTCGCCAAGGGGTTCTATACTATAGCTGTTCCATTTCTTGAGCACGATTTTTCTCAATTTCGTTTTAAATATTTTTTAACTTGATGCGAGAGAGAAAAAAATAAAAACATTTTTTAATTTTTCTAAATATACCAAATGTGTTAATATTGTACTGTCTCTCAATTTAAATAAAAGAAAATTGTCACATCTTTATTTATTTATTTATTTTTTTTTTTCCGGACATAAGATAAATATATTTCCTTTTTTATCGGAAAAAAAAATGAACGCGTATTTTTTATTTATTTATTTATTTATTTATTATTATTATTATTATTTTGACATTAACTTGTTTTTCCTTTTTAAAATTTTTAAAGTTAAAATGGGATTTTTATTTAATATCTTTCGAACCAATTATCCAATTAAACTAAAAATTTCTGCATTAGCTAGATTTTATCTTGGTTAATAAATTTAACCAATTTTCATACTGATCGATTGAACGATGCACTTTATGTAGTGAATTAAAACCTCACATATTATATATATGTGTGTGTGTGCTTCATTCAATGTGGGCGCTACTGCAAATTGCCATAAAGCTAAAATGGCTGATTGAAAGCAATAGTCCTATTGTACAAATAATAAAATACAATAAAACCTAAAAATCTCATATATTAAATAAGTTACACGTTGAAAATAAAATCATAAGAAATTTAAAGCATGAACAAAACCTTATTACTCAATTAGCAGAATATAACAACAAATAGCTACAATTTTTTGCCTTAATATAATTTTACAAATCTTTCAAAATTTAGGAGGGATAAATTTCCTTTTTATGACTTACTTATGGATTATTTATTCAATATATTCAAAGATGTGCTGGGAAGCTTAAAAAACATTAACAAATTCTTTAAAAGTGCAGCTAATGGGGTTGGGTTGGATTGTGGGAATTAAGGTCGATTGACTGCACTAGGGTTCTAGGCCTGAGGGGGAGTGCCCTCCATGAGGTCTTTCTAAGGGGTATTAACCCGTATTTACACCATTTTCGGACAAAACCACGGAAAACTCCGAATGTCTAGGCTGACGAATGCGGCCTGGAATGGAACCCGGCACCTCACGTCTACCAGTTTTGAGCGCAGAACTGCCCGGCCGCTGTAACCTACAACTAATGGGAGCTGTAGATGCAAATTTAAAACGGCTATTGAAGCAGTTATAGTTGATATTTATCTACATTGTTGTTTTTTCAAGGCAAAAATTTTAAAATATCTATAAAAATTGAGCGATTAATATTTTTATGTGTTTAAAAAAAAATAAAAGAAAGAAAGAAAGAAAGAAAGAAAGAAAAGAAAGAAAGAAAGAAAATGTATAAAGCTCAGCGTTCTACTAAAATTTATATAAAGAAACTAACAATCATTTTCCACTGTTCGTAATTTTTTGTTTTACTAAATAAATTTACTTAAAATTTAAATTAGTTTAAAATTTAAAGCAAAAAAAAAATTATAAATTTAAAGATTCCAAAGAAACTAAAAAAAGAAAAAAAATAGAAAATGTTAAAATTTTTTAAAGATTTGTATGCAGTAATCCTTAGTAAGTTTTAAATTCTTTTGTAAAACAAAGATATTGCACCTATAAATTATTTAAAAACTGCTCATTTTTATCGTCTAAAAAAAGGTTTAGCGATCTAAAAAAAAAGGTCTTTTGCACAAATTCATTCTTAGCATTAATGAAAATACTCTTTGGAATAAATACTACATCTCATCGCCCACGTTTTATTTTGAAATTTAATATTTCGAGGATTTGCGTTATCTGATACGATTTCAGTAACAAATATAAAGACAATTATTTCCTTATATAAATTTATTTTTGTTTTCGTTTTCTCAATTGACTTAGAAAATAATTTCGTTGTCTAAGAAAAATAAAAATATAGATTATTTTTAATATCTATTGGAATATTAGATTATTTACTGATGTCTGGGTAAAACTTATTTAATGGAATATTAGATCCTTTATCGATGTTTGTGCAAAATTTGAATAAACAATTGTTTTGCTATAATAATAAAGAATTTTGCGTATTAAAGTGTTGTATATTTTGTATGATTGTTCAGTGAAAAATTGAAAAATAATTTATGAGTGTGCAATGTGGAATAAATATCGTAATAAATATAGGTAGTAGATATAAAGATATCATGCAGTTGTTTCAGTCTTTCCTGAGATTATTTTCTTAAAGAGCTAATTAAAACTAGTATGTTGCGGCCAAAAAAAAAAAAAAAAAAAAAAAAGATAATTTTGTTTCAAATCACACCAGATACATGGTTCAACCATTCGTTTTAAAAGTATCAAAGAATTCTTTTCAAAATTTCTTCTGAAAATTCACACTGAGGAGTATGTGAGTCCCAGGGGTATAGCAATACTTCTACATGCAGAAAGGTTGACTGATACAGTTATAAAAAAAAGTTTTTCAATTTCAGAATGATTGGGTAAAATATTCCTATTTGTATATATTTTCATGAAATCTTGTCCTAAGGTGCTATATTAAAATTATTAAAATTACAAAAAAAGAAAAAGAAGAAAAGGAAAGAAAGGAAAGAAAAGAAAGAAAAATAAAAGAAAAAGGAAAATCACGATGACAGCACTACCTTTTAATCGATATACACCAAAATTTTATACACAATAATATATGTCAAGATGCAACCAAATATAACTTTAGATAAAATTCTAGTCATTAGTTCTTGATCTAGCGCTGCCAAAAAATTATTGTCACACCCAGACAGATACACAGTAAGATACTTTTTAAAAAAGGTCAAATCGTGTTCAAAACATCTCAAAATGTGTAATTACAACGAAACCAGGCAATAGAATATTTTTACGAATCCAACACTTTATTCTGTTGAATGCAGAAAAAAAAAATTAAATAAATAATAAAAAATAAATAAAAGATAGCAAAATATGTGCTTGTTTGAAATTTCAAAATAAACATGATCTCGATGACGATAATGATATATTAACTACTTGCAGGCTACGCCCGCTTTGCTGGTCACTATTGTATTTAAATAAATTTTCAAAAGAATTGGATCAGTATTTATTTTTTTACATCACATTATAAATAATAATAAAAATAATAATACAAATACATTGAAATTGCTCTAGAGCTTGCTTCGGATACCCGCTGCCTACGGCAACTCTTTTTTTCCGGCCGTACTGCATCGGGTCCAGATTACCACTGTCTACAGAAAGATCTTTCTCGGGCTCTTCAATCTGGGTATTTATCGACGACAGGTGGATCTTCCGTTATTTAAGAACTACGATTTTAAAGATGAGTGTATCTCAGCATCTATTATATATTTTAGTTTTTGAACCATGTGTTTTATAGCCCCCGTTATTTACACTGTATTACGATTTGATTTCGACCAGTATATTAAAATAAAATAAAAAGTAGATTTTCTTTCAAAAGGAAAAAGGAATTAAATGCACGAAAAACAAATAAATTTTAACCAGTTTAATTATTTCTACTATATACTACCATTTTTTTCCCAATAAATATTATAAAAAAAAAAAAAATTAAAAAAAAAGGATTTTTATTTTAAAGGAATAAATTAAAAATTAAAAATAAAACGTTGTTATATTATAAAAATTATACATAAACATAACAATTTATTTCTATTGAATTACCATTTGACTTTCAATAACTATAATAAATAAAAAAAAAAAAAAAAAAGATTTCACCTTCAAATGAATGTATTAAATAAAAAATAAGTTACGTAACAACCGTTGCTAAGATGCGCAGATGATTACAATGAAAGAATAAATTCATGAAAAAGGAAATATAAAAGCCAATATTAAAAAAAAAAAAAGAATTAAAAATGTTCAAATTCGAAATTCGAAAAAAATCTCAATGAAGTGTACACCTCTCAGACACCCATATACGAAATTTTGTAGCTCTGCGATTAGTAGTGTGAGCACCAGAGCGCTGACAAACAGACAGACACTTCTCTTTATTTATATAGATTAGATGTAAAAATCCTTATAAAGAAAAACAATAAGAATAAAAAATAAAAACAATCAAATTATTGTTTTTACACCCTTCTTCCAGAAAGGAGGAAAGAAATAAAGATCTAATAATTTTTTGCACATTTGATTATAAATAAAAAATAATAGATAAAAAATAAATAAAATAGATAAATAGATAAAAAATAATACGGACACCATAAATTATTTTTATTATAATTCAGATTAAAATATGTGTAAACAGGCGTTTAAGACAAAATACAGTGAAAAACGATTTATAACAGATCTGATAGAAGTGTGGAAATGTGTTTTATTTACCAAGAAAGAAAAACATTTAAACTATTGTTTTTCACTTTCTTTCACATTCATAGAAGAAAGTATTAGATTCGTGAAAATTTCACACTTCCAGTTTTCGATAGATTTACTCATTTTGTGAGGTCTAGAACACGATTTGACCATTTTTAGGAAATGTCCGCCTGCCTGTGTGTGCGAGACAAACATATTATGCAACTGCATCTCAAGAACTACTGCACAGAATTTCATTGAAATTTATATGTGGTTTCACCTTGTCATAAAGTAGTGCCTATCAATTTCTCATTCAAATCGCTCGACAGATGGCGCTGCTATACTGCGATTTCTTCCATTTAAGGAAAGACTATATCTCTGGTTCTATTGTGCATAACTGAACAATGTGCTGATTCAGTTTTTGTGCATATCGGTCAATAAATGACGCTGCTCTGCAGCAATTTGTCTCGTGAAAGGGAAGACTATATCTTAGACTCTATTGCATATAATTGCACAAAACTTTAAAATAAATGGGCCATTATGAACGCTATGCTGATTCAGTTTGGGTGCATATCGGTTGACAAGTGGCGTAGCTGTGCTACGATTTACTCCGTGAATAGGAAGGCTACACCTCCTATTATGTTGCACAAAACTTGGTACACGAGAAAGCCATTATGAAACACTAATTAAATTAGGTCTGTGATCATTTAAAACAGTTATCTATTTTTCTTTTCATTTTTAACGACAAACGAGAAAAAAAAAAATGCATTTTTTCTGATGTCGACAAAAAGTTGACTTTCTTTCGGTATTTGGTGTTATACTTCTCTGAGATGAAAATTGTCTCATTCGGTATGGAAAACAATTTCATTAAATAATAATTTAATACATAATTTGTGCTGCATGAATTTGTGTAAGGATTCATAGAAGACGGTCTTGTAGTGGCCACAAAATATTACTTTTATATGCATCATGTTTTATGTAGATTGTGGGACAGACATCCTTCATCATTCGTTTACAGGGTTATTCAAAGTATTCGGATATATTGGGTTATACTTGGAAAATGCTGAAAGTGTATTTTATTATGTGTTAAGAGTTTTTCATCTAAAATTAAATTTAAGTCCACAATGTAAGGTACATATCGTTTATAGATAATATACAGAGCTACTCAAAATTAAACTAAACTATTGAATTTAATTGGTTGAAGAGCTTTGCTACTGTGTCGACGAATACTGTTATGGAAGGAAAATTAATTTTTCATCCGAATACTGTAAACAAAGTATTTTTTGGAGCTATATTAACAACTGTGGTTTTTTATATAATGTCACGTTTTGAAGTACAGTGAATACGAAAGTTCAATTTTTAGCGGTTGATCTGCATGTATAACTTTTATCAGCATAACTTAAAAACAAATAACTGCAGGAAATTCACATTTGGAATTTTAAAGTTGATATTAGGTTGCCACTGAAAAATTTTCTTAAGGTTGGTAAGTTTGAAAGCAAATTAACAACAGCCTTGAATTGAAACGATTAAATATAGACACTATAACTGAACGCGAAATTTACGGGGACAGCAGCCCCCTCACCCGAGTTATAATTTAAACTAATATTTATATGTAATTCATTAAAATTGTTCCTAAATCTATTTTAGATTATTTTTAAAGTAGATTGGTCTTTATTATCAAACCTTATTGATTTTACGATTTAATCTACAATCTATCTTTATAGTATTAAAGTGCAGGATAAGAGAAAGTCGTGTGAGTGACATACCAGATCAGTTTCATTGTCAATGTGTCCAATTATATTTAGTTTTTTTTTTTTTTTTTTACTTATACATTATATAGCAGGAGTAATTCTATTTTTTATTTAGACTATTTTTATTTTCATTATCTTTTCTCCTCATTAATACAAAAATAAATTACAAAAAAAAAAAAAAAAAAAAAACATAAATTATAACATGAATCACATACAATAATAAATATAAATAATGAATAATGTTTATAAATCGCATACTTAAGTGCGTATCAATGAGTATCATTTCGATAATATGATGAAATCCAGATAAATGCTTTACCTAAATTAGTACGTTGTAACCATGACAAAACTTTCTTCTGTGTTTTCCTTCAGAACAAATTATTTATTGAAATTATTTTCCATATAAATTTAGACGATTTTCATCTCAGAGAAATATAATACTAAATTCTGAAAGAAAATTAATTTTTTGAATAACTAAATATAAATAACTAAATATAAATGAATTTAATAACTAAATTATTATTACACTTATTATTAAACTGAATATTTCAATTATGCAAACTTAATATTACAATATACTTATTATTACAATTATTATTAAACTTAAATATTTTGAATAACTAAATATAAATGTATATGAAATTCTGTGCATTGGTTCTTGGTTTACAGCTGCCACATTTATTTTCATACACACACTGACATTTAAACAGACATTTTCAGAAAATGACCAAGTAGTGTTATGGACCTGTTAAAACGTGTAAATTCATCGAAAACCGGCAGTCGTAAATTTTACGAATTGAATGATTTCATCAACTGAATTGACAGGAAAGTCATATTTTCTGAAATGAACTTTCTTAGATAAAAATATAATAAACACTTTTCTGTTCCAACAGTCTATTAATAAATTGTAGCTAAAAAATTACGCCATATACAATGATATATCTATTTTATTAAATAATTTAACATTTGTTTTTAAGCGTCTAAAAATGTTTCGGACTAAATCACACAATATTTACATAATCCCCAGTATTTAACAGACGAAAATAGCGCAATAAAATGTGTCTTTATCGAAGAAATTTACAATTTCATTCTATCACAAGGAAATATCCGATAATGGATCATTTTGGGGGAAAAATGTTTCTTTTATTCATTTCTTTAAAAGATTCGGCGCTTATCATACAGAAAGCACATCTAGATTGTCTTTACTGTAAAAATCCCAGCATTTAAAATAAAGCATATGCTAAAATATTGCATTACATTCTCGGAATGAATACCTTTAAATAGAATCAGAGATATTCAGTAGACTATCCGTATATAAAACGATTTTCAATTTCAAAGTGATACTTATACATTTCTCGCATAATTCTACAGCTTTCCTAAAAGCTATAACCGAATTTCTTTACTTGCAATGTTTTTACTGAAATAAATCCTTGCACTGTGTTTCATATTATGTATTAAACTTGTTCATGAGATTTTATATTTTTATGCGTTCATACACTTACAAAGTAGTTTTCCGCGTCTCTAAGATTTTGTGTTTTATTTTACTAGGGATATTAAAGTTATTGTTGGATTAAACAAGAAATAAAAGCTTTGTTGTTCCAATCGAACTTTTATGTTTTGTCTTTTAACATTCGATATAAATTACCTCCGCGATGACAATTTAACCTTTTTAACATTCACTCCATATTTGCGTTGGGAAGTTACTAATTAATTTTCAAAAATGGCTGTGAGATACATAGTTTATCATAAAAAGAAAAGCAACCAATGGTAGTCATCCTTATTGGATATATTTCCATCTCATTAATCGGATGCATTATTTAGTTCAGCCTTCATATTACATATAAAGTTATTATATGCACTCTCTATTAATGGATTTTGAAACTAAAGTTTTTGCTCTTGAAAAAAGAACAATGAATCATTCTAACTGTACACTGTTAAAAATGTCTTCTCAAAAATGAGCAAACTTGTCTCAAAATAACTCCGAAACAATATATACTTAAATTTGAAAACCCATGTACTTATTTTTGAGTATATTGACATGCTCAAAAATGGGGATATTGGAATTCTTAGTGGTCAACCCCATTTTTGAGCATGTCAATATACTCAAAAATGAGTACACGTGATTTTCAAATTTAAATATATATTGCTTCGGAACTATTTTGAGACAATTTTGCTAATTTTTGAGAAACCATTTTTAACTGTGTAGTCTTCTGGGAAATATCTAGTTTTATTTTATGTAGTCTATACATTTGTTTTTACAAGTGCAAATAAAAGTATTATTAAAACAATAATAAACAGGGCGCAGGACTAATACCGTTATTTGTTCAAAAAATTTCTCTATATATTAAGTCGTTGGTTGAAAAAGGAAGAAGAAAATTTTATTTCATAAATGTCGGTATGAATTCTGCGAAAATTTCCACCCTTGTAATAAAAAAAAAAATGTTTTTTTTTTCTTTCACATCCAGAGATTATTTTTTAGATATTTTAAGGTTTTTGAATCATACGTCTTAAGTGACGAATGGTTTAATTAAATTAGCTCCATCATTCATAGAGTTGCTTCACGTTGTAAATAATTTTATGGAATTTTAAGGGGCGAAAACTGATTTTGAATATTAATGAAAAACATATATGGTCTTGAATCGTTTTAAAATGAGAAAAAGTATAACGAAAAATAAATTACGAAAAAAGAAACTATAAATTTTGGCGGATTATAAAAAAACTTTAATAAAGTTTAGTTTAATAAAATTTATTAAACTACATATTTTGATAATATCCTTTCTTTAAAATAACTTTAAATTTTTTGCTGTTTTTTTTTTTTTTTTTTTTTTTTTTAATAGAGAGGTTTAAAAAAGTTTAAAATAAGATTTTATAAAAATAGCACTGATAATAGATAATTTGTTTTTACTATAATACAAGAAAAAAAAAAAAAAATGAAATTTACTAGACTTTTTTTTTATTATTTAGAGTAATTGAAACATATTTTGAATATTTTTACTAAGTATTTAATTATTTGTAAGGTTCTGTGTATGTGTTATAAAAATTTTGAGACTGTGATAGCTCACGAAAACTAGTAAAGAGATTTCAGAATATATTTTACATTTTTTTAGAACTCGGCATAATTTAATACTAATTATATATATTTTTAAATATCGCATCGCACACATGTTAACTCTACTGTAATTTGAGTCATATATACAGCGATATTGAGATACATATCGTCATGTCATCTATCACTCGATATTATATTAAATTATCTGTCAAGGATTTTTGTTTAAAAAATTAATGTGAAAATAAATTTTTGATTGGTAATGCTTAAGAGAAGTGTTATAAATTACTTTTTTTTTATATCGTGTATAGCAAGAATTTGTAAAGCAAGTTTTATGTAACGTCTACTGCGAAACTGTATATCAATTACTACACTGCGCTTGTGTCATGTGAAAAGAAACGATTCAGAGTTCTAAAATCTATGCAGAAGCTGGTTGAAAAGAGTATGAAAAATTGAAATTTCAATGGTAAAAGGTGTCATATAACAAGTCACTTATTCGTCATTGTATTCGCTATGAATTTCATTAAAGAAAAGTACTCTGCAAAAGTGCATCAGTCAATCAATTTTATTCTCGGAGAAAAAATTGTATCGAAGAGCACGTACGAAATTTCGTTTCGACATTTCAAAAATGGCGATTTTGATGTTGCTGATCGAGAACATCGTTCCACCGAAAGTTAGACATGAGGATCTGCAAACATTGCTGGATAAAGATGTGTCTCAAACAAACAAACAAACAAAAAAAAAAAAAAACGTGCTGAACAATTAGGAGTCTTAAAAAAAAAGAAAATTTAATTGTTTTGATGCAATAGGAAAGATTCAGAAGGCTAAATGTTGGGTGCAACATACATTAAACTAGAGAACTAAGATGAGAGTGTCTTGGATCATGAATCTGCTAAACAGACAGAACAGATAATATTTTTTGTGGAAAATCGTAACTGGAAATTAAAAATGGATGTGTTTTAATAATATGAAAGGCATAAAACATTGGGTGAATACCGGAGAAGCAATACCATTAATTCTGAAACGAGTTATTCACCGCAAAAATATCTCCTAGGCCTTTGGTGATATGTAAAAGGTGTACCGTATTACGAACTGTAGGAGCCCAATAGAAGTATAGCTTCTGAGTAATACAAACAATAATTGCTGCGATTGAATCAGGTAATCAGTTGAAACATTAATTTGCTATCAAAGTTTTGCGCCCTGTGGAATTGCTCCATGATTACTCAGAGTCTCATATATCAAAACCGGTTAAATACATACGTTAGTAAAGCTTGGCTGAGAAGTTTCAAAAAAACTGACTTACAATCCCGACATAGCACTTTCGGATTATTATTTGTTTTGCTCAATGCAAAATGCCCTATATTTTGTACACTTCCGGAGAGTGGATAAAATAAGAAAATGTGTTGATGACTTCATCACGTCAAAAGACGAATCGTTTTACACTGCTGGCATCTGTCAACTTTCCGTTTAGGCTCAACGAAAGTTTTACCTTGTTAGATTTCATTAATTCAGACTTTATATGTTTAAAGGAAAAGTAGATAATTTATAAAAAAAAAAAATCAAAGCTTATTTATATCATATAAACTGCCTAATAACAGAAATTTAACTAAAAGAGATTTACGAAATACATGACAATACGTGTAAACGAATTGCTCTCTACAAAATAATTTTATTGCTGATTCCCCTCGCATTGGCAGATTACATATTGTCACACCATAGAATGTTAAGTATATCGCAACGGAGCGATATGTTAAAAAAAAAGCAACTTTTTAGAAGTAAAGCTCTATTTCTACATTTTTTTTTTTTTTTTAATTATATTCTTTTACTTTTTAGAAATCAAACTACACCAGTTTCTAGAAATAAAGTTATATGACTTTTTTAAATCTACATTTTATCCCATTTAATTTAAAGTGCTCGGTTAAATTTCAAAACGTCCGTATGAAAGATTGTAAGAAGCAAAATACTATTACTGTTACTACTAATAATAATAAACAAGCCTAAACGTCAAAACTAATAATAAGAAAAATTTACGAAACACGATTATTAAACTTCTTCACACACCATAAAATTAATTGTAGCACTACCGGTTTCGAAAGGACGTGGATTTTCTTCTTCAGGTGCAAAATACGTGCTACTGCCTTGGAGGCAAAAGCAAGACAGTGGTACGTATTTTACACCTGAAGAAAAAAGGCCACGTCTCTTCGAAACCGGTAGTGCTTCCATCAATTTCATGGCGTGTGAAGAAGCTTTTCAAGCTCAAATATTGATTGTACACCAGTTCTTTAATTTAGTATTAAGAAAAATGTCGTGAACGAAAAGCTATAAAATTTTATATATATGTTATATATATGAAATTTCATTTCCCGAACCACAGTTTGATAATGTGACCAAAAAACTTTATTTTATAATAATTATTTTCAAAACAGTATAAAATTTTTATTTAAAAAAATATTGAAATGTTATATAAATTTGAAGCTTAACGTTTACGGAATAGAGGCTATATTTAGCTTTAATTTTCTATGAAAATATAGGTTCTACAGTATACCTTTAAAACGTTATCTTGCACGAAATAAGAAGTAAAATTGTCTTTTTTTATTTTTTTAAGTTCTGTGTATATTTTTACTTTCTCTTACCCATAAGGCAGAGAAAGAATTGCTTTTGGGTCAAAGTTTCGAAAGTGAGTTTTTGTTATATTTACACGTTTTGAGGTCCCCTGAATACGAAAATCGTATTTTTAGCGGTTGGTCTGTGTGTGTGTCTGCTGTTTCCAGCATATCTCAAAAACAAATAGTAGCAGAGATTCCAAACTTGGAATTCTAAATGTAGGGATGCTATCATATAGGGATGTTACATTAAGCTTTTTGTTGAAGTGAAACAAATGGCTCGTGTACAGGGACACTCAAAAATATTCAAATACATTACGTCTATGGGGGAAATCGCAGGTAAGTAGAGTTTAACATTTATAGACTGCACTAAACCAAATGGAATGAATATATATTTTTTATATGCATAAAAACATGTCTCATGTAGAATATGGCAAGGAAATCATTCACTGTTCATTTACAGAGATACACAAAATAACTAGATTATAGTGCGACAAGAGCTGAAAATTGATGGAAGTGCATTTCAGATTGTGCCGTATATCATTACTATAGGAATATATTTCGGTGCACTATGTGTTTTGTACATATTTTTCAAAATGTATACAGGATTGAAAATATTTAAGCGATAAAATTCTTTTTTATTGTTTGTGGAAGTGCTTTATTATAATATTTTACCATGTCAAGGAAAGCTACTCAGGAATGGAAATGAATTCCTCATAGACATATAATAAATAATGTATGTTTTGAAAATAAATATTCATCGCTTGTTTTTTGTGCGTTTGTACGTTTTGAGGCTTCCTGATTACCAAAGTCAAGTTTTTTTAAAGTTTGATCTTTTTCTTTGTCTCTTAGAGTAACTTAAAAGCGAATAACTTCAGGAGATCCAAAAGTTGTACTTTCAAATTAACATAAATTTGTTGCTGGGAAAGATTGATCAAGACTGATAGGTTTCAAAGAATGTTGCGTGTGAAAGTTGTCTGAATAATTTTAAGTGAACTTTTAATTTTAACAACAGATTTAAATTCTGTATAAATATAGGTGCAGTAATGAAACGGGGGGTTGAGGGGGCTTACACAGAACTAATTATCATATAAAACTCTTCCGAAGCCTAATTTGAATTGCTTGAATATAGGTTTACATAACAGTACTCGTTATGTTATCTCTTAATTTCCAACCTGTATTTATAATATTAAATTTCAGGGTAAGAAAAAGTCGTGTGAGTGACACACCAGATTATTTACTTTATTAAAAAAAAAATTACTTGATATTCAGGTTTAGATTTTAGAAACTAATATTATGTTACACAAGTTACTTCATTTTAAAATAAACAACAGTTTTCTATTTATAATGAAACCACAAAACAAGTGCACAACTTTTTGGTTTCGAAATGTACTTTCTGACCTTAAAAATATTCTAATCTTGAAGCATAGTTATTCAGCTGCCTATTTTTTTACTTTATGGATGATAATTTTTGGAGTGAGTAATAAAAATGCTCACTCCAAAAGAAAATAAAAATGAATAATTTTCGAAAATGGTATGGTTTATAAAACTGGTTGCTTAATTCGCACCATCTGCTTCCTAAATCGTACAAATTTGGAAAATATTAAATAGTTAAGCAGATGAGACGGCAGTAGGTGATTACAAAGGAAACAAATGTTTAATAATATAATTAGAAATATAGCATTATACTTTCTTAACAGTTACAAATACATTAATGGTGTTATAAGCCTGTAAAAAATTAATGCAACTTGACGATATGTACTATAAAGTTCAAGTGCAGCTTTTACAAGTGTGGTTTTTCAAGTTTTTGAAGTGTGTTTCTTCACTGCAAACATTGAACTTTGTCTTGAATCGAATTAGCTTTACACACAAATGGGCGTGGCTTTTGTACGTTGCATTTTTAACTAAACATTTTTAGATGTTAATGTTTACGAAACAAGAAATGATATGACTATGACGTACGATACAACGTTCAGTTAAAAAATAAAGTTTACAAAAACCACCCGCATATGCCAGTATCATTGTTAAAATTAAATAAAAACATTGAAACGAATTACAAACGTTCTTAAAGAGTTAAAATGACGTTTGCGGCCAGCGTTCCGAACTTTTATAATTTATTCAGGAGCATTTTTAGCCCAGCCTTCTTTTCGCTCCAGAAATTTTGTAGATTATTTCTCTTTAATATGTGACAAAGATTAAATAAGAAGAAAATCATTTTTCAAAATTTCCGGTATGAAAAAGAGGCGGGGCTAAATATACTCGTGAATAAATTATAAATTTGGGAACTCTGATTTGTCGGAGCAAAATGCATTTTTAAGGTAGTTCTCATCTGAAATACTGAATATAGACTATTGCGGAAAAAAAATTGCAGTAATTTCGTCAGTCTTATGACAAGAGGCATAACTCAAAAGAAAAAAAAAAAAAAAATCGCGATTTTGAGTAAAACAGTTGAAGAAAATTTTGAGTAATTAAAAAAATCGCGATTTTTAGCTAAGACGTTTTATGAAAGGCCCAAGATAGTATCTAATGTTTGTCAAAGTGGCGTAACTCATTTCCTATTTGTTGCCTTGTTATAAAGGATTTATGGTTTGTGTTTGAAATGTTAGCAATTTTGAGTTACGCCTGTTTGTCATGCGAGCGACGATTTCAGGGGTCGCACTCCCAGCCCTTTTTTTCAGGGCATTTTTATGGATGAGAAATTTCCGCCTTTCATACCACCACTATTTTTATAATGAAATACCTATGATATTTTTTATAGTAATGTGCAGTGCTCGCTCTCCCCGTCCTTTTTTCAGGACACTTTCAGAATTGAGAAATTTCTGTCTTTATTGCTACCATTATTTTCATATAAAAATACCCATCCTATTTAACCCTTTGCGGTGCACTGTTCTCGCTGGGAGGACGCAATTGTTATATTCCAAATGCAAAAACGCCTCCCGGAACTTTTTTAGCAAAATTTTACTTCAATATCGTAACAGAGAAGGTCGTCAATTTCTTTTATTTGAAGTTTGTTAGTGAATTCCGGTGGCAGTGTAATTTAATTGAACCCAACTACCTTGCGCCAAAAAGGGTTGACTACGACACATTACTATAAAAAATACCACAGATATTTATGAATAAAAATAGTGAGAGCAAGAAAAGCCGAAATTTCTCATCCATAAAAGTGTTCTGAAAAAAAAAAGGCAGGGGGTACGACCCCTTATAACGTGTTGTAGTAAAACAGGATATGTATTTTTATATAAAAATAGTGGTAAAAATAAAGTCAGAAATTTCTCAATCCTGAAAATGTTCTGAGAAAAGGGCAGGGGTACGACGCCTTATTACGTGTTGTGGTGAAACAGGATATATATTTTTATATAAAAAAAAGTGGTAACAATAAAGTAAGAAATTTCTCAATCCTGAAAATGTCCTGAAAAAAGGGCAGGGGGTGCGACCCCTTATAACGTGTTGTAGTCAAACAGGATATATATTTTTATATAAAAATAGCGGTAAGAATAAAGGCAGAGATTTCCCAATCCTGAAAATGTCCCGAAAAAAGAGCGGGGTGTACGACCCCTGCGATTTGTGCAATAGTTGTCACAGAGTACAACAAATCATTTTTGAGCAAAAAAAAAATTTTATCCAAAAAAAAAAAAAAAAATTCATAAATTTTAATTTTTTGCAAACAAAAGTTCTTAAATGGTTAAAAGTTGATTCAAAATTGCTTTAATATTTTTTAGGTTTTTTTCCTTAGCATTTTTGAAGTCACATTTGATAAAATATAAATGAACTGTCAATAAGAAAAAAAAAAAAAAAAAAAACATGAATGAAATAATTAAACTGACTACAATATGAA
This sequence comes from Salticus scenicus, assembly GCA_963930645.1. Classification (NCBI taxonomy): domain Eukaryota; kingdom Metazoa; phylum Arthropoda; class Arachnida; order Araneae; family Salticidae; genus Salticus; species Salticus scenicus. Next base: position 164,258,175 of record OZ005650.1, on the reverse strand, counting down.
AAAGAAAAAGAAATCAAAAGAAGAGAAAAAATAACTTATATAAATTTTTAAGAGTTTAACTCATAAGTTCATATTGGTTATGTCATATTTTCATAAATGTTTACCTGCTTTATTCAGGTTTATTTTAAAAGATAAGTGAAAGGCATGAGTAAAAATTAAAAGCAGTATCTTCATTTGGGTGATATAAACCGATTCTATTGTAAATAAATAAATAAAAAAATAAATAATAATGATAATAAAAAACTAATATTAATCTGATGAACAGCAATAAAATAACACAAACTTTTATTTTTATAATATTATTTGAAATACTCAGAGATTTCTCTTTTGTGAGAAATAGTAATGATAAAAAAAAAAAAAAAAAAAGATTCGTTTATAGATTTATTTTATATACTATCTGCAAATTTTATTTTAATTAATAAATTTACACCTTAACTAAAACGAAGAAAAGTTTTTCTATCAGTTTTTAATAAAATAATAACGGATATCATACATTCGATTATGGAATATTTATTAACAATATCAATTATTTAGATTACAAACGTATATTTTAAAAACAGAGAAAAGTAATTGAAAAAAAATACCTTAAATTACTAATTTTGTTATAATTTGGTAACATCTTTAAAATATTTCACTTTCTTTTTAAGATATAATAATAATAATAATATGCTTGAAGCTAAAAGTTTTGCAGTATATATTCTAATATTAGAAACACTTTTCTGTGGAGTTCTCAGAGGTTTTTTTTTTTTTTTTTTTTTTTTTTTTTAATGATTAATACGAGTAAATGCTAATTATAAAAATTTCTAAACTGAAATTGTTACGTATTTATTTAATTTCTTTCGGCTATGGTATACTGAACTTATTTTATTTTGTGAAAATACTACCGATTCATAAGCTTATAAGATAACTAAATGTACTTCTCAAATTATTGCGAACTAAAGAAAAAAAATTATATAAATAACTTAGACCCTGCGATAAACGGTGTTACATACTTTTGCAACAGTTATCCGTCTAGACCTAAACTATAAATATTTATCAAAACAGGAAAATGTATTCGTGAAAACATAAAAAAAAAAAAAAGGTGAACTTCAGATTGTCAATATATTTCAGAAATTTTTAAAATGAAAAACAATAAATTTAAAATAATATTTCTTAAATATTATACATCAAATATAGAAAAATCTAACATGCTGTGGCCGCCATAAAACATTTTTCTGTAATATTATGTATAACAGCGCCTCTATTCGTTATCATGTACAGAAATTTGTTGAGCATAATTTATCACATTAAAGCAGCAAATATTTTACATATGAAATGTGGTAATGCTACTTACTTGGTTATCTATTTATTTTAGCAAAATAAGTAGATGCTAAAATATAGCCAATTGGAAATTCATAGAAAAATTAGCTTACATAGCAATGGAAACTCTCGGCTTATATACACAAACATTAAAGCAGTAAAATTTCTCATAATGGCAATGTCACACATGAAGTTTAGTCACTTATAAGCTTACAATGCATGCAAATAACTGTAGCACAGTAGCACCATCTATCGGTGTACATAATCCATATTGAATCAGCGTAGTTTTTGATAATGACTATTTCAAACATGCTTATTCGCACTTACGTACGACATAATCTAAGATATATCTTTTCCGTAACTGGAAGAAACTCAGGATAGTAGTTGCACTTGCTGGGCGATGTATAGTAAAATTTACTCTGCACTAACTTATTACAAGGTACAACCAAATGTAAAGTTTTGTAGAATTACATGGATTCTTCTGAGAAATAGAACGTCCAGAAAAATTTGGCAACACAAACACAGAAAGACATTTTCTAAAATTTGTCAAATTGTGTTCAACATATCTCAAAACGTGTAAATGTATCGAATACCAGAATTCAAAATTTTTTATGAATGCAATACTTTCTTCTTATGTATATAGACGAAAGTAAGAAAATAAATTCTTAATACTCTTTGAGATTTCTTATATTTCTCTCGCTTTCGAGAGTCATACATCTTTAAGTGATGAAAAACTGATCTGAAATTACCTTCATCATTCATAAATTTGTTTCGCGCTATAATCCCGGCCGACATTTTTTTTTCCTTGAAACGAAAATTGAATTCTAAATGTGACGTAGAGATGGATGGAACCTACCCTAAACCATTCAAAAGAAAGAGAGAGAAAGAAAAAAGAAATAAATAAGCAGAGTGAAAAAATCTGGCAGTTTAAAGTTTAGTACGACAAATTTTCTTGTTGCGTAAGGAATATTGTAAAATTTTAATTATTATTAAGAAATAACCGGAGTATCTGGATTAAATTTATTCTGTATATTGATTGGTTTTCATGTACATAATAATGTAAATCGCAGCTATTAATATTGATTTGATTCGTTTCAGGAATACGCAGATTGAAGTAACCCACAAAACCTGTTTAAAGTTGTCAAATGAGTAAGTATGTGTAAAGTTTCAATTCCTATTTAGAAATAACCATGATAACTGGATACAATTTATTCATGTTAATTGTTTTTCTCGTGCATAATAATGCAAACTACAACTATTAATATTTATTTGTTCTATTTCAAAATTTCGTATATTGAAATAATCCACAAAACCTCTTTAATATTTTCATACGAGAAACTATTTTAAAATTTAATAATAACTAAGAAATAACCAATATATCTAGATAAAATGTACACTGCTTATCCTTTATCTTATATGTATATAATGCTGTAAATTACAGCGATAAATGTTGATTCGTTTGATATCAAGAAAGCGTAGTTTGAAGTAACTCACAAAACCTTTTAAACGCAGTTACACAAGAAGATATACAGGGTGCTTATAATTAAACTTCCTCTATAAATAGCATCCTACAGCACAAACGGGTGAATGGAATGCAGCGAAATTTGGTATATAGACTATACACGAGATGCGCTCAAGAAATTTCGAAAAAAAAAAAAAAAAATAGATCCAAAATGTCTACCAGAGGGTGCCTTTTCCGGAAAAACATTAAATTTAACACAATTAACGACCAAAACGGGATACAGAAACAATATTAACATTTGACTAGTTTCTGATCACCATGTCATCGAACTACATTAAGTAAACGTAAGGAAAATATAATTGTACGCCGTTTGAAAAAAAAAAAAAAAAAAATCAGTTTGCAGAAACAAGAACAGATTAGGACGAAATTGCACAAGAGGAGTAGTTGTTAATCGTGTCCAGGACGATGTAGGGAAAGATGCTCCATATGACCGCCTTCATTCACCTGCAAAATTTCAAGTCGATGGACAGTGTGCTCAACAGCAGATCGTAACTGATCAGTTGTGATGCTTCGCACAGGAAGCGTTATGGAGTTCTTTAAGTCATTCAATGTTGCAGCACCTCCACGATACACAACACTTTTTAAGTGGCCCCTGAAAGGTAGATTCTGGTTAACTTGAGCTATAGGATAAGAGTCGCAATAAAACTCCAGGAACAGTAAACTTTAGGCCGTGAGGAAATAAGAATCAATAATTTTGCAGCAATCATCTTTATTTAATCAGCATGAAAATCAAGAAAGTCTATAATAAAAAGTATTTCCAAATGTCTATTATAAAGTTTAACAGACATACAGAGGGTTAGATGAGAGAGAGAGGGCTTCGCGAATTAAGTTCTTTTTACACCAGTAGTTAACGAGAGAGTCCTCAGTTGACTGAGACGCAATCCTGACCAGACTCTTGGATTACGCCAAGATTTTTGAAAAAGTGCCAAATTTTATAGCCAAAGATATTCCATTGTTTCTAGATCAAATTAATATAAATATTTTGAATTTAGGAAGACCGTTAAAGAACTAACGCCAATCATCTACGCCAAATTTTATCGCCAGAAAACCGTTGAATAATAGAGTCATAAAGTCTGTGAAATATTGCACATCCTGCCATAAAAAAAAATTATAATTACCCTTTAATGATATCATAATGTAAATTATAGCCTAATTTATTTATAAAAAAGTGGACTTGCGCAATTTTAAAGAATGAAAATGTAATTATGTATTTTTTTATATTTTATTTATTAAATGATTTAGAAGAGCTTATAATTCTGAGAGATGTCATTTAAAAGGAATATGTTTTTGTTCTCAGAAGATTTATTAATAGCATAAGGGATAAAAGTATTATTAGAATTAAGATATTTATTATAGACAAAAGCGAATAAATAAAAGTAATTTAGAATTTCGTTATCTATTTTATTAGCCATTTAATTTATTGAAAATATAATAATTACTTATTGCCTTTATTTAAAGTTATAATGAAAACTCATATATGTGAAGGAACGACTTCACATATTTCTCCCCAGCGACGAGGAAAAAAAATGAATTGTCAAAATGGACAAAAATTATAAAAACATAAAACGCTGTCTCTCACCTTCACAACAGCATAATACAAAACCATTGTGGGAAATCTAAAGTAATCCTTTGATAAACAAACAAAAAAAATTGTGGCATATAACACTAAGTCTGAAAAAAAAAAATTCACCTATATGGAACAACATACAAGACACAACCAAACATTATTATGATAAAGTTGAAGCATCTGAAACAAATTACATAATCAATAAAGTATCTAACTATGACATATAAAATGTGTAAAATATCAAAAAAAATAATTATTCATTACAGTGTATGTATGGTTGAAAATAAGGAAAAGGAAATCAGTAACAAAAATATGAAAATCAATTAAATTTGTATTTTGTTAATTTTCAAAAAAATATATATTGCATTAATATGAAAAAGATTCAGATTTTTTTTTTTTTTTTTTTTTGAGTAAAAAAAAAAATCATCCTACACGTGAAAAATTAAATTCTAACAAGGTGAGCCAGAGAGTGTAGAACAGAACAATAGCTATGACAGATATTATGGTTTTGTGATGCCAAACTGAACATAGCGTAATGAACTATATGTGTGAAGCAGAAGAGGCTTCATGTTGTGCAAAAATGACAACCAGCATTCTGCAAAGTGACATAATGAAATGTCCTTTGTATGTGTAAAAAAGTGTAATAAAAAAAATCTAGCCCTATGTCACAATAAAAGCGCACATGCAAGAGTTCAAGAAAATCATTATTTTATTTTTTTATTAAATTCTATTTATTTTTATGCATTCTAATTTTTTTTTTTTTTTTTTTTTTTTTATATTTATGAACCAACTTTATTTCAATAGATTGTGTTGGTCAAAAACAGTATAAAAATTAACCCGTATGAAATAATTTCCTTTTCCTGAACAAAATTTTTAATAAATGAATTAGCATTTGAATTTCTCAAAAGAAAACATGATCTCAATAATAAGACCTGAAATAGGTGATAAGAATAAAGCTCATAAAAATTGTCACAAACAGCAAAAAAAAAAAAAAAAAAAATCTAAATACTCTATTGTTTTTATAATTACACTTGAACTATTATTTTATCGAGCCCAATTAATATTCAATATCTTTTTTTTTTTTTTTTTTTAAGAATGATACTGTATGTTACACAGATAATTCTATAATACTGCTCAGCAAGAAATAGTCTTTAAAAAAAAAAAAAAAAAAAAAAAAAAAAAAGATTGAATCAGCCACATTCTTCTGCACAGACTACCTCTTACAACGCACAGATGATTTCAAGGTACCATTCAAAATGCATCTGTGGTGCATACCTTACAAAAAGGAATTATTTTGATTGAGAAATTTTTAAATAATTAAATATTTAATTTAAGCTGAAAGAAAACTTTCTGCAAGGGTTTTATTCTTTAAACAAGAAAAAAAATTGATAAAAACAAATTTTTAAACGTACAGACTATGTACAGAAATTTCACTCTTTATGTATTTGTTTGAAAAACAACTAGGCTCCAAAAACATAACAGAATTTGCTGCAAGTTGACAAAAAAATATTTATTTACTTTTGTGTACGTGTATATCATTATATATTGTAACAAGTGTTATTTGTATAAAGTCTATGTAAAATTTAGTAAAAGAAAATGTAATTATCTCCACATGTGAACCAATGAAATAGCAACTAAATAGGTCAGATAAAATTTTGTGAGAGTGTGTGTGTGTGTCAAACATTGGGTTGTGAGGCCAAGTTTGAGAATAATGAAGAAAAGAATGGAAAACATGCATGTGAAAGATAATGGAATACTATTGGATAAATTTGCATTATGACTGACAAACTGAGAAACCATAATACAATGAAATTCCGACCCAAAAGAAACATATACAGGAACACATGTAGAAACATAGGAAAAAAAATATATTCTTTTTGGTGTGTGTGTGAGAGAGAATTATTAATTATAAAGTGTTTGCAAACGTTAAAATAAACTGATCATGTTATTCAAATGAGATGAAAAAAATAGTGTGAATTTGTTAAAAATGAATCTTGTGACAGAGGTGATGTGTTCACGCAAAGAATCCCTGAACGCATCAAACGAAACTTTGACACCAATGAAAATATTACTAGGAAAAATATACAATCCAAATATTTCCAAAAGTCACATACATCCTCATGTTATTTATTTAAAATCTATTAAGTAATTTTATATCAATATCTCTTTATTACTTATTATTTTTATTATCATTTATTTATTTGGTCACCCAAAATAATTATAGAACATGTATTAATGAATTGAAAGTGTCTATGAAGGCCTATAAAACATAACCTTCCAAAATTGTTGTGAAAGTGTGAAATCCCCTACACAATTACAGGTGTTGAAACCAATATAATGGTCAAAATCCGTAGATTATAGAAGTCATTAATATATTGACAACCAGAGCAACACAATTGTGCTTAGAGGGTAAATGTGTATATGTGAAAATTAAAAAAAAAATAACTAAATGGGTGATATGTCAAAATATTTAAGGAATATTGTAAAAAAAAATTAATATCAAGTGAAATAATTTAAACTATCAAAAATTTAGTATATGTCTGTAAGTGTTCCAACAAATATTACATTGAAAAGAATAAAAAAAATGCCACAAAAATAAATTCCCATAGCCGCAGATGAAAGCGCTAAAATTGCGAATTTAACGTGCACAGAAAATTATAAACAAACATAAAAAGTAAAAAGTCATGACTAAAACAAAAGTATTATCTGCTGAACTGAGCAGAGCTAAAATGAGCTGAGCTGAGGCCTCAAAAATTAAAAATGCGCATAAAGTAGATATGCAGAATAGCTTCAAAGGCTATATAAATTGCTCAGTAAAATTATAAAAAGACTCGAGTACAAGAAGTGTTATCTCACTTCAAAAAGGTGAATAAAAAAAATTTCACCAAATCAGCTGATAAAAAGAACAGTAAAATAAATCTGTTCACACATGTGCCATAAAATGCTTTTTTCTTTTCTTCTCTTAAAAAATATAACTGCAATTATTCAGCAGTGGGTTAATTCGATGTTAAAGTAAGCTTACCATATATATATTGTCATAATTATTAGCTAGAATTAGTAGAAAAACATTTCAATATATATATAATAGACATATTGACATAAACATCATTAAACAAACATGAAATAGCGAATAAATGCGATAAAATATGCCATATGTACAGTAAAAATAAAAAAAAAATTCACTGCAATCAACGTATTTGAACTGAATGAAAGAAAAATATACATATCACTATTATTATTATTCGAACATAAACAAAAATTCAGACGGAACTGTGAGATGTTTATTTCTGTCTCCACAAAAAAAATAATCAAGCAGATTTCCCTTTTTTTTTTTTTTTTTAGTCATATCACGATTTCTCTTTGAATGAATGTGAAAAGCAATGTGTGAAATGTAAAATTAAATTAGATGTCAAATTTCACGACCAGCATAATAATACCTGGGTTTCCGCGATATCATCTAACCGACAAAAATATAGAATGTGTTATAAAATTTCGTAAGGTTTGTGAAATTAGAAATAGGAATAATTAAAACATTTGTATTAAAATGTAGCAAGTTAAAATAGAAAAAGAAAATACTGTGTTATGTTATTATAAAAAAATTAAAACTTGAAAAAATAATATTTGACTCCCAAAAAAAGGTATTAAAATAAAAATCATGTGTTTTTAAGACATATATAACTAAATCCCTTTCTGTATAAGTGAATATATATGATTATTTAAGCGTGCCTAGTAAGTATATAATAAAAAAAAAACATTGAACCTTATGTTCAAGACTAACAAATTTGCTAGATTTACAAAAAAGGCAATGTATTTAATATCCGAAAAAAAATGAGAACAAGAAAAAATTGTATATTATGTGTGGCTATTTTAAACTAGCGTATAAGTAAATAATTATATCTACAAGCTAGACTTATTTAAATTCACCACAAATGTGTCAAAAAAAAATGTATATGTGTACAAATCAGAAAATAAATATGTAAATTTGGAAAATTGTGTGTTAAAGTTAGGACACTTTCATGAAACAAGATAACGGCCAGTATAGATTCATAAAATATATTATGCACTGGATTTAGTACGTAATTTCATGAATACAAATAGAGTTAAAAAAAAAATGAATGTTGTTGGAGATATAACTAATTGATTAATATTTATCCTCAATATTTTATTCTATTTATTTATTCTGTCAATGTGTGCGTGAGTATGTACCTATGCGTTGTGAGAAAGATCTTTTTATAGAAACAATGTTAGTAAACCATGAGAAAAATACCCTAAATACAAGCAATTCTATTCGATAACTGTAAAATATGTTAAATTTTATGTAACATTTAAATAGTACAAAATGTAAGTTAATTATAGTAATATTCAAATTAAATGAAGTCCAATGTAAAATCATGCAAACAACGACAATCAATGCAGATCCCCTCACCAAGAAAAATTTGGCCAGTAATTCAAGATAAGGAAAAGAGCATTGAATGCCAACAACACAAGTGCAATTAGGAGCTCTACTAATGCACATTGTGGAACAAAATTAGATAAACTTGAATCATAACATATTAATTGTGCCTTCTTTTATTCAAGGACTTAAATGAGATGAATAAACCCTACATTATTTTATTTCTTTATTATTTTTAAATGAAAGGATAAATAATGGTATTTATAGAAAAAGTGTATTGTGTTGATACTTAGCTTTTGAGACACAGTGATGCATAATTAAAAAGCAATAACAAAAGTATATAAGTTTATGAACAAAAGTATGGGAATACCTGAAATTATCACTCTAATTATTTTATTTATTTATTAATTTGTTATGCAATGGTAGTTCCAAGCAGGTTAAAATAAGTGAACAACAACAAAAAAAAAAAAAAAAAAAAAAAATATATGTGTGTGAAAAGATGAGAAATAAGTGTCTAGATATCGACTGATATCAAAAACGAATTTTCGCCGACACATCTCTAAAAAGGTATATATATAAAAAAAGTATGTGTATTTCCAACCAACCTAGAAAACGCCAACATGCGAAATAACTCAAAATTTAATTCTTAAATTAAAAATTAATCAAATTCAATTAACAAACAGAGTGATAATTATTTTGCAATAAAACTATATATAAAACATACAATTAATAATCAATAACGAATATTATTAAGCATTTGATTAAAAGACAAGAAATTTACTTCATGGAAAAATTAACACCTTAAACACAATAAATATTGCGATGTTAATGAATTAAAAAAATAAAGCTTCGCTAAAATTCTGCAAACTTCACATAACTCTATATATTCATTTCATTCCATTTTTTATTTATCTATTTATTATTTTTTTTTTAACACATGTATATTCACTGTGATAAATAAACAAATTCAATATTAAATTTAAGCTGTGAAAATAATATGTGCTTCATGTCATAAATCTCGAAATAAATTTGCACTAAATGTAAATATTTTAGTCTTCTTCTAGAATGTTAATGGATCTATTTCTTAATTATTACCAACAAAATTATCAATGAAAAATTATTTTTACACATCACTTATAAAATTAATTTATTTCAAACCCCTTTAATAAAAATTACCAGTAAAACAACATTTCAATTTAGTAAAAATATATGAAACATTTTTTTTTTTTTATTCTGAATGAAAAAATCAAGAATTCTTTAAAAATTTATCATCACGCATTATATATCAGTGTATAAAACAACGCATCAATATTATTAATAAATGAAATAATAAAAAAAAAATATGTGTCACACTTCATCAGTATTTATATCAATCAAAAACATAAAATACCATAAGAAAAAAAAAAAAAAAAAAAAAAAAACAACAACAACAACAACAACAACAATGTAAATATAAGCTGTTAAAATTATATGAAAATCATTATTACTATCATTTTATCATTATTAAAATTAGAATACGTAAAGATACTCAAAACTTATTTAAGTATTATAAAATGTATATAAATTGAAAAAGTGTAAGTCTGTCAATAAAAAGAAAATGTTCATTTTCTTCAAGACAAAAAAAGTACTTACGAATAACTTGACGAATCAATTTTCTGACAGTAGAAAAAATTCACTGAGTTTTGTTCAGTATTTGGTTCACACATACTTTTAGTGTCAATTACGCAGTAGCAATCACTTAAAAATAACAGAGTATGATAACTACTAAGAGACACCATCTTGAAAAAAAACATTCTGTTCGCATAGTTATGAATCGCATAATTATGGTTTCACATTTTTCCCAAACAGCATACTTCGTATATAATTTTTATCGCATATTGAAAACACAGATCCAATCGACGTAATTTAAATGAAAGAACAGAAACCTGCAAACTCGCTGTGAAAGAAAATACGATTTTGAACTAACAGCCAAGTGGCAACCGCTGGCAGGTAATTCGGACTGAAGAGGTAGAATAAAAAGCGACGTAAATTATTTATTTTAGTTTTGCAGTCGAAAGCACAGAAAAAAACAAAATATGTAGAAATTCACTATATCGTTCACTATATCGAATTCTGAACGTAATGGTTTAACTGGAAAAATTTTTGGAGTTGATGAAGATCACATTGTATCCGAAACAGCCACACAGTATGAGAGAGGACAAAGAGGGAAAATTGCGACGACCAGGTTGAGTCACCAACATACGGCAGAGGTATCATCAGATGAAGCCACGATTTGCCGAATTCCGCTCAATACTTATACAGGGTACCACGAATGTGTAAGGAACAATATATCTTCCAACTTGAGTCGCCATCATCGTCGAAACAGACAGTCTAAGGCATTAACACAGAAAAAGATGCTGTATCTGGACTAGTCTTTTATCCAGAAAATTAATCGATTGTTTCTGCAAGTCAATAGGTGACAAAGTAATATCACATAAGCAATGAACACTCTACATACATCTATTTTCTTCTTTTCATTTAATAATTCTTCGAATTTTTCTTTAGTTAAATAAATTAAACAATAAACATCTTCTTTAGGCCTTTGGACATTTTCTGTGCTAAAAGTGCAGATAGTTATTTCAACCCTACCAAAATCCAAGCACCATTCTAGAGTCTCTGAAAGTTTTTCAAAACCAAAAGCGTGATTTTGAAGCTTTTCCATAATAAGTTTAAGCAGCAACTTGCGAAAAAAAAAAATTTAACGAAATATATATAAGTATACATACAGCCCCTCTCTCTCTCTTTTTATCTCGTAACCACTCTGAAGAGGTCTGGCACCAAATACTTGTAAGGTAGATTCTGGTTAACTTGAGCTATAGGATAAGAGTCGCAATAAAACTCCAGGAACAGTAAACTTTAGGCCGTGAGGAAATAAGAATCAATAATTTTGCAGCAATCATCTTTATTTAATCAGCATGAAAATCAAGAAAGTCTATAATAAAAAGTATTTCCAAATGTCTATTATAAAGTTTAACAGACATACAGAGGGTTAGATGAGAGAGAGAGGGCTTCGCGAATAAAGTTCTTTTTACACCAGTAGTTAACGAGAGAGTCCTCAGTTGACTGAGACGCAATCCTGACCAGACTCTTGGATTACGCCAAGATTTTTGAAAAAGTGCCAAATTTTATAGACAAAGATATTCCATTGTTTCTAGATCAAATTAATACAAATATTTTGAATTTAGGAAGACCGTTAAAGAACTAACGCCAATCATCTACGCCAAATTTTATCGCCAGAAATCCGTTGAATAATAGAGTTATAAAGTCTGTGAAATATTGCACATCCTGCCATAAAAAAAATATAATTACCCTTTAATGATATCATAATGTAAATTATAGCCTAATTTATTTATAACAAAGTGGACTTGCGCAATTTTAAAGAATGAAAATGTAATTATGTATCCAACGGCTTATAACTGAAAATAATATTATTTTTTTATATTTTATTTATTAAATGATTTAGAAGAGCTTATAATTCTGAGAGATGTCATTTAAAAGGAATATGTTTTTGTTCTCAGAAGATTTATTAATAGCATAAGGGATAAAAGTATTATTAGAATTAAGATATTTATTTAGACAAAAACGAATAAATAAAAGTAATTTAGAATTTCGTTATCTATTTTATTAGCCATTTAATTTATTGAAAATATAATAATTACTTATTGCCTTTATTTAAAGTTATAATTAAAACTCATATATGTGAAGGAACGACTTCACATATTTCTCCCCAGCGACGAGGGAAAAAAATGAATTGTCAAAATGGACAAAAATTATAAAAACATAAAACGCTCTCTCTCACCTTCACAACAGCATAATACAAAACCATTGTGGGAAATCTAAAATAATCCTTTGATAAACAAACAAAAGAAATTGTGACATATAACACTAAATCTGAAAAAAAAATTCACCTATATGGAACAACATACAAGACACAACCAAACATTATTATCATAAAGTTGAAGCATCTGAAACAAATTATATAATCAATAAAGTATCTAACTATGACATATAAAATGTGTAAAATATAAAAAAAAAAATAATTATTCATTACAGTGTATGTATGGTTGAAAATAAGGAAAAGGAAATCAGTAACAAAAATATGAAAATCAATTAAATTTGTATTTTTTTAATTTTCAAAAAAATATATATTGCATTAATATGAAAAAGATTCAGATTTTTTTTTTTTTTTTTTTTTTTTTTTGAGTAAAAAAAAATATCATCCTACACGTGAAAAATTAAATTCTAACAAAGTGAGCCAGAGAGTGTAGAACAGAACAATAGCTATGACAGATATTATGGTTTTGTGATGCCAAACTGAACATAGCGTAATGAACTATATGTGTGAAGCAGAAGAGGCTTCATGTTGTGCAAAAATGACAACCAGCATTCTGCAAAGTGACATAATGAAATGTCCTTTGTATGTGTAAAAAAGTGTAATAAAAAAAATCTAGCCCTATGTCACAATAAAAGCGCACATGCAAGAGTTCAAGAAAATCATTATTTTATTTTTTTATTAAATTCTATTTATTTTTATGCATTCTAATTTTTTTTTTTTTTTTTTTTTTTTTATATTTATGAACCAACTTTATTTCAATAGATTGTGTTGGTCAAAAACAGTATAAAAATTAACCCGTATGAAATAATTTCGTTTTTCTGAACAAAATTTTTAATAAATGAATTAGCATTTGAATTTCTCAAAAGAAAACATGATCTCAATAATAATATAATTTTTAATGCATAAACTCTGAGTAGAGCTGAAATAGGTGATAAGAATAAAACTCATAAAAATTGTCACAAACAGCAAAAAAAAAAAAAAAAAAAAAATCGAAATACTCTATTGTTTTTATAATTACACTTGAACTATTATTTTATCGAGCCCAATTAATATTCAATATCTTTTTTTTTTTTTTTTTAAGAATGATACTGTATGTTACACAGATAATTCTATAATACTGCTCAGCAAGAAATAGTCTTTAAAAAAAAAAAAAAAGAAGAGTGAATCAGCCACATTCTTCTGCACAGACTACCTCTTACAACGCACAGATGATTTCAAGGTACCATTCAAAATGCATCTGTGGTGCAAACCTTACAAAAAGGAATTATTTTGATTGAGAAATTTTTAAATAATTAAATATTTAATTTAAGCTGAAAGAAAACTTTTTGCAAGGGTTTTATTCTTTAAACAAGAAAAAAATTTGATAAAAACAAATTTTTAAACGTACAGACTATGTACAGAAATTTCACTCTTTATGTATTTGTTTGAAAAACAACTAGGCTCAAAACATAACAGAATTTGCTGCAAGTTGACAAAAAAATATTTATTTACTTTTGTGTACGTGTATATTATTATATATTGTAACTAATGTTATTTGTATAAAGTCTATGTAAAATTTAATAAAAGAAAATGTAATTATCTCCACATGTGAACCAATAAAATAGCAACTAAATAGGTCAGATAAAATTTTGTGAGAGTGTGTGTGTGTGTCAAACATTGGGTTGTGAGGCCAAGTTTGAGAATAATGAAGAAAAGAATGGAAAACATGCATGTGAATGATAATGGAATACTATTGGATAAATTTGCATTATGACTGACAAACTGAGAAACGCATAATACAATGAAATTCCGACCCAAAAGAAACATATACAGGAACACATGTAGAAACATAGGAAAAAAAATATATTCTTTTTGGTGTGTGTGAGAGAGAGAATTATTAATTAAAAAGTATTTGCAAACGTTAAAATAAACTGATCATGTTATTCAAATGAGATGAAAAAAATAGTGTGAATTTGTTAAAAATGAATCTTGTGACCGAGGTGATGTGTTCACGCAAAGAATCCCTGAACGCATCAAACGAAACTTTGACACCAATGAAAATATTACTAGGAAAAATATACAATCCAAATATTTCCAAAAGTCACATACATCCTCATGTTATTTATTTAAAATCTATTAAGTAATTTTATATCAATATCTTTTTATTTCTTATTATTTTTATTATCATTTATTTATTTTGTCACCCAAAATAATTATAGAACATGTATTAATGAATTGAAAGTGTCTATGAAGGCCTATAAAACATAACCTTCCAAAATTGTTGTGAAAGTGTGAAATCCCCTACACAATTACAGATGTTGAAACCAATATAATGGTCAAAATCCGTAGATTATAGAAGTCATTAATATATTGACAACCAGAGCAACACAATTGTGCTTAGAGGGTAAATGTGTATATGTGAAAATTAAAAAAAAAATAACTAAATGGGAGATATGTCAAAATATTTAAGGAATATTGTAAAAAAAAATTAATATCAAGTGAAATAATTTAAACTATCAAAAATTTAAGTGTTAAGAGTCTGTAAGTGTTCCAACAAATATTAAATTGAAAAGAATAAAAAAAATGCCACAAAAATAAATTCCCATAGCCGCAGATGAAAGCGCTAAAATTGCGAATTTAACGTGCACAGAAAATTATAAACAAACATTAAAAGTAAAAAGTCATGACTAAAACAACAGAATTATCTACTGAACTGAGCAGAGCTGAAATGAGCTGAGCTGAGGCCTCAAAAATTAAAAATGCGCATAAAGTAGATATACAGAATAGCTTCAAAGGCTATATAAATTGCTCAGTAAAATTATAAAAAGACTCGAGTACAAGAAGTGTTATCTCACTTCAAAAAGGTGAATAAAAAAAATTTCACCAAATCAGCTGATAAAAAGAACAGTAAAATAAATCTGTTCACACATGTGCCATAAAATGCTTTTTTCTTTTCTTCTCTTAAAAAATATAACTGCAATTATTCAGCAGTGGGTTAATTCGATGTTAAAGTAAGCTTACCATATATATATTGTCATAATTATTAGCTAGAATTAGTAGAAAAACATTCCTATATATATATAATAGACATATTGACATAAACATCATTAAACAAACATGAAATAGCGAATAAATGCGATAAAATATGCCATATGTACAGTAAAAATAAAAAAAAACTTCACTGCAATCAACGTATTTGAACTGAATGAAAGAAAAATATATATATCACTATTATTATTATTCGAACATAAACAAAAATTCAGACGGAACTGTGAGATGTTTATTTCTGTCTCCACAAAAAAAATAATCAAGCAGATTTCCCTATTTTTTTTTTTTTTTTTTTTTTTTTTTAATCATATCACGATTACTCTTAAACTTTTTTTTTTTTTTTTTTTTTTTTTTTTTTTGTACAAAACTTAACGAAATAAAACTATTATGCATATAAAATAAATTTCGTATGAAATATAATTAAGAGTTAAAATCCCTGAAGATAATGATAGGTTTCATCTTAAAAATTGAATGAATGTGAAAAGCAATGTGTGAAATGTAAAATTAAATTAGATGTCAAATTTCACGACCAGCATAATAATACCTGGGTTTACGCGATATCATCTAACCGACAAAAATATAGAATGTGTTATAAAATTTCGTAAGGTTTGTGAAATTAGAAAAAGGAATAATTAAAACATTTGTATTAAAATGTAGCAAGTTAAAATAGAAAAAGAAAATACTGTGTTATGTTATTATAAAAAAATTAAAACTTGAAAAAATAATATTTGACTCCCAAAAAAAGGTATTAAAATAAAAATCATGTGTTTTTAAGACATATATAACTAATTCCCTTTCTGTATAAGTGAATATATATGATTATTTAAGCGTGCCTAGTAAGTATATAATAAAAAAAACATTGAACCTTATGTTCAAGACTAACAAATTTGCTAGATTTACAAAAAAGGCAATGTATTTAATATCCGAAAAAAAATGAGAACAAGAAAAAATTGTATATTATGTGTGGCTATTTTAAACTAGCGTATAAGTAAATAATTATATCTACAAGCTAGACTTATTTAAATTCACCACAAATGTGTCAAAAAAAAATGTATATGTGTACAAATCAGAAAATAAATATGTAAATTTGGAAAATTGTGTGTTAAAGTTAGGACACTTTCATGAAACAAGATAACGGCCAGTATAGATTCATAAAATATATTATGCACTGGATTTAGTACGTAATTTCATGAATACAAATAGAGTTAAAAAAAATGAATGTTGTTGGAGATATAACTAATTGATTAATATTTATCCTCAATATTTTATTCTATTTATTTATTCTGTCAATGTGTGCGTGAGTATGTACCTATGCGTTGTGAGAAAGATCTTTTTATAGAAACAATATTAGTAAACCATGAGAAAAATACCCTAAATACAAGCAATTCTATTCGATAACTGTAAAATATGTTAAATTTTATGTAACATTTAAATAGTAAAAAATGTAAGTTAATTATAGTAATATTCAAATTAAATGAAGTCCAATGTAAAATCATGCAAACAACGACAATCAATGCAGATCCCCTCACCAAGAAAAATTTGGCCAGTAATTCAAGATAAGGAAAAGAGCATTGAATGCCAACAACACAAGTGCAATTAGGAGCTCTACTAATGCACATTGTGGCACAAAATTAGATAAACTTGAATCATAACATATTAATTGGGCCTTCTTTTATTCAAGGACTTAAATGAGATGAATAAACCCTACATTATTTTATTTCTTTAATTATTTTTAAATGAAAGGATAAATAATGGTATTTATAGAAAAAGTGTATTGTGTTGATACTTAGCTTTTGAGACACAGTGATGCATAATTAAAAAGCAATAACAAAAGTATATAAGTTTATGAACAAAGGTATGGGAATACCTGAAATTATCACTCTAATTATTTTATTTATTTATTAATTTGTTATGCAATGGCAGTTCCAAGCAGATTAAAATAAGTGAACAAAAAAAAAAAAAAATTAAAAAAAAAAAAAAAAAAATATGTGTGTGAAAAGATGAGAAATAAGTGTCTAGATATCGACTGATATCAAAAACGAATTTTCGCCGACACATCTCTAAAAAGGTATATATATATAAAAAGTATGTGTATTTCCAACCAACCTAGAAAACGCCAACATGCGAAATAACTCAAAATTTAATTCTTAAATTAAAAATTAATCAAATTCAATTAACAAACAGAGTGATAATTATTTTGCAATAAAAATATATATAAAACATACAATTGATAATCAATAACGAATTTTATTAAGCATTTGATTAAAAGACAAGAAATTTACTTCATGGAAAAATTAACACCTTAAACACAATAATATTGCGATGTTAATGAATTAAAAAAAAAAGCTTCGCTAAAGTTCTGCAAACTTCACATAACTCTATATATTCATTTCATTCCATTTTTTATTTATCTATCTATTTTTTTTTTTTTTTAACACATGTATTTTTACTGTGATAAATAAACAAATTCAATATTAAATTTAGGCTGTGAAAATAATATGTGCTTCATGTCATAAATCTCGAAATAAATTTGCACTAAATGTAAATATTTTAGTCTTCTTCTAGAATATTAATGGACCTATTTCGTAATTATTACCAACAAAATTATCAATGAAAAATTATTTTTACACATCACTTATAAAATTAATTTATTTCAAACCCCTTTAATAAAAATTACCAGTAAAACAACATTTCAATTTAGTAAAAATATATGAAACATTTTTTTTTTTTTATTCTGAATGAAAAAATCAAGAATTCTTTAAAAATTTATCATCACGCATTATATATCAGTGTATAAAACAACGCATCAATATTATTAATAAATGAAATAATAAAAAAAATATGTGTTACACTTCATCAGTATTTATATCAATCAAAAACATAAAATACCATAGGAAAAAAAAAAAAAAAAAAAAAAAAAAAAAAACAATGTAAATAAAAGCTGTTAAAATTATATGAAAATCATTATTACTATCATTTTATCATTATTAAAATTAGAATACGTAAAGATACTCAAAACTTATTTAAGTATTCTAAAATGTATATGAATTGAAAAAGTGTAAGTCTGTCAATAAAAATAAATTGTTCATTTTCTTCAAGACAAAAAAAGTACTTACGAATAACTTGACGAATCAATTTTCTGACAGTAGAAAAAATTCACTGAGTTTTGTTCAGTATTTGGTTCACACATACTTTTAGTGTCAATTACGCAGTAGCAATCACTTAAAAATAACAGAGTATGATAACTACTAAGAGACACCATCTTGAAAAAAAACATTCTGTTCGCATAGTTATGAATCGCATAATTATGGTTTCACATTTTTCCCAAACAGCATACTTCGTATGTAATTTTTATCGCACATTGAAAACACAGGTCCAATCGACGTAATTATAATGAAAGAACAGAAGCCTGCAAACTCGCTGTGAAAGAAAATACGATTTTGAACTAACAGCCAAGTGGCAACCGCTGGCAGGTAATTCGGACTGAAGAGGTAGAATAAAAAGCGACGTAAATTATTTATTTTAGTTTTGCAGTCGAAAGCACAGAAGTAAACAAAATATGTAGAAATTCACTATATCGTTCACTATATCGAATTCTGAACGTAATGGTTTAACTGGAAAAAATTTTGGAGTTGATGAAGATCACATTGTATCCGAAACAGCCACACAGTATGAGAGAGGACAAAGAGGGAAAATTGCGACGACCAGGTTGAGTCACCAACATACGGCAGAGGTATCATCAGATGAAGCCACGATTTGCCGAATTCCGCTCAATACTTATGCAGGGTACCACGAATGTGTAAGGAACAATATATCTTCCAACTTGAGTCGCCATCATCGTCGAAACAGACAGTCTAAGGCATTAACACAGAAAAAGATGCTGTATCTGGACTAGTCTTTTATCCAGAAAATTAATCGATTGTTTCTGCAAGTCAATAGGTGACAAAGTAATATCACATAAGCAACGAACACTCCACATACATCTATTTTCTTCTTTTCATTTAATAATTCTTCGAATTTTTCTTTAGTTAAATAAATTAAACAATAAACATTTTCTTTAGGCCTTTGGACATTTTCTGTGCTGAAAGTGCAGATAGTTATTTCAACCCTACCAAAATCCAAGCACCATTCTAGAGTCTCTGAAAGTTTTTCAAAACCAAAAGCGTGATTTTGAAGCTTTTCCATAATAAGATTAAGCAGCAACTTGCGAAAAAAGAAAAATTTAACGAAATAAATATAAGAATACATACAGCCCCTCTCTCTCTCTTTTTATCTCGTAACCACTCTGAAGAGGTCTGGCACCAAATACTTGTAAGGTAGATTCTGGTTAACTTGAGCTATAGGATAAGAGTCGCAATAAAACTATCAGGAATAGTAAACTTTAGGCCGTGAGGAAATAAGAATCAATAATTTTGAAGCAATCATCTTTATTTAATCAGCATGAAAATCAAGAAAGTCTATAATAAAAAGTATTTCCAAATGTCTATTATAAAGTTTAACAGACATACAGAGGGTTAGATGAGAGAGAGAGGGCTTCGCGAATTAAGTTCTTTTTACACCAGTAGTTAACGAGAGAGTCCTCAGTTGACTGAGACGCAATCCTGACCAGACTCTTGGATTACGCCAAGATTTTTGAAAAAGTGCCAAATTTTATAGCCAAAGATATTCCATTGTTTCTAGATCAAATTAATATAAATATTTTGAATTTAGGAAGACCGTTGAAGAACTAACGCCAATCATCTACGCCAAATTTTATCGCCAGAAATCCGTTGAATAATAGAGTCATAAAGTCTGTGAAATATTGCACATCCTGCCATAAAAAAAAATATAATTACCCTTTAATGATATCATAATGTAAATTATAGACTAATTTATTTATAACAAAGTGGACTTGCGCAATTTTAAAGAATGAAAATGTAATTATGTATCCAACGGCTTATAACTGAAAATAATATTATTTTTTTATATTTTATTTATTAAATGATTTAGAAGAGCTTATAATTCTGAGAGATGTCTTTTAAAAGGTATATGTTTTTGTTCTCAGAAGATTTATTAATAGCATAAGGGATAAAAGTATTATTAGAATTAAGATATTTATTATAGACAAAAGCGAATAAATAAAAGTAATTTAGAATTTCGTTATCTATTTTATTAGCCATTTAATTTATTGAAAATATAATTACTTATTGCCTTTGTTTAAAGTTATAATTAAAACTCATATATGTGAAGGAACGACTTCACAGCTCCATAACCAGAAATCGCACTGATTTAGATCCAGCGAATGTGGTGGCCATGGATTACGAAAGAAGTGACTAATAGCACGTTCGTCTGTGAAGTGTTGGAGCAATAGTGCCTTGACGGACTCATGGATATGTGGGGAGTATGGTGCATCGAAAAACGCGTTTTTTCTGCAATTCAATTCTAATAGCGCGGAAAACTTGCGCATAGGCGTCATTATAAATGAAAAAATATTAAAATTTTTTTTTTCAAAATGTGAAATCCCGCAGAAGGCCAAAATACCGGTAAATTTAAAAAAAATGCAAAAATTACAAAAAAATACATTTTTTGTTCTAATATTGAAAAAAGTGTTTTTAAGAGTGTCCTTAATGCATACAAAATATAATTAGACCCATTCTTGTTTTACTGAATTCGCGCAAAAAGCCTAAAGTTGCGGGTTGTATCGTAAAAAAACGATATTTCATGATTTTCGACGATTTTTAAACATGTGCCAAAATCCATAAAAGTTTTATTTTTAATTTGTAATAGTGTAAAAACCATTCAAAATAGTTTTCCCAATCCAGAAATAATACTTTCAGACCTGCTATTCCTTAAATGTATTCGCGCAAAAGGTCTAAATTATAGTATAAGTAATTATAGAGTCCCGTAAAAATGCCGTTTTCCATATCTGATGAGTGTTTATTTAACACATTAAGGTTTGTAATAAGACAAACAAGTGATTTACAAAAAATGTATTAGCCAAACATATCATATTGCAGCTCTGAGCTCATTTCAACATTTAATCTGTGCTGAAATGACCCAGGACTCACGGCGAGGACGTGGCTGAAAGGCGAGTCCCACCTCCACTCTACCCAACTAACCAACCAGGGTGAATTTTATTTGCAATATTTACAGTAACTATTTACTTTGTACAATGCATATATGTTCGTTGTAGGCAAAAGGTTATTTACATAGTAGCCCCTTTGAATTCTGACTTTGAATTAAATGTGGGCATCAGCTAACTTGATTTTAAAGTATCTCTAATATAACCATCTCGATTTTCACGCCCGCACACTTTTTCTGCTGCTTCTGTAACCAGTTTTACACACATCTCAACTGACATGGGAATTTGAGGTAGTTAAACTCTGGTAGCGCTTTGTCTTTCAATACAGAAGCAATGTATTTTGTTGGCATCTTGGACAGTAGTGGCGGCGGTGTTACCTTGCAGATTGACCAATCAATTAGTTCGGTATAGTTGTTTGCACTAAAATTTATTGAAGGTATTTTGGAGTCTCTTACATAACCTTCATCTGATGGCTCATTTCTGGATTTAAGGATCCTCCTGTAGTCATATGCACCTGTTTGGTTTGATATAAAGAAAAACTGCACTGTGAAAGATGGACCGAAGCATATTTTGAAGGTAGTTAAAACAACCAGGCATCTACCGGACAATATCAAGCAAATCATTGATCCAGTAATTCGAAGGAATGCATTCTTCTGCCACCCTGAAAATATGATGTTGGCTATGATAATGGATGAGATACCACACATTAGAGAACTTGGCTACAGGAGGATCCTTAAATCCAGAAATGAGCCATCAGCTGAAGGTTATGTAAGAGACTTCAAAATACCTTCAATAAATTTTAGTGCAAACGACTATACCGAACTAATTGATTGGTCAATCTGCAAGTTAACACCGCCGCCACTACTGTCCAAGATGCCAACTGGATACATTGCTTCTTTATTGAGAGACAAAGCGCTACCACAGTTTAACTACCTCAAATTCCCATGTCACACCCAGTCAGTTGAGAGGTGTGTAAAACTGGTTACAGAAGCAGCAGAAAAAGTGTGCGGGCATGAAAATCGAGATGGTTATATTAGAGCTACTTTAAAATCAAGACAGCTGATGCCCACTTTAATTCAAAGTCAGAATTCAAAGGGGCTACTATGTAAATAACCCTTTGCCTACAACGAAAATATATGCATTGTACAAAGTAAATAGTTACTGTAAATATTGTAAATAAAATTCATCCTGGTTGGTTGGTTGGGTAGGGTTGAGGTGGGACTCGCCTTGCAGCCACGTCCTCGCCGTGAGTCCTGGGTCATTTCAGCACAGATTAAATGTTGAAATGAGCTGAGAGCTGCAATATGATATGTTTGGCTAATACATTTTTTGTAAATCACTTGTTAGAGTCTTATTACAAACCTTAATGTGTTAAATAAACACTCGTCAGATATGGAAAACGGCATTTTTACGGGACTCTATAAATTAACTTATACTATAATTTAGACCTTTTGCGCGAATACATTTAAGGAATAACAGGTCTGAAAGTATTATTTCTGGATTAGGAAAACTATTTTGAATGGTTTTTACACTATTACAAATTAAAAATAAAACTTTTATGGGTTTTGGCACATGTTTAAAAATCGTTGAAAATCATGAAATATCGTTTTTTTACGATACAACCCGCAACTTTAGGCTTTTTGCGCGAATTCAGTAAAACAAGAATGGGTCTAATTATATTTTGTATGCATTAAGGACACTCTTAAAAACACTTTTTTCACTATTAGAACAAAAAATGTATTTTTTTGTAATTTTTGCATTTTTTTTAAATTTACCGGTATTTTGGCTTTTTTGGTAACTTTAGGTCTTCTGCGCGATTTCAAATTTTGAAAAAAAAAAATTTTAATATTTTTTCATTTATAATGACGCCTATGCGCAAGTTTTCCGCGCTATTAGAATTGAATTGCAGAAAAAACGCGTTTTCCGATGCACCCTAGTGGGGAGGCACCA
This sequence comes from Salticus scenicus, assembly GCA_963930645.1. Classification (NCBI taxonomy): domain Eukaryota; kingdom Metazoa; phylum Arthropoda; class Arachnida; order Araneae; family Salticidae; genus Salticus; species Salticus scenicus. The sequence goes on along the minus strand of OZ005650.1, from coordinate 164,234,482 downwards.
CCCTGCATGATAATGGTCGATGTAAGGACTCACCTTTGCTGTAGTTGCGACACAACAAACGTCTGCAGCATATCATAGTACCGACGGCCCGTAACGGAACATGTGACAAGACCAGGTACAGTTGTTTCCTCAAAGATGAATAGCCCAAGGATGAATGTCGAGGTGAATCCACAGCAGACATTCACCTTTGGAGAATGTAGGGGAATTTCAGAGAGTATCCGCGGATTTTACTTAGCTTAAATGCGACAATTCTGTATGCTGACAGTCCCATTGAGAAAAAAAATGAGCCTCGTCGATCCACAGAATATTCCATGACAGATCAACAGTCATTCTGTTGAGAAAACGACTGTAAATGAGAGATGCTGTGGCTTGTCCCTATCAAGCAGCTCTTGAGTATGGTGGATCTTGTATGGGAAGTAGTGCATTATGTTTCTGAGCACTTTTCGAATGGTGCTGTAAGAATAGCCTGTCTGTCGAGAAACTGCATTTGCGCTACTGCCTCCAAATTCTAATGTCGTGACTGTGCGGCAACAGCTGTCTTGACGGCATCAACAAGTATCGGTGTGACAGGTTCACGGCCTCTTCCAGGTTGAACTCCTAATTTCCCAGTCCCTACAAATCTCTTAATCATGGCCCAAATACCTTTAGCAGGCATTGGTCCACGCCGTAGGTTCTTTATACAACGAAATTCACGAACTGCAGCAGAAGATTCCCTTGCTTTCGTAAAACAGCTTCACCAATAACACACGTTCAACTAAAGATAACGTCATCATTACAGCCGGAAACATCGACATAAAACATGGCAACGTCTGCAAACGTTTTATACCCTAATCTGTTTTGCATAAAGCTTCCTCTTCTTCGCAAGCAAGCAAATCTCGACATTTTTTTTTCCTAGAACTGACAGCGTTTCCTGGTTTTACATTTTATTACTCATAATTCTTATTCTGGATTGTTAATATTGTTTCTGTATTCCGTTTTGGCGTTTATTGTGTTAAATTTAAAGTTTTTTCGTAAAGGTGCCCTCTGGTGGACATTTTGGAACTAAATTTTTTTTTCGAAATTTCGTGAGCGCATCTTGTGTATAGTCTATATACCAAATTTTGTTGCATTACGTTTACCCGTTTGCTCTGTAGGAGGCTATTTATAGGGGAAGTTTAATTATAACTACCCTGTATTATAAAGTTTAAATTATTATTGAGAAATAACCGTGATAACTGGATAAAACGTACTCATATTAACTGATTTTTATGTACATAGTGTTGTAAATTATAGCTATTAATAATGATATGTTTCGTTTCAGGAATGCATAGATCGAAGTAACCTGAAAAACATCTTTAACTGTTTTATATGAAAAGGTATTGGAAAGTTTTAATTATAAATAAAACATAACTATATAGTAAAAAATTCTGTTAAAAAAATAGAAAACTTAAGTAACTTTCCTATAAAAAAAAATTTAGTTTTATAAAACTACAAAAATTTATTATAAAATTACATCTCCATCTGTCAACAGACATTTTCAGTAAATAGATAAAACCTGCAACCATTGTTACAGATTTTATCTGGTGCGTACATATTTTTTCTTTTTTGTGTGCGGAAAACTTGGTATTAAAGCAGAATGAAAAGCGCTAATAACAGTGTGGAATGTAATTCCGTAATTGGGAGGTTAAGTCTTTGTGTACCGTTCGCAGGGCTCTGGTTCAATCATGCCTTGTCAAATGGTACTTTTATTATTATTATTTTTTTTTTTTATGTGGGTCTTTCTTTTCAATCTGCAAAACAAAAAAGTCTGTTTGTACAGTCACAGAAAATTTTTGCCTACAGTTTTTTTCCCTATTAACAGATATTTTCTGACAGATTTTGCTGTCAGAAACTTTTTGTAACATAACAGAATATTTTTTCAGAGTAATTTATCTGGATGAAATTTAATCTGCTTATTAATCGCTTCTCATGTGTACAATGTTGTAAATTAAAACGACAATGTTGATTTGTTTGGTTTCATTAACGTTTAGATTGAAATAACTTTAGATTGAATTCTTAGACTGAAGTCACTATTTCTAGGAAGTAACTGGGGTGTTTGGTTAAAATATATTCTGCATATTAATCGATGCTTATGTACACAGTGATCTCAGTTACAGTTATTAATAATGATTTGTCTGGTTTCAGTAAGCCAAAAGATGGAGTTACCCATATCCGTCACATCTCCCCATCGAACAAGGGGTTATCGTAAATTTTAATTACTAGGAAATAACAAAGATAACTGAAAAAAAAATTCTGCATGTTAATTGATCTTCATGTACATAGTGTGGTAAATTACAGCTATTAAAATTTAAAATTGATTTGTGCGGTTTCAGGAAACCATAGATTGAAATAACATCATGCGTCCTCATGTGCAATGACGGTTTTTGAATGGTCACGAAACGCAGAGTGAAATGCATACCTCTAAATGGTGACTATGTACAGAAATCTTCAGAAAGACAAACAATAACTAAGTTTCTTTTACAATTACTTTTTAGTAATAATTAAGATTTTATAGTATCCACTTGTACATTTATCATTTTAATTACAAGCCATCATTTTAAAACTAGAATTTAGACATTGGCGCAAACAGACTCTGATTAAATAAAAAAAAAAAAAAAAATTAAATGCACATAAGATAACATGTACTTTTTCTATACTTTTATTTAGCTTCGTTTGTTGAATGTCAAGATCAAATCATGCAAGAGAATTTTAACTCCCTTACTGTTATCAGATTGAGCTGAAATTGTACGTACATGTATATAACCCGATGACAATGCATGCTCAAGCAATATCGGTCTTATGAAGTTTCTGGGGGCCCCGTTACATGCTTATATTTAACTTCGTTTGTTGTCTGTCAGGGTCAAATATTTTAAGCGAATTCTAACTCTTTTTTTATCATCCGACTAGCAGGCTACGCCCGCTTCGCTGGTCACTATTTTTAAATGAATCACTATAAATAATTAATTCTTCAAATTGCATCAATTTTTATCATGATTAAAAAAAAAAAAAAAAAAAAAATGTGATTGTAAAAAATGTCGGAACGGGTCCCCACTGCCCTTGGCAGTGCAGGCAATTGTGCGCTGCACGCGCGCATTTATGTTCAACGCTCTTAATGAATCTTAATGAATGAATATTATCGTAAGGAAAAAACATAAAAAAAAAAATCTCCCATCAGTGGAATAATTGGTTCGGGCCACCACTGCCTGCGGCAGCGCATACAGGCGCGCACGGCTCGCATGCTCCTTCACCTACCGTTTCCGCCCCTCCTAATTATTTTAGACTTTAAAAAATACTCGTAGCCGTTTTCTCTGGCTTTTAAACAAAATAATACCAATTTCCAACATTTTATCTGAATTTCTTTATTTTTAACCCTGCGCCCGATCCCTTCCCGTCCTTCGTAATAATTCTGTACTTTCGAAAATATTCCCAATCGATTTATCGGGCCTCAAAACCTAACAACACTAATTTTCAGCGCTCTAACTCTTATTTATATATTTTTGCCCTTTCCCCTCCCCTTCCCGTCTATCCTAATAATTTTACAAATTCGAAAATATACGCAATCGATTTGTAGGAATTAATAACCTCCATGTACCAATTTAATAACTTTACAAATTCAAAAATATCCGCAATCGATTTGTAAGTATCAAAAACCTCTATGTACCACTTTTGAACGACCTAACTCTATTTTTATTTTTTGCCCCTCCATCCTCCCGCCCCTCCTAATAACTTTACAAATTCGAAACTATCCGCAATCGATTTGTCGGTATCAAAATCCTTTATGTACCAATTTTGAACGGTATTTTTATTTTTTTGCCCCTCCGCCCCCCCCCCCCCTCCACCCCACACACACACTTTTCTGACCCTCCTAATGACTTTACGCTTTCAAAAATATCCTCATTTGACTTGCAGGTCTCTAAAACCGATCTGTACCAACTTTGAACGGTCTAACTATATTTCTATTTTTTTACCCCATAGCCCCCCCCCTTTCCCACCCCACCTGGGACGAATTTCTAAAATTAAAGACATTAGTTTTTATGTATTTATGGGAGCTATATTTTAGAGCAAAAATATCTCACACATATATTTTTTTCTGTTTGCAATATAAAGGATTATTTCAAATCACGTTTTGCCCCCTCTCCTCCCCTCTTGGGGGCTGAATTTCGAAAATTCCAGAAATTAGTTTTTATGTATTTGTATTAGCTATATATTAGAGCAAAAATTTCACATATATCTGTATTTCTGTTTGAGATATATAGGAGTATGTGAAGCCACGTTTTGCGTATGTGAAATCACGTTTTGCCCCCTTTCCCCCCTTGGGGACCGAACTTCTAAAATTCCAGAAATTTGTTTTTAGATAATTAAATTAGCTATATTTTAAAGCAAAAATTTTACGGATATCTGTTTTTTTCTTTGAGATATGAAGGTTTTTGTGAAATCACATTTTGCCCCCTACACCCCCTTGGGGGGCGAATTTCGCAAAATCGCTTCTTAGGGGGTGCTTACACTATATATTCTATAATCTGACCCAGTTTCGAGTCAGTGGCTCCAGTAGAATTTGCTGTGCGGTGATGAATCAGTGAGTGAGTGGAAGTACTCTTTTATATGTATAGATAACTTTAAAATTAATGGTTGAAACATAGACTGTCATGTTTGCATAATACCAAAGGGAAGAAATGATACCTATGTACATTTTCGATTTAATAATTCGCTTTATTACACTCTACGAAGTACTTTATAAAAATCTACATAAAACATTTTTTTAAACATAATGCATTAGCCATACACTTTCTATTCTATTATGATTTATTATATGAAATAAACAAGTTATATTTTAATATAAGAAATAAAACTATTTATTTGTTAGATCTAAGTAATTTTTTAATAAAAATGTGTATTCTTCATTGGGTTAGTTCCACCTTCATATGGAATTACTCATTTAATGCACAGTGGCATAGTATTATACCGTTTTTTTAATACAAATCTCAAAAATTTAACTGTGCTAAATATTGTAAATAACTTTTCTAGTTCTTGCAAAGTTGTAGGCTGCAAATTTCGAATCCTCCTCTCTCTCCCCGCGCATTTTTATTACTAAACATTTTTGAGCGAATTGAGATTAGAACTGTTTCCAAGTCTAATAAAGAAGAAATTCTACGATATTCTTTGTGGGATTTAACTTAGAGGGAAAAAAGATATTTTTACTTACAGAATTATAGGTGCCCATGAGAATGGATAGGTAATTTTAATACTTTGATTCAAACTGACGTACCACAGATGCATTACAGCAAGGTGCATTATCATCTTGAAATGCTGTTTGAAGAAAAGTCTGAAATACCTCCAATATAGTCGGTCAGGCGCCCCTTTTATAATCACCGTGTTCTATTTTGAGTTAATTGATCCTTTGAGTATGAAAATTTGACTGATTTTTTGAAAAAATATGCAGCTCCGTACCATAATGTAGGACAATGTATCACTGTTTTAGGAGAGCAGTTTTCGTTAAGTCAGTCCCATTTTTACCACCCCAGTAGTTTTTTTTCATCAGCTCGAAACAAATTAAACTTTACTCATCAGAGATACTCAGTTCAGCCCGATAATTAACTGCTGATTTTTTTTAATTTTTGGTCAACTGATGTCTTTTTTTTTTTTATATATATATTTGCCCTTAATAATGACTTTTTTGTAGATCTTCTGTTTTTCAACCTGCCTTATTTAATTGCTTCCGGACTATTTTTGAAGAAAGTATTTTGCTATTCACTTTTTTAAAATCTTTTTTAAGTTCTGAATATGATAGAAATTGATTTTTTAAACATTTCCTTTTTAACTTGTGGTTATCTTGCTGAGATGAGCAACGTGGCCCCCTAAAGCCAAATTTCCGTTTTAAACGGCCAAAAAATTTTATACTTTGCTAAAAACCTTTCTACCAGTATTTCGTTAACATTTAATTATTTTGCCATCTCACGTATTAAAATATTTTTGATTTTCATTAAAAAATTAATACTTTTTGTGGCATCGTTAACTGCCTTATTCTTACCATTTTTGAAATAATTTCTAAAATTACAGTTTTTCTGACAATTGCATTTTGTTTTTAACACTGGACCCAATGCTAAAGTGTATGTGGAGGACAACATAACAAAATCTATTCGGAAATTTGCTTTATAAACGATAAAATTGGCGGTTGTACAAGGTGAAAAGGAAAATATCCAAGTGCGGCTATTTTTTTTGTCGCTTAGTGTAGGTAGCAAAAACCTCTTTGTACCAATTTAGAGAACGATCTAACTCTATTTTTATTTTTTTTGCCTCTCCACCCCTTTCTTCCAACCCCTTCTAATAAATTTACAAATTCGAAAATATCCGCAATCGGCAGGTGTCAAAAACCTCTATGCACCAATTTTGAACGATCGGACTCTACTTTTATTTTTTTGCCCTTCCGCTCCTCCTAATAACTTTACACTTTCAAAAATACCCTCATTCGACTTGCAGGTCTCTAAAACCTATCTATACCAATTTTGAGCGGACTATATTTCTATTTCTTTTAATTATTATTATTATTATTATTATTATTATTTTTTTTTTTTTTTATTCCCCGTAGCCCTCGCCCCTTTCAGCCCCACGTGGGACAAATTTCTAAAATTCCAGAAATTAGTTTTTAGATATTTGTGTGAGCTATATTTCTGAGCAAAAATATCACATATATCTTTTTTTGTTGTTGTTGTTGTTGTTTGAGATATAAAGGATTATTTGAAACCATGTTTTGCCCCTTCTCCTCTTGGGGCCTGAATTTCTAAAATTCCAGACATTGGTCTTTATATATTTGTGTTAGCCATATTTTAAAGCAAAAATTTAACATATATCTTTTTTTTTTTTTTTGAGATGTGAAGGATTTTGTGAAATCACGTCCCCCCCCCCCCACTTGGGGGGCAAATTTTGTAAAATTGCTTCTTAGTGGATGTCTGCTTAATAGAAGAAACATTGTCACAAAATTTCAGTCTTCTAGGTCCAGGGGTTTGAGCTGGGCGATGATTTATAACTCACTCACTCTTTCAGGACAAACGATTTTATATATGTAGATTATTACATATACTGTGGATGAGCAAATTATTAGAAATTAATTTATTATGACTTTTTTTTTTTTTTTTTTTTTTTGATTTTCTAAAACAAATTCTGAACGAATTATTTCTGAATATCAGACATGCAAAGAACATTTATAAACTCACATTTTTCACTATCGATTTAGTCACGAGTGCAATTCGGGGACCAATGACAAACTGAAGAAAAGTACAAATTCTTTGAATCACTCTGTATCACAAAAAGCTACAAATAACTTCTAATTTTAAAATAATATTTCACTTACTATGCACAATATTCGTACACTTTTATGTGAGAATCGCACGATTATATATATATATATATATATATATATATATATATATATATATATATATTAATTATTAATGTTTTTGGAAAGTTTTTTGCTTACAAGAAGAGTAGATTAAAAAAAATACAAAACTTGCCGAAAACTTGACAAAACATTAGAATTATATTCTTAATAATTTTATTATTCTATTAATATTATTTTGAAAAATAAAATGCACACGTGTAATTTTTCATGAGATGTGAGTGTTTTAAGGAGATATTTTTTTTATTGCGCATGCGCGAAATATAGAAAATTTCTTTTTACACCGGTTGAAAGCTAGACATATTGGGCAATTTATGTCGTTAGTTCATTTGAATAGCGTAAAAAGTCAGTAAATTATCGGCAAAATAATGAGCTAGATTTTAGTTATTTCTCAGAGTTGAAATTTCATAAAGAATTTTTCACATGTCACATATTTAATTTAGAGTTCAAATTATTAAAAAAAAAAAATAACGTTTTGCAACGTGAATAAAAGAATCAGATCATCAAATTAAATGTATGGCATGTAAAAAGCCCCTATGTAATAAAAAATTTCTATCTTTCGCAAATGCGCCGTAAAAAATAAATAAATAAAATAAAATAATTCGTACAATTGTTTTTATCCCAGCAAAAATTACATGTGTGCATTTTATGTTGCAGAATAACGTTTTGTCATTTTTTCTGCAAATTTTGTAAAATTTTGTCTTTTCTTGTTAAAAGTAAAAAATTGCCAAAAGAGTTAATAATTTTTGAAAAAAAATAAAAATAATAATAAATAAATAAATAAATAAAATAAATATAGATATATTCATTAATAACTGTGCAACTCCCTCAAAACAGCATACAGATATTGTATACAGTGAGTGAAATTATGTGTTTTAGTTAGAAGTCATAGCTTTTTATGATACAGAATGATCCATAGTATTTGCACTCTTTTTCAAATTGTTGTTGGGCCTATAATACATTCGTGACTAAATCAATAAGGAAAAATGTCAATTAATAAATGTTCTTTGTATGTCTGAAATTCAAGGCTATTTTGTGCAGTATTTTTTTTTCTTTTTTCAAAAGGAAAAAAAAAAAAAAAAAAAAAAAAGGAAAATCTGAAAAAATAATCTAATAATTTGATCACCCGCTATGTGTATAACTCCAGATGACAGTAGAATTCATGCTCAAGCAGAAATTGATCTAGAAGAGCGGAACTGTAGACACTAGGTCTCCAACTACAGTTAAAATCTTGATTTCGAATTTTAACCCAATTCCTCTCATCAGATTGATCTGAAATGAGCATGTATAACACATATGATAATACATGCTCTAAACAATAATGGTCTTAGAAAGGAGGAGGGGGGGGGGCGATCCTAGTTCAACAACTCTTCCTCAAAATTTAATTTTTAATTTAAACTCACGTTCCTATCATCTGATTCAGCTGAAAATATGCATATATGTATAACTCTGATGACTGTACATGATGAAATAGTAACAGAGGACCTTAAAGAGGCTGTTCCAGAAGGCTTGGGCTACCTGCTTCAATTAAAAATTTGATTTCGAATTTTAAGCCACTTTCTATCACCCGATTAAGCTTAAATTTCGATACATGTATAACTTTGATTACAATGCATGCTCAAGAAATAACGGACTTGGAAACTCAGGACCACCAAATCCAGATTGAAAATTTTTAATACGTTTTAAAAAGAATGGTTTTAAAAAATTTTAATTTAACGAAATTTTTAAATTTGGGGTTTTGATATAATCTTTGTATACACTTGTATCTTTTTGATACAAGTGTTAAGTTGTCCTAAATTTTAAAAATACATATTCGGTGGTTAGTCTGGGAAGGGGGGGGGGGGTTCTGTCTGTCAGTCTTTTTTCATCATATCTCAAGAACAAAAAATAGCAGGAAATCCAAACTCAGTATTATCTAAATCTCTATCATATGGGGGATGCTCCATGAAATTTCGTCGAGATCGGGCAAATAATGCGTGTATTTAGGCATATAAAATTATTTAAATACATTACGTCTGGAAACGACATTTGGTACAATGTAGCATATTTAGATTGCGCTAAAAGAATAATAATAATAATAATATAAAATTTTCAAACATTCTTTATAAGCATAAAAATATTTTTTATATATAATATAGTTTGAAAAATATTTGTCGTTTGTTTTTATAGGATCACGCACACGCACACACAGACACACACACACACACACACACACACACATGTGCGCACAAAAAAGGAAGGGGAAAAAATCAATCCGATATGTTAGTGCTCTATTTAGAAATGGCACGAATGACATTTTAGGGTTTGTCAATTTGTTTATTATTCTTTTTGTTCTATTCTAAGTTTAAGTACAATGTTTGGTGTGTACATAATTTATAGATAATTCACAGGCCTATTCAAAATTAGTCCAATAAGTTTCAGAATGTAGCATGGATGGCAGTTCTCCAAATAATTAAAATAATAATAATAATAATAATAATAATAATAATAATTTAATAATAGCCTTAAATATTTCATGAATGTAAGTATAATATCGTAATTAAAGTCTTGTTTTGAACATTCATTTTTATCCCCCAAAAAATTTGAGAAATTAATTTTAAGTTCAAGAATTAGAATTTAGCTTAATACTAATAATAATTTCAAGTACTAATTGCAAACATGCTCAGCGAACTGAGCCAGAATCAGTAACTTTCTAACAACAATAGAGCAATTACCTTAGAGCTGTATATCACTAAATGTTGAAATAAGGTCAATTTTTTCTTTATAGGTGACATATGTGAAAATGCTGCTCTTTCTTTTTTCTCCTTTTTCTTCTTATTATTTGTTAAAAAAAAAAAAAAAAAAAAAAATCTTAAAAATATTATTCATCAACCATGAATTTTTATTTAGCGAAATGAAATTGGGGAGTAAGATTGAAATTTATCCTCACCTGTTAAAAGTATTCGATTTCCAGCACAGGCATTTTCCCCATAATTGGAATTAAATTTAAACTTTACACTAAATTTCTCTAAATAAAAAATTGATAACTCTGTTTAATCCTATGAAAGACAGTGGGATATATCCTATACCACCTACTTTTAATTCCTAATTATATAAATTCACCCCAGAGTTCTTTTCCAAAATTTTAATTTAATAATCGAGAGGGAAAAATTTATTTATTTATTTTCTTCGAAACACGTACGTAAATTCTGGTGGTTGTTGGTATTAAATGTGTGTAATTTCATTGTCCCTCGAATATTTAACTTATCACAGATTTGTAATTTAACCGATCGTTTTAAAGGTACGGAATTGTTCTTTTGAAATATATCCATATTTAAAATTTATAGCGCCCTCTTTGTTTCTGGGGGATAGGATGCTCCTGCATGTACAATTTTTTCCTAGTTGATTATAATAATTTTAAATATATATATTTATATATATACTTATTTATTTATTTATTTACTTATATTTAATTTCACACCGAACAGTGGCTCCACCAGTGGTCGAGCGATTCTGCACTCAAATCTGGTTGGCGGGAAGTATCCGGGTTCGATCCCAGGCCACGCTCGTTGGCCTAGCCTTTCTGAATTTTTCGTGGTTTTCTCCGAAACTTGCGTAAATACGGGCTAGGACACCTCAGACAGACTCCAATGGAGGGCAATTCACGTATGGGCCTCCGACCCTAGTGCAGTCAATCGACTTTAAATCCTCATCCCAACCCAAACTACACCGAATAGTTAAAAATAATTCTTATTATGCACGTTTGTACACAAGTGTATGCACAACATAAACAAAATTTTGGATATAAACACACAGACAGACACACCAACAGACACAAAGTTAGAGAGACATTTTCTAAAATTTATCAAATAGTATTCGGGACATTTCAAAACGTTTAAATCCATAAAACTGGAGGTCGAAACTTTTCAAGTATCTAAAACTTTCTTCTTATGTATAAAGAAGAAAGTAAAAATAATACGAAGAATGAGTAACGCTGAGATACATATTTGCCTTAAAAATATATACATATACGGAAACTTTCTCTACTTTTCTTTTTTCTCAAATTTTTATACCTCATTATACTAAATGATAAGTGTACACTTTTTAAAAAATAAAGCGGTAAAAAGCTTATTTAGTTATTTAAAAGTACATATCTCATTCGTTACTCTTTTCAAATAACTAAAAGAAAATCATGTACTACCCGAAAGCTTAATAAAATACATTTTATTTTGTTGCATCGGTGGTGTCTCATCACAGTTAAAGCTGAAAAGGAAGAAGGCAGGGGGTGTGTAAGAGCAATGAAACATTTTCTCTCGGAAATTGATCGCCAGGGAAGTGTCTCCAGAGATAAATAATTCGATGTCATGATGCTTTCGTGACTTCTAAGGATAGAATTTAGCTATCAGGAAGACCCGAGGTGTCGGTTGGCAGTTTTCTCTGATTTTCAACATAGTGGAAAAATTGCTTTTTCTTTATTTTTAGAAAGGATAGGATGGAGGAGTAGTTTTAATGATGCAAATTAAGTAACGCTTAGTTCTTTAATGGGAAAATTAGAGATAATGGTTAGAGATGCGAGATAATTAAACGCCGAGAAAGAATAAAAGAGCATTGTTCAGTTCGGGATAGGATGATTTTTTAAGCACGATTTCGTAACTAAAAAGTATTGAATCAAAGTTAAGGTTGATAATTCCGATTTAAAAATGATTGGAGAATTATCGTTTCTATGCGGTTCTTTTTTTTTAATATTTAAAAATAGAAATATCTATAATATTTCAATGAAATATAACACTTCAATTTATAGAGGGTGAAGTGTGATAAATTTACTCTCGTGATAAAATTACTCTTGTCTTATAAACTCAAGTGATAAGCTGAATTAAAATATAATAGTTACCATATCTGATTGTTTGAAATTTTCTTTGTTATATTTAGCTACAGGAAACCAAATCAAACATGAAATAAATAAATTTAGTTTGAAAAATCGCTTGCCTTTTCCTCTTCGACAGAGTGTCTCGTTCAAAGTTCAAAGTTTTGTCATCACTGTGCTTGTGAAGTATAAGACATCAGAGTTTTTGGTAAAAATAACTAAGTTTTGTACGTAGATTTTGAATATAATTTCAGATTTTTCTATTTTTTAAACGTTTTGATTTGTTTACTGTGGTTACGCTCACACCAGGAATTTTGCATTTCGGGCAAATGTAACCAAGGTGGTTAGAGTTGTTCCAAACATCTCAAGGGCATCACATATATTTGTTTACTTTATTTTTTCCGTTCTGTCTTTCAGTTTTCGATATCCTTAAGTCTAACCTAATAATTAACCGTAACATGCTAATTTATTTATTTATTTTATTTATTTTTTAAAGATTTTGTTGGAATGTTAACAAGTTTTGTGCAGCTGTCGGCTGCTTAAATAGAAGCGATAAAACTGAATGCAAGAAAAAAATATTAGCCTACTTAAGCTTCTTTTTAAGGACTGTAATCATCTAAATTAAATAATAATAATAATAATAAATTAAATTAAATTAACGTAAAGGATTTTAAAGTTCAAACGAGAAGATTTCAAACCAAGTGAAATATAGGTTTTGTGTTTTGAACATTTTTGGGCGGAGGATTTTATGGAAAAAAAAAAAACTTTAATAAGTAGCAAACGATATGCGGATTCTGGGCTTAAAAATGGGCGGGACTAGTCTCACACCATTGCACACACGGTGTGCTAAGATTATTTTTTTTTTTAAACTTGGAAATGCAGTGCAGTCCGTCTCAAACAGGGTCTCTTGTGGCAGGTGGTTGCCAGCAACTTTACCATGTACAACAATAAATGGAATGATTGTGGACAACAAGAGATTCGGCCAGCAAACAAGAAACCATCCTAGCTAAAAAGGAAATGTACTAATTTTAAGTTAAAACATTAAAAAGTATCTTTTAAAAGATTTTTATTTTCATTTCCAAATTAGAGTCACACATTTAATTTGATAACTAATAAATCAAGGCTTATTTTATAATTCGAAGTGTTTCAAGAAATCAGTTTAAAGATTTTTCCACTGAAAGCTTTTTAACTGGTTTGTATCTGCTACTTTTGAGCTTTCTAAATGCAATTTACATTTTTATGTTACATTTTACTTTTTTCAATCTTCTTATATTATTTATTGTTATTTTTTTTTTTTTTTTTAGAATGGTGAAAAGGAAAAATCTTACTAATCGTAGTCTTACTAATCAATATTTCTCTATGACTTATTTTGACAAAAAGTTTTAAAGTATAACAGAAATGTAAAATTAAGTAACAGGACTTGTACAGTAACAAGAGAAAAAAAAATCGTGAATTTCTACGTGGACTTCCTTGGTATCCCTGGGAATATCTAACTGGTAATCTAGTTCCAGCCATGTTCACTATAACATTTTTGATGTCACCGTTGCAATAGCAGCGATTATTGAAGTACGAAAATCTTAAACGCATATTAAAATTTTCAAAGGTTGCAAATGCTGCTTTTGAGGTATCACGTAAGCTGTTATAAAGACTGCGTGAACTTTGTATAAAAACTGTATGAAACTTGTACATTACCTGTATGAACTTTGTAAACAGACTACCACTCGGCTCCGGTCCTCTTCACTTTCATGCAACTTTGTCGCCTTTTGTCGCGGGAGAGCTCTGCTCTGGCGACCTTTGTAATTTTTTTTTCTTTTTTTTTTTTTGTTGTTATTTACGTATGCAATAAACAACGGGGGAGGATTAACCTTTGGAGACGGGCTCTTTTGAATCTCCACAGTGGCTTTGGAGCCCCTCTCAAAACCGCTGCATAGTGGTGAGCGGCCTTCTTCCATCTTACAATCTTAGAATACGTCTAGGTAAATATTTGCCTTCACAGATGTTTCAGCAAAGAAAAAGTGTCCTGTGACTGTATCATATGGAAGAGCCAATCACACATTAATTTTTGGATCCCCCCCCCCTCTTCCTATACTGCATGGGGATTTACTGATTCTAAAATTTTCAGTTAGGCTTATTCACAATGCTTCTCACATGAAATGTTGCTTCATCTAAAAAAGTTATGCGATTAAAAAAAAATTGACTGTTGAATTTAGGAGCATTTGATTCGGACACCCAGTATAAATTAAATTTTTGTGTTTCTTTCTTTCTTTCTTTTGCCTGACAAAATTAATGTTTTTAAAATAAAAACTCATGGTATTACAGAAAAATAAATCTATAAAGACACACCGAAGAAATCAAATTTTTAAAATTTCTCATTCGCTAAAGTTTATTTAAATACTTTTAAAAAGAAAAATCTAGAGCACATATAATAACTTTAAATAGCGGTCAAAAGAAGAAGAAGAAGAAAAAAAAAAAAAAAAAAAAAAAGGAATAAATTTTATTTTCAAACTGTATTTCTACAAAATTGAAACATTTTTAAAGCGGCCATTAGGGTGAGTAAATTTATTTTTCAAAATTTATTTAGGGTAAGCTTTACCAAATTTAAATTTTGAAGGAACATTTCAAGCAGAAATGCATGAATCATTTCATTCGAATGCATGAATAAAGGCATCAATAGTGGGCACTAGGGTGTTCCTTAATTTTTTTTTTTTTTTTTTTTAATCCAATACGCATGCCCTATTCTTTTTCTATTTGATTCTAAACACTTTTTTTAGCAAAAAAGTATTTTGGGTCAAAAAGAAAAAAATAGATGGTATGCGTATCGAATTGAAAAAAAAAAAAAAGACCCACTTGAGGGACACCTTAGTGGGCACCTTTAAAATTAAACTCTTTAAAAAATTTTCTAACTCTTGTATAAGTTCGAGTAGTATCCAAGGTTAATGTTACACTTCTCTACTGTTACTGTCTTGATCTACAAATATTTCAAGCCATCAGTTTTTGAATAAAATTAGTATTAGGATAATGGTCTCTCATCACAATAAACAAACATTTACAAAACACTTACTTAACCTCATTTTGAATTCATCTGTTTGTAATACAAAGTAATTTGATAAAACTTAATGACATTTGTGGACAATTTGACTAATCTATGTTCATTGTAAAAATCAATTTAGAGACGATATATTTGACTTTGTTTTATGTTAAAGAATAATTTTAAGACTTTTTAATTGAATTTTTGTTTTAAGGTTATAATTTAGATTTTAAAGTTTTTTTTTAATGAAAATGATTGTTTTAAAAATTTATATATGCAAGTTAGTTGTGTTCAGTTTACTGTCTCTGATTAAATTATAAAAAGATCAATATGACTTTTTTCCATTTTTAGTACACAACATTAAATTGATATGAAATTCAGTTTTATTTCAGATAATAGATTGTATTATAATATTGTCATAAGCAGTTCCTTCGAAGAAAATTAAATAATAAAATCTTTTTGTAAAAAAATAGAACCGACTCCAAAAAGCATTTACTATTCAAACAAATAATAATAAAAAAAATTGTATGAAATGAAACTAAATTGCGTCCAAAAGTATAAAATAATTTCCTTCGCCAAACAACCTAAAACACTGCAATTAATCATAACTTTTGAAGTCGGCGCAAAATTAAATAAAATGTAATTAGTTTTTAAAGGTTTGTTTTTATATCGGTAGCAACAAATGCTGTTGTCTCGAATGATCCATTTTCATGTTTCCTTTATTATTTTATTACTGTATACAATTGGTCCATTCGTAGCATCTACACAGAACAGTGAACATTCTTCACAATGCGGTATTCATACGAAGTTAGAGTTTCTTTTGCAAATTTGATATAACTTTGATAACTATCATCCTTGGTGACTTTTGGATTTGGCGTTCAAAACGTATTGCAAAAATATACACGCAAGATGTATATTTTCATAATATATTTTGCACGAAGTATTGTTTCATATACTTGATTATACTTTTAATATACCTTATCAAATTAATCATGATATCCCAAAGAAATTAAATATGATTGCCAGATAATTTTGCGATTTTTCTTTCACCAAGGACGTCCGATACCAGCATCTTCGCCAACATTTACTGCTTACGAAATCTTATTTGTTTTCTTGAATCAAAATAGTTTTCGGCTGCGTTTTGCAGGTGATTATGTGAAATGTATATTTTGAATAGGATTTGATATTTGTATTGAATAAAAGTATCAATTTTTATTTAATTTTGCGCTGACTTCAAATGTTATGATTAATTGCAGTGTTATAGGTTGTTTGGCGAAGGAAATTATTTTATACTTTTGGATGCAATTTAGTTTCATTTCATACAATTTTTTTTATTATTATTTGTTTGAATAGTAAATGCTTTTTGGAGTCGGTTCTATTTTTTTACAAAAAGATTTTATTTTTCTCTTTTCAGTGAAAACTTATTCATATAGTAGAACATCAAAAGGCGTTCGACGGCAGTTTCACAAATCACAACTTCGAAGAAAAGTAACATAACTCAAAAAATGGTTTATGTAACTAAAAAATACATGAAATGCACCCAATGTGAACAAATAAGTTACATCTACATCTAGAAAGTTATCCACTCGAGAGACAGTTGTGCCAGTTTTATTCTAGTCAAGTTATTCTTAAATTGAATTTTCTCAAATGCTGCATTTTTAAGTTGTGTCACTTTTCTTGCCTTTATCGGATATGAGCAAAATCTATCTATTGAATGAACATACGTTAAGTTAAAAAGTCTTTAGAAATGTAAGGATACACTGTATTGGTAACCAAAAATTCTGTTAGGCATACATATTGAACTTTACAGTGAATACTTGTCACTCACTGCGCTGAAAGTTGCGCAGCGTAAAGTTCAAACAAAGAGAAAAATATGCATTGCAGCTGACGGACAGAAGTTTCAACATCGATACTTACATGCTGCTTTTACCACTGTAGCTGCATGCGTTCAGCAGTTAAAGTGAGAACAGACTTCTGTGAGTATCCTGTAATTTGTTTATATCTTAATGAAATCATAATGAAGCCTATTTCAGGCCAAGATCATTACGACAACTAAAAATGTATTAAAATTAAACCATCTCTTACGAAGTTATAAGCTAACAAATTTCAACAACAACAACAATAATGAGAAACATTGTTTGTATTGAGCCTCTTCCTTTACGAAGTCGGTTTAAAACGTCTATGCGTTAATCGATGTGACCGCTTACAATGACCATACTTTGAATTTTACATAGCATAAATGTCACCCGCTGCGCTACAACATATGCAATGTCGTTCAAGTGTGCACAAAATAGGAGATTGTGAACAAACAAATGCACGTTTTAAGCGTTCTGTTTTTAGCATTAACTTCTAAACTTTCTTTTCGTACTAAATCGATGACTCTCTGCAATTTTATAATTCACTTTTTTCCCCTGTCTTGACCTGTTTCCGAGATAGGAACGCTAACTCCACTGTTTCTCACCAGGTGGCGCTGTAGGCGGTTGAATCACGCAGCACATATCCACTTTACTATACCTGCATAACACTTTGGTGACTATAGCTGCAGCTGTTCAGCAGTTAAAAGAGTCGGGACCGACTTTTTTGGGCTCTCTGTATTTTCTTTTGATCGTAAAGATATTACAATGGGACCTATTTCAGACCAAGACCTTTACAATAAAACAAAAAGTACCAAAATCGGATCATCTGTTCAGAAGTTATGAGCAAAAAAAAAAAAAAAAAAAAAAAATATATGGTGTGAATTGAGGACCACTTCCTATTTGGAGTCGGTTAATTAGAGCATCTCTTACGAAGTTATAAGCTTACAAACACCAACAACAACACATAGCTCGAATTAAGAACACCCTCTTTACTGAAGTTGGTTAAAAACGACTTTGCGCTAATCGATGTGACCGCTTATAGTAACAGTACTTTGAACCACAGAGTATACGTGTCATCCGCTACGCTGCAAAGTGTGCAACGTAGTTCAAGTGTGCACAGTGTAGGAAATTGCGAAGAAACAACTGCATGTTTTAATCGTTCTACTTTTAGCAATAATGTCTAAAAACTGTCTTTTCTTAGTAAATCGATGATGCTCTACAACTTCGTAATTAACTTTTCTCTCATCTTGAACCGTTTTTGAGATATGAGCGCTAATTCCGCTGTTTTTCACCAGATGCCGTTTTATTTTCTTTAGATTGTAAAGATATTACAATGGGACCTACTTCAGACCAAGATTTTTACAACAAAACAAAAAGTATCAAGTAACCGTATTTTGAACTACATAACTTATGTCTCATCAGCTAAGCTACAATGTGTGCAATGTAGCTTAAGTGTGCATAGTGTAAGAAATTGCGAACAAACAAATGCACGTTTTTAGCATTGTATTTTTACCATCGATGTCTAAACTATCTTTTCGTACTAAATCCATGATACCCTGCAATTTTATAATTCACTTTTTCCCCCTGTCTTGAACCGTTTCCAAGATAGGAACGCTAGCATGAAGGTCTAAACTACATTTATGTACTAAATCGATGATACTTTTCAAATTTGTAATTCACTTTTTTCTCTAGAACTGATTTCTAGATAGTAACACTAACTCCACTATTTTCCACCAGGTGGTGCTGGAAGCGGTTTAGCCTTGTACTGCATGGCCACTTTGCTACACTTACATACCATTTTTAACACTATAGCTGCAGCCGTTTAACAGTTAAAAGAGTTGGGACTGATTTTTATGGGCACCCTGTATTTTCTTTAGATCGTAAAGATATTATAATGGGACCTATTGTAGACCAAGACCTTTTCAACAAAACAAAAAGTATCAAAATCGGAGCATCCGTTCAGAAGTTATGAGCTAACAAACATAAAAAAAACATACGGTTTGAATTGTGAACCTTCCTTCTTTTTTGAAGTCGGTTAAAAAGATAAGTCAAGATTTACATATTTTTAAATAAAGTCTTACCTTTACTAATATTAAGCACCTGAAATGTATAATGATATTTAAGCGCTACCTCTACCATAAAAGGCACATTTACTAACAATTAGTTAACTGAAAAAGAAAAAAAAAAAAGACTTTTCTCTTGTACCATTTCTCCTTGAAGTTTTAAATATGAAAATAAAGTTTTATTTGTTTGTCTCTGCTAATTTTAAACAGATTTCTTACACCCTTGGCTTTCATACGACTAAAATAATAATAATGTAAAATTTATTTATTGTGCTGAACTTTTAATTTTGTATTAACGAATAATATTTTTATCTGTGTTTACTGCTGGTACAAAAATATAATTTTAACCAGTTCTAAACAGCCCGGTTCTTGTCCATTTTTGGTTCATTTGAACTTTGAGGCGATATCCAACAGTAGATACAGCGATGCAGCTCAGTATCTCAGTATTCCTCCAAATTCGAAATGTGGAATGGATTATCAATTCCTTTTAATCAAAATTAGACCGGAAAGCTTCAACGTGTTCATAAGAGGCTATTGTTTCGAAATTTTTAGAAGATATTTGAATTTTTTGAAACGATACGTAGAATTCCAGAAAATATCTTTCAGATGTTTTCTGGACCAAAATTGTTTAACTTTGGTATTTATAAAATTATCGTACAAAGAGGGTGATAACGTTGTTATTTACAAATTATGAATAATTTTAAATAAAATAATATGTTGTTGAAGAAGTCATAATTTATTTTCAAATTATGATATAAGTTTATATATATATTCGTTCTTTTAACACATCTATGCAAAAGAAAACATATTTTTTTAAAGAAATTTCGCAAAATCCCATTATAGTGCGTTTTGCATACACAGAACCAGCTGACACATCGCACTGATGACAAAAAATCGCCTTTATGAGGTAATTTGGAGCAAAATTGTGTTTTAAAACTTGTTTTTTCCACCAGCTCTTAAGTTTGGAAAAGAGAAAATTGCAAAATCTCTTTATACTACATGTTGGATACGTACAACGGACTTACACATCCGAAATTGTCTTTCTAGGGTAATTTAGAGCAGATTTAAGCTAGAAAACGTGATTTTTGACTCTTATCGCACCGGGGGGGGGGGGAGGGAAATTTCACAAAATGTCTTTGTAATGTGTGTGTTAAGTACGCATAACCAATCGACACATAAAAAAATCACTTTCCTGAGATAATTTGGAGCAGAGTTACTCTTGAAAACGTGCTTTTTCCCCCTCCACCCTTAAAGGAGGAAAGAGGGAAATTTCACAAAATCCCTTTACAGTGCGTGTTGGATACGCATACCAAACCACGCATAAAAATTAATCTTACTGAGATAATTTGGACCAAAGTTACCCTTGGAAACGTTTATTATCCCCTGCCTTCGCTCCCAAGCGGGGAAGGGAGAATTTCGCAAAATTTCAATGGGTGATGGATACACATAAACAATCCACGCATCAAAATTCGCGACTGCACCTCTCACAGCCTTCCCAGGACAAATTTAGCGATAAAAAAGTGGTTTCGAATTTTCCCCCTCGTAACTTATCCCCTCTTCCAAAAACCAAAATGACAAAAATTCAAAAATGCTTTGTACTATTTTTGGTAGAATTTCACTCAAAAATCCGGATTTTGAGAAATCTTCCCCCTTTAAAAATCGAAAATCCCTGAATCGCAGAACATGTTTCATTTGTACTGTGAGTCCAGTCTCCCCATGTGCAATTTCTTCACCATGAAATAATTTGGAGCTGAGTTATTCTTACAAACGTGTTTTTGCCTCCTGCCCCTCAAGAAGAATAAGGGGGAATTTCAAAAATTCCCCTCTTAGTGGGGGTCAGGAATCTAGAACCAACCTGCGCACCAAAATTTGTGACTCTATGTTATATAGATCCGATATGGCTGTTTTGACTGAGTAAGTGAGTTTACTCTTATATATATATATATATAGAAGAGTGTATTTTTTTTAATTAAAGACAACCCCTCCCCCCATTTTAAGTACTAAAAATATGACAGTAATAAAAGTGTGCATTTTTGCGACTTTAATTTGTTTATTTTTAAATATTTTACCACTTCTTTTAAACCATAATAAGAGACAAACAAATTAACTCGTTGAAAAAAATGGCGCACAAGATATTAATATATTAGAAAAATGTTGATTGGGGCTTTACTTAATATTAAAGATAATTTTTCTTGCTCTTACGTATATGTAGAATCTGAAAGTAATATTAAACAAAAAATGCTATTTTCTGCCCACGCTGTAAGCCATACATTTAAATGAGAAAACTGTGCTGAAAATTTGTTATTTTTGGATATTTATAATGAACAAACGGAGTACTTTTTAATATTCTGATGAAACAGTAACTCAAACACAGGTGACAAAACACGGGAATGTGATAATGATTATCCGCGATTCACGATGCATGCCTTATCTCTGTTTTGACGTAATAAATATGAATGCTTTTAGAACGATATATGGATGTCATTATTCAAAAAAATCTGTATTCAATTTTTGTCTGCAATTAGGAATCGGTATGAACGTTTGACAACATATGCTTTTTGAAAAATAATCTTTTCGGAGTACTACGATTGAGTCGGTAGTTATATGCGATTAGTACATAACTTGCGCTGTATACAACATTTTAAAAATTTCATTTAAAATTATTGAGATTTGAATGATTAAAATTATACAAGCATTTACCGTTTGAAGTAACATACTTATGTCAATGAAATAATTCCGTTCATATTTGATAATTTTAAAATTGAATATAAATACACAGTATAAAAATAAGTGAACAAAATCTATTGCATATAACGATATTCATATAACACGTTCAGCTTTCAGATGAAACCTCCGAAATTATGTCTACTTCCAAGTAATACGGTTTAGTAGATGTTTATTGAGCTACCTTTTATACTACTTTTAATGGTGTAGACAACAAAAGAAATTCAGTCATCCAGGTTTAAAAATTTATGCTTAAATGTGTTTATTTGCTATTTATTTTAATTTATTATATATTGTATACCATATTTTATATTTGGTTGGCCTAGATTAACGCATCCAGAGCCTTTCTGTCGATTCTTTTACCTGTTTTGTACCCTAAATTCACGATATTATAGCCAATATCCCTCTGCCCAGTGACTGATTTTGAAGTCTCATAAAATTGTCGAAAATAATTATCTTAATTACTACCATTTCCTGTACTGTTAATCCTAATTTGACATTTACTAAAAATCCTTTAAAAAGCGAGAGTGCCTTCCATTATTACTTTCCAAATATCAAAATAAATCTGTTTTATAACCTGTACCCCCCTCTACTTGGCTAACTGCAAGTGATCGCTTTAGTTAACATTTCTAAATAAATTTTTTGATACATAAAATAGTTGACAGCATTCAATAATTTTATACATATGAAGAGCAACCGCTGTGCTCCATTGGAAAAGATAAAACTTTTTCACAAGTAATTAAATTCAGTTGATACCCAGAATGTCCTTATGAATTTCTTTTTTATACTGAGAAAAAAAAATATACCGTCTTTCTCTAGAATAAATAAATAGTCAATTTCTGAATTCCTAAACTAGTAATATACATTTCCAAGCTATGCACATAAGGTAAACAAATAAATAAAATAGACGAAATGAACGAGAATTTGCAGTTATTACTTTTCCAGATGGCGAAACGATACTTATATTTTGAATCTTTTGTATTGCTAGAAATTCTCGCTTTGATTTCTAGAATTGATTTATAAACTATAATTATAGTTTCTGAAATTTTCCTATTGTGTACGCATTTATTTGCAGAAATTTTTAAATAAATATTTGACCATGATGAATAGGAAAACACTCTAGAATTTTAATAGGGGTGCCTAGAACTAGCTAGCAAAGGAAACTAGAATTTTTAAGGATGACACTACAGCCATAATTTAGTATTTAGATGTTAGTCGCAGAATGTTTTTCAGCATTACTTTGTAGCCCAAAATACTGGCGAAGTTGGTAAAGTACAGCACTAGATTTTTCGTCCATCGGCGACTTTAAAAAAATAATCTTCTTATCCATTAGACGTTTTTCATTCGTCATTAGTTTCACAAATAAATTCAGTAGCTGTATTGCAGATGGCTCATGTTACAACGTTGCAGTGTCACTTAAAAATAGCACTTCTGTATTAAAACTCATGTGTAAACAAAGTTAGAATAGATATAAAAAACATTTAATCATTCAGGCAATAAATGACAAAATTTCCAGGCACTAGTTTAATACACTGTCAAAAAAAAGTCCAGTTTGCTGTCAGAAATTTTCTGTAATTCAGAAAAATACGTCCTATCAACGGAAAAATTACGTTGGTAGAACGTATTTTTCTGAATTACATTTTTTATTTTTCTAAATTGTATTTTTTATTTTTCTGAATTGCAGAAAATTTCTGGCAGCAAACAGGACTTTTTTTTGATAGTATATATTTACATTTTTTTCACATTTATTTTTTATTGCATAATATGCAAGTAATTCACACTGAATTAAATACTTGCTGCTATAGTATACGGTCGTTACTAATTTTTGGCATGAAATTATGTGTAAAATTAACACAAGGCATTAGTAAATATTTTAATACTTCGTTGTTATATATCGTTTAAATATTTTTATAGTACTGGTCGGTGCTACACTTTTGAAAAGTTTCTTTATAAATACAATGAATATAACCCTGAATATAACATTTTCCTCCTTTACAGACTACAGCCTTATGTAAGTAATAATAAATAATTAAATACAGTTACTTTTGTAAAGGGGGAGAGATTTCACAATACTTGTTATCGTAAAATCGTATCTGATTTCTGGAATAAATCACTTTTTACGCCAAGCAGACATAAATATGCCAACCGGTCGTGTATTATTAATGTTTGAATTATATTTTCTCAAATTCTAGTCTTCGTAACTGAGAGTAATTCGCTCCATTTATTTGCCATCAATAAGTATATCTGCAATAAGTATATTTGATTCTATTGTTGGAAAATGTAATACTGAACATTATCCCACAGTACTGATATTTTGCTAAAAAGAGTTTAGGGCTAAACAGAAAAAAAAAAAAAAATTAGAGGGTATGCGTATCCGATAAAAAAAAAAAAAAAAAAAAAAAAAAAAAAGAAGAAGAAACAAATTTCCCCTTTTTTAAGAAACTTTTTAATATATTGTACATATACATATTTAATAATCATTTGATATTTTTAACTTGATGGTTTGGGATGTCGATATTTAGAAAACATCAGCATTGCTTACTGTCCGATAATTATCGTACACTACACACAGTTGTCAAGTCTACGATTTAGGCGGGAGACTTCATAGGAGAGATTTTCTATAGTAAATTTCAGTTTAATTAATCATGGAAAACTAAAATGAAATATTGCTATCAAAAAACACAGGTGTGAAATCTGATTTAAAATTTGAAATGTCAGCAAATATTTTTGTAGGCAGGGATGGAAAATTACCGAAAAATTCCTGCCACAATAAATGAAACAAAATTTTATTCTTATTAAGCCAACGATTTTATATAATGTTTTTTAAACAAATACTGGTATGAGTTTCATCCAAATTTTCTAGCCCAGCGTACGGTTGGCAACTGTGAGTGGCGTTTTTATTGGGAAATGTAAAATTTCAGAATTGCTCGTACTTTTATTATACATTTTATTATCAATTAACTACAACGTTCATATTATTCAGTTTTTAATTCGCTGTTTTTCTATCGTAACACATTGTTGACTGGCCACGAGTTAATTCATTTTCATTAAACAAACTAGCCTTTCCATTAGGCGTTCCTCTGAAACAACGCATCATTTTAAAGAAGGATTTTGCATATTTGTGTTCAATTCATTGAGTGCTATCAGTGTAAATATTCTTCATCGACCGTATCAATTCATAAAAGTTAAAAAATTAAACGATTTAAACACAAATACGAAAAATCCTTTTTGTTGAATAATGTAACCATAGCTGGTAATATCCTAATTAATATTCCATAATATTGTTAGTACCCACCTTATTTATTTATTTATTTATTTTTAACACCAGTCTTATTTTAGAGTATTTTTCTTCTTTTTTAATCAAAATTACATTTGGAGAGAAATTCTACTCTAAAAATCAAGTGATGTACAAAAAGGGGTGGGTACTAACAGAATTAAATAACATTAATTAGATTAAATATGTATAAAAATGCCACTTTAAAACACGTATAAAAAATTATTAAAATTTGTTCACAAAGCTTTTCGCTACAATTTTGTAGCATCTTCAGGTCATTTTTTCACACAAGAATAGAGCAGACAACATTATATATAATAAAGTAATTTGATAGGTAGCGTGTACACAATATGATCAGTTCATCAATTGTATAAATTCAGGAAACAAAATAGAGTGCCAATAGGGTCACACCAAGGATACATGTCCAAATCTTATAGAAGATGTATGCAGTTGAAAAAGTAGCCTTTTTAAAGATTTTTCTACAAGAACCTATGTCATGCGGCCCTGGTGTGATCCTACTGGAATTGAACCTTATTCTCTAAATTCATGTAACTACGCTGCAAAGTATTATCGGAAAATTCCAGTCTTCCTTTTCAACTGTATACATCTTCTATAAGATTTGGACATGTATCCCTGGTGTGATCATATTGGAACTCTATTTTGTTTCCTGAATTTATACAACAAATGGACTCATCATATCGTGTACGCGCTACCTATAACCGTATCAAATTATTTAGTTATATGTAATGCTGCCTACTCTTTTCTTGTGTAAAAAAATCATCTGAAGATGCTACAAAATTGTAGCAAAAATCTTTGTGAACAAATTTTAATAAATTTTTAAACGTGTTTTAAAGTGGTCTTTTTATCCATATTTATTACTATGTTAACACGTGAATTCAATAAGAATTTTAAACTTTTAGGAGTTTTAAAATTTAATTATTATTTAGATTGTTCGCAACTATAAATGTAACGTTAAAAAAAAAAAAAAAAAAAAAAAAGGCAAAAGGCAGGGTTTTTAAATAAAAATAGGAAAATGTGTGAGAAACAAAGTGGTAAGATTTTGTGTGTGTGTTTGTCATTAAATTAGGTGTTTAAATCTATTAGAGTGCGCTAATGTGATGTTATGATGTTACACCCATACCATTTTTGTCGGCGAATTATTCGAAACCACTTACGAACAGCGTATTACATCATTATTTTCAAGATTTGTGTTCTATTAATATCCAGTCACGCCAATTTTCATTATAATTGAAGTTTTTGACCGCACAGGGGAAACTTGGTTGCAGTACATACAAAGATTTGTTCATTAAAGTTCCCACTTCGCATTTTATCCATTTGTTTCTCATGTTCAAAGTCACATCCTCGCAGACCTTAAAAGACTTTGCTCCTACGAAATCGTTTATAAATTTTGCTTCTTTATACTAAAAGACTGTCTACCTGTAATTAGATCAAGTTTGTTTAGCTGGAAACTACTACAGTGTATTTAAACTGCTGACAAGAAATCTATTATAATGTAATTCCTGAAGATACTTTATATTTAAAGCGAAAAGCTTCGAATTCGCCCAAAAATTTTTTAAAGGGATTTTAATTAAATGTAATTATTTCAATTGACGTGTTTCTAAAGTGTTTATATTATAAATTATGGATTTTACTCACGATAAAGATGAAAAAGTCTTTCTTTAATGCAGGGCTCGAAAATTAGAGCAGAACTCATACCAGTATTCGTTTAAAATATTTATTTACCTTTAAAATCGTTGGCTTAATAAGAAAAAAAAATTCATTTATTGTGGTATGAATTTTGCGCAATTTTTTCGTCACTGTTAATGTTTATTGAACTAACAGTGTATAATCTTTTACGTAACATATTGATGAAGACTACAACAGCAGAAGTATTGTAAGCCGATTTCGTATAGTTATCAAATCATTAAAGTCTGGAACTATCGTAAATAGTTGAAAATTTTCAATTTAATTTACGAATTCGTAGACAAGATGAAAGAGTTTTCATTTTGGTGTGGAAATTACGTAGACATACTGAATTTTAAAATTATAGACCTAATAGATATGATTTTTGGTGCACGGACTCTCATGTGAAATTCAAGATATTAAAATACAAAATGGGTTTTTTCATCTTACGTTATTTTACTAGTTGTAAACAAAACATGGATCTCCCCTAAAGTTCTGCACGTATAATAATTTCTGAAATTCCATGGCCGCAGATCCTTTTGGACTGTACAAGATTAGTTGATAACAATGCGCCGCACAAAAAAAAAAAAAAAAAAAAAAAAAAATCGAGCTCTGATACTATTTTTGCTGATTCTTATGTAAAATGGCCTCCCGAATCCGAATATGACTACTATTTTGCCCAGTCACTCACTGTTTTTTTCGAGACACCACCCCCTTCCCCAATTTTTATCACCGTTCGGTAATTTCATGGCCATGAATTTGATTTGGAGAATGAAAAAGAATTAATTTAACACTTAAATAATAATAATGTTTAATAAATAACATTAATAATAGATTAAAAAAATATAAAGAATGTAATACATAATTTCAGTGGCAAATCTCCCCTAAAATATCCCCTTGCCGCAAATTTTGATGTTTTAGAATTTTCCAACTTTGTAGCCCTTCAGAAGATAATTAACAGTTAAAATAATCCTTTCTCTCCCTAAAAATCAAATTTATAGTTATAAAATTACCAAAAAGTTATAAAAATAGGAGGCGGTCCCTAAAAAAAAGTGGGTGATAGGGCAAAATGGGTGTCTTATTCGGAATTAGGAAGTCACTTCATAAGAATTTGCAACATAAAGTCATACATAAGAATTTGCAAAAATAATGTTGGGGCGCAATTTTCAGTCAGATCAGTGTAACCAGATAATTTTATATACGAGATAGTAACTATTGGCAACTTTTGGGAAATTATATGAAAAAGTTTTAGGACTGAATTATCTAGTAAAACTAGCAGGCTTTGCCCGCTTCGCTGGTCATTATGTCGAAATGAATTCTCAATATTTCATATCATTAATTTAAAAAAAGAAAAAAAAAAAAAAAAATCTGAAAAAAAAAAAAAAAAATCAAGCAAAATGTAAGTTAAAGTTCCCGCTAGCAATTTTCCTGCTCCCCACACTTTTCGAATCTCGAGCCCCAATGCCTTCGGTAGTACCTTACCTATTTTTTA
Organism: Salticus scenicus; assembly: GCA_963930645.1. Classification (NCBI taxonomy): domain Eukaryota; kingdom Metazoa; phylum Arthropoda; class Arachnida; order Araneae; family Salticidae; genus Salticus; species Salticus scenicus. Next base: position 164,206,108 of record OZ005650.1, on the reverse strand, counting down.
CTCTCCTTCCCATACGGGTAATGTTGAAAGTTTTGCAAAATTTCCTCCCATCAAAGTGCATATTCCGTACACTTAATCAACACCCAGTCATCAAAATTCATCATTCTAAGGTAATCTGGAGTATATTTAAGCTTGAAAACGTGTTTTTTGCCCCGCCAGCCCAGAAGAGGGGGGGGGGGGGTAATTCCGTGAAATCCTTTTATAGTGTGACTTGCATACACACACCTAACCAGGCATGAAAAAAAATCGAGATCCTGAGATTATTTGAAGCAAAATTATGTTTTTAAACGTGGTTTTTACCCCCCCCCCAACTCATAAAGAAGGGACAGGGGAGAGAATTTTGCAAAATAGCTTTTTACTATGAGTTAGATACATATAACAGACCAGCACATCAAAAATCTCCTTCCTAAGATAATTTAGTGAAGAGTTACACATGAATACATGTTTTTTGTCCCCACTTCCCAAGAACAGTAGGGTGGAATTTCACAAAACCCCTTTGTAGTGTGTGTGTGTGTGTTGAGTTCGCGTAACCAACAGACATATCAAAAAATCGCTTTCCTGAAGTACTTTGGAACAGAGTTAGGAAATGTGTTTTTGCCCCCCACTCCACCCTTAAAGGAGATAGGCAGAGGGAAATTTCGTAAAATTCCTTGATAGTGCGTGTTGAGAACGAATAACCAAACCACACATAAAAATTAATCTTACTGTGATAATTTTAAGCAAAGTTATGCTTGGAAACGTCTTTATTGCTCTCCCTTCCTTAAGGGGGAAAATGGGGAAATTCTCAAAATCCCGTTGCAATGGGTGTTGGATAGACATAAATAAGCCACACACTAAAAATTGTGGCCTCAGCTCCTATGGATGTCTTCGGGCAAATTTTATCCGCTTGGCTGGTCACGATATTTAACGAAAATTCTTTCCTATATCGCTTTATAGATAAAAAATAAAAATAAAATTTATTGAAATTACTCAAAAGCTCGCTTGCTATTGCATGCGTCAATGCCATACCAGTGGGCTTCCACTTTTGTGCTTATCAAATGACAATTTCGAAACAGACAGTATCGAAAAAATTGAAGTAGCCTTTTTATATCTGAATTTTAATTATTTTTGAACAACACTGTACGTACTGTACATAATATTTACTTTTACGTTATTTCCTATATTTATTTGAGTTTTCCAGTCGACCATACAATGATAGCAATTTCACGTCAAATGTAATATTGCAACATGCTGTGAGACAACTAACTTTTTGTGGCTATATGTATTTCATAGTTAGTTAACAGTGGTTGGTATATAGAAAAATAAATAAATATTTAACCTTATCGTGGTACAGGCTTATTATAGCTCCCCTTGTTGACTTTTGAATTTTTGTCACCATTTAAAAAAAAAATACATAATTCATGAGATTATTGTTTCTGTTTCTTTCTTTCTTTCTTTTTTTTTTCCTCAATATTTTATAATTTATATGTTTATGGGGTACTTGGCTTAAAGTGGCTATCACGAAAGTAGACTCCTTGGCGAAAAATGTCGTATCTGCTTCAGCATCAAAATAAAAAAAAATACCCTGCATTATGAATAAGTAAATCTGAATATAATGCTGAATTAGCTTTCATACCAAACGTATTATACGTGCCAATACGCAAGCGAAGTGATGACGCCACTGGCCGTTCGTGGATGCAAGAAAAATATTTCCTACGTTAAACGCCCATTGAATTTTTTGTAAAAAAATATTAAAAATCGAGGAAAATTATTTCCTGATTTTAATCCCCATATTTAGGTATAGATATGTATTAGTTATTATGTGCATGATTTAAATTAAGTTGTTTTTGTTGTAAAATTGATAAAATTTGAATTTTAGACTTCAAAACTCTAGAAAAAAAAATGACAAACTTCCACATTCGATTGAAAACATAAACATTTCATTTCAAAGGATGATATTTACACAATAAATATCCAACTAATACACTAATTAAAAGGAAAATGGTAAATATTCTGTCATAATTTGAAGTCAAATTTGTTTTCAAATGTGTAAATAAAGTATCTGATATAAGATACTAATATGCTGCAGCAGAATAGATCTGATATCGGTCATCCTTGGCAGAAAAAAAAAAAATATCGCCAAATTATCTGGCGAACAACCACTATATACCAACCACTGTTAACTAACTATGAAATACATATAGCCACAAAAAGTTAGTTGTCTCACAGCATGTTGCAATATTACATTTGACGTGAAATTGCTATCATTGTATGGTCGACTGGAAAACTCAAATAAATATAGGAAATAACGTAAAAGTAAATATTATGTACAGTACGTACAGTGTTGTTCAAAAATAATTAAAATTCAGATATAAAAAGGCTACTTCAATTTTTTCGATACTGTCTGTTTCGAAATTGTCATTTGATAAGCACAAAAGTGGAAGCCCACTGGTATGGCATTGACGCATGCAATAGCAAGCGAGCTTTTGAGTAATTTCAATAAATTTTATTTTTATTTTTTATCTATAAAGCGATATAGGAAAGAATTTTCGTTAAATATCGTGACCAGCCAAGCGGATAAAATTTGTCCGAAGACATCCAGAGGAGCTGAGGCCACAATTTTTAGTGTGTGGCTTATTTATGTCTATCCAACACCCATTGCAACGGGATTTTGAGAATTTCCCCATTTTCCCCCTTAAGGAAGGGAGAGCAATAAAGACGTTTCCAAGCATAACTTTGCTTAAAATTATCACAGTAAGATTAATTTTTATGTGTGGTTTGGTTATTCGTTCTCAACACGCACTATCAAGGAATTTTACGAAATTTCCCTCTGCCTATCTCCTTTAAGGGTGGAGTGGGGGGCAAAAACACATTTCCTAACTCTGTTCCAAAGTACTTCAGGAAAGCGATTTTTTGCTATGTCTGTTGGTTACGCGAACTCAACACACACACACACTACAAAGGGGTTTTGTGAAATTCCACCCTACTGTTCTTGGGAAGTGGGGACAAAAAACATGTATTCATGTGTAACTCTTCACTAAATTATCTTAGGAAGGAGATTTTTGATGTGCTGGTCTGTTATATGTATCTAACTCATAGTAAAAAGCTATTTTGCAAAATTCTCTCCCCTGTCCCTTCTTTATGAGTTGGGAGGGGGGGGGGGGGTAAAAACCACGTTTAAAAACATAATTTTGCTTCAAATAATCTCAGGATCTCGATTTTTTTTCATGCCTGGTTAGGTGTGTGTATGCAAGTCACACTATAAAAGGATTTCACGGAATTACCCCCCCCCCCTCTTCTGGGCTGGCGGGGCAAAAAACACGTTTTCAAGCTTAAATATACTCCAGATTACCTTAGAATGATGAATTTTGATGACTGGGTGTTGATTAAGTGTACGGAATATGCACTTTGATGGGAGGAAATTTTGCAAAACTTTCAACATTACCCGTATGGGAAGAAGAGTAAAAAATAGGTAAGGTACTGCCGAAGGCATTGGGGCTCGAGATTCGAAAAGTGTGGGGAGCAGGAAAATTGCTACTGAAGGTAGCGGGAACTTTAACTTACATTTTGCTTGATTTTTTTTTTTTTTCAGATTTTTTTTTTTTTTTTTTTTTTTTCTTTTTTTAAATTAATGATATGAAATATTGAGAATTCATTTCGACATAATGACCAGCGAAGCGGGCAAAGCCTGCTAGTAATAAATAATTAAATGTAAAGCGGGTTTGTAATGCGGGAAGAGATTTCACAATACTTGTTATCGTAAAATTGTATCTGATTTCTGGAATAAATCACTTTTTAGCAGAGATAAATATGCCAACCGGTCGTGTATTATTAATGTTTGAATTATATTTTCTCAAATTCTATTCTTCGTAACTGAGAGCAATTCGCTCCATTTATTTGCCGTCAATAAGTATATCTGCAATAAGTATATTTGATTCTATTGTTGGAAAATATAATACTGAACATTATCCCACTGTACTGATATTTTGCTAAAAAGAGTTTAGGGCTAAACAGAAAAAAAAAAAAATAGAGGGTATGCGTATCCGATAAAAAAAAAAAAAAAAAAAAAAATAGAAGAAGAAACAAATTTCCCCTTTTTTAAGGAACTCGCTAATATATTGTACATATACATATTTAATAATCATTTCATATTTTTAACTTGATGGTTTGGGAAGTCGATATTTAGAAAACATCAGCATTGCCTACTGTCCGATAATTATCGTACACAACAGTCTATGATTTAGGCGGGAGACTTCATAGGAGAAATTTTCTATAGTAAATTTCAGTTTAATAATCATGGAAAACTAAGATGAAATACTGCTATCAAAAAACACAGGTGTGAAATCTGATTTAAAAATTTCAAATGTCAGCAAATATTTTCGTAGGCAGGGATGGAAAATTACCGAAAAATTCCTACCATAATAAATGAAACAAAATTTTCTTCTTATTAAGCCAACGATTTTATATAATGTTTTTTAAACGAATACTGGTATGAGTTTCATCCAAATTTTCTAGCCCAGCGTACGGTTGGCAACTGTGAGTGGCGTTTTTATTGGGAAATGTAAAATTTCAGAATTGCTCGTGCTTTTATTATACATTTTATTATCAATTAACTACAACGTTCATATTATTCAGTTTTTAATTCTCTGTTTTCTATCTTAACGCATTGTTGACTGGTCACGAGTTAATTCGTTTTCATTAAACAAACTAGCCTTTCCATTAGGCGTTCCTCTGAAACAACGCATCATTTTAAAGAAGGATTTTGCATATTTGTGTTCAATTCATTGAGTGCTAATCAGTATAAATGTTCTTCAACGACCGTATCAATTCATAAAAGTTAATAATTTAAACGATTTAAATACAAATACGAAAAATCCTTTTTGTTAAATAATGTAACCATAGCTGGTAATATCCTAATTAATATTCCATAATATTGTTAGCACCCACCTTATTTATTTATTTATTTATTTTTTAATACCAGTCTTATTTTAGAGTATTTTTCTTCTTTTTTAATCAAAATTACATTTGGAGAGAAATTATACTCTAAAAATTAAGTGGTGTAGAAAAAGGGGTGGGTACTAACAGAATTAAATAATATTAATTAGATTAAATATGTATAAAAATACCACTTTAAAACACGTATAAAAAAATATTAAAATTTGTTCACAATTTTCGCTACAATTTTGTAGCATCTTCAGGTCATTTTTTCACACAAGAATAGAGCAGACAGCATTATATATAATAAAGTAATTTGATAGGTAGCGTGTACACAATATGATCAGTTCATCAATTGTATAAATTCAGGAAACAAAATAGAGTGCCAATAGGGTCACACCAGGGATACATGTCCAAATCTTATAGAAGATGTATGCAGTTGAAAAAGTAGCCTTTTTAAAGATTTTTCTACAAGAACCTATGTCATGCGGCCCTGGTGTGATCCTACTGGAACTGAACCTTATTCTCTAAATTCATGTAACTACGCTGCAAAGTATTATCGGAAAATTCCAGTCTTCCTTTTCAACTGTATACATCTTCTATAAGATTTGGACATGTATCCCTGGTGTGATCATATTGGAACTCTATTTTGTTTCCTGAATTTATACAACAAATGGACTCATCATATCGTGTACGCGCTACCTATAACCGTATCAAATTATTTAGTTATATGTAATGCTGCCTACTCTTTTCTTGTGTAAAAAAATCATCTGAAGATGCTACAAAATTGTAGCAAAAATCTTTGTGAACAAATTTTAATAAATTTTTAAACGTGTTTTTAAGTGGTCTTTTTATCCATATTTATTACTATGTTAACACGTGAATTCAATAAGAATTTTAAACTTTTAGGAGTTTTAAAATTTAATTATTATTTAGATTGTTCGCAGCTATAAATGTAACGTTAAAAAAAAAAAAAAAAAAAAAAAAAAAAAGGCAAAAGGCAGGGTTTTTAAATAAAAATAGGAAAATGTGTGAGAAACAAAGTGGTAAGATTTTGTGTGTGTGTTTGTCATTAAATTAGGTGTTTAAATCTATTAGAGTGCGCTAATGTGATGTTATGATGTTACACCCATACCATTTTTGTCGGCGAATTATTCGAAACCACTTACGAACAGCGTATTACATCATTATTTTCAAGATTTGTGTTCTATTAATATCCAGTCACGCCAATTTTCATTATAATTGAAGTTTTTGACCGCACAGGGGAAACTTGGTTGCAGTACATACAAAGATTTGTTCATTAAAGTTCCCACTTCGCATTTTATCCATTTGTTTCTCATGTTCAAAGTCACATCCTCGCAGACCTTAAAAGACTTTGCTCCTACGAAATCGTTTATAAATTTTGCTTCTTTATACTAAAAGACTGTCTACCTGTAATTAGATCAAGTTTGTTTAGCTGGAAACTACTACAGTGTATTTAAACTGCTGACAAGAAATCTATTATAATGTAATTCCTGAAGATACTTTATATTTAAAGCGAAAAGCTTCGAATTCGCCCAAAAAATTTTTAAAGGGATTTTAATTAAATGTAATTATTTCAATTGACGTGTTTCTAAAGTGTTTATATTATAAATTATGGATTTTACTCACGATAAAGATGAAAAAGTCTTTCTTTAATGCAGGGCTCGAAAATTAGAGCAGAACTCATACCAGTATTCGTTTAAAATATTTATTTACCTTTAAAATCGTTGGCTTAATAAGAAAAAAAAATTCATTTATTGTGGTATGAATTTTGCGCAATTTTTTCGTCACTGTTAATGTTTATTGAACTAACAGTGTATAATCTTTTACGTAACATATTGATGAAGACTACAACAGCAGAAGTATTGTAAGCCGATTTCGTATAGTTATCAAATCATTAAAGTCTGGAACTATCGTAAATAGTTGAAAATTTTCAATTTAATTTACGAATTCGTAGACAAGATGAAAGAGTTTTCATTTTGGTGTGGAAATTACGTAGACATACTGAATTTTAAAATTATAGACCTAATAGATATGATTTTTGGTGCACGGACTCTCATGTGAAATTCAAGATATTAAAATACAAAATGGGTTTTTTCATCTTACGTTATTTTACTAGTTGTAAACAAAACATGGATCTCTCCTAAAGTTCTGCACGTATAATAATTTCTGAAATTCCATGGCCGCAGATCCTTTTGGACTGTACAAGATTAGTTGATAACAATGCGCCGCACAAAAAAAAAAAAAAAAAAAAAAAAAAATCGAGCTCTGATACTATTTTTGCTGATTCTTATGTAAAATGGCCTCCCGAATCCGAATATGACTACTATTTTGCCCAGTCACTCACTGTTTTTTTCGAGACACCACCCACCCCCTTCCCCAATTTTTATCACCGTTCGGTAATTTCATGGCCATGAATTTGATTTGGAGAATGAAAAAGAATTAATTTAACACTTAAATAATAATAATGTTTAATAAATAACATTAATAATAGATTAAAAAAATATAAAAAATGTAATGCATAATTTCAGTGGCAAATCTCCCCTAAAATATCCCCTTGCCGCAAATTTTGATGTTTTAGAATTTTCCAACTTTGTAGCCCTTCAGAAGATAATTAACAGTTAAAATAATCCTTTCTCTCCCTAAAAATCAAATTTATAGTTATAAAATTACCAAAAAGTTATAAAAATAGGAGGCGGTCCCTAAAAAAAAGTGGGTGATAGGGCAAAATGGGTGTCTTATTCGGAATTAGGAAGTCACTTCATAAGAATTTGCAACATAAAGTCATACATAAGAATTTGCAAAAATAATGTTGGGGCGCAATTTTCAGTCAGATCAGTGTAACCAGATGATTTTATATACGAGATAGTAACTATTGGCAACTTTTGGGAAATTATATGAAAAAGTTTTAGGACTGAATTATCTAGTTCACTGTCATTGAAACTGAAATTTCTTTTATTTCAGCTGAATTACAGTCTTTGACAAATCGTAATGACAAACGAAATTTGTTTACATCGCCATAACGTACTAATAGACAGGTGGATAGATATTAAGGTGGAAAGCAATACACTTGAAAACAGTTAAAGAAAATGAATATGTTAATGCATTTTCAATCAGACTGGCCAAAACTATCAAGCGTTAGAGACTAATTCTATAGTTTTTATCAGGCTTGTCATCTGCTTAATTAATTTTTTTGGCAGATAAATTGTTTCAGCAGACTACATTTGTTTCATTTTTTTTTTTCCAATTCTACTGAAATAATTGCAAAAGCCTCTTCTGTGGTAGTATACACTGTATATACCAGATATTTTGGAAAATATAATAAGTACATACCAGGAGTCGTTTATATGAAATTTATGTTTCGGCATTACTTTCTCAGGATACTTCAGCACACGTGCGTGTGGATTGAATTCAACATTGAAAAGAACGGACATAATTACAAACTTAAAACTCGGATTTTCAATTATTTTATCGGAAATAGTTAAATTCTATTCTTTCGCCAGTAATTTCGATGTCATCATCTACAGTTCCAAGATCCCTTCAACAGATTAGATTTTAAAGTAATCTTCTATTCTTCCTTCACGAAACCAGAAAACAACCATCTAGTCTAAACATTTCATTTGATGGACATTCCCTTAAGTTCTCAGGCATTACTCCAGTTAATCGTGTGACAACATCCCCACAAACCTGTTTTCAAATTTCTGCATATATTTAAAAAACTTCAGAGAAATTAGTCATGTAATTCTTCTTAGGGAGAGAAAAATGTAACACAGTAACTGTAAATTTTAGGACATACAACTTACACTTCAGTGTTGATGCCTTCTGTTGTCCTACGCCCTATGTTATCCCTTTATGTAGGCTGACCAGATCAAAGTGCTTTTATAATAGAGAAGCGTTAAAAATTGCTACAATTATCCAATTACGAATGTGTATTTTCATTCCTAATAAATAAGGACTAAAAATAAAGTATTATTGATTAATAAATTACTTTCTACAGTTTTTAAAAACTTAGAAAAAATGCTTTCAAAATAAAGGAAGTCCCATTTGTCCCCAGAAAATGGGACAGTTGGTCAGCTTACTTTATGATATAATTGCACCTGGTCAAGGCTCATTCAGACATTTCCTTTGTAAATACTGAAAATATGCGATAAAAAAAAAATTCGAGATTACTTTCAAGCTTCTTTGTAAATAGCAGATGGCAGCATTAAAAAAATCAATTCATACTTTTTCGGCTACAGTAACTCTTTGAAAACATTATTACACATTTCAGCGTAAATTTTACATCGCCATCCTTTTGTATTTTCATCTGAAACAGTTATCTTACTCATAAAATTTAAATGGCATTTGTAATCTTTACAAAATTATGCACGTGAATTGTTCCAGACCTGATTCAGGGATTTACGACCTGTTCTAGACTGCTTACAGATATTTTTTTTGTTTTAAAATTCTGTTATTAAGGAATAGTATGCTGGAAATGCCTAAGGTTGGTTGGTTGGTTGGTTGGAGGATTAAGGCCGATTGACTCCTTATGTGTCCTAGGCCTATAGGGGGAATGCCCTCCGTGGGGGTCTTTCTAAGGGGTCCTAGCCCGTATTTACGCGAGTTTCGGAGGAAACCACGGAAAACTCCGAACGGCTAGGTCGATGAGCGCGACCTGGGATCGAACCCGGCACCTCCCATCTACCAGCTTTGAGCGCAGAACCGCTCGGCCGCTCGGAAATGCCTAAGGATTATGTATTTGTGTGAGGATTTTTCTTAATGAGTACGTATGAGGTATGATGTTTCGAGGTGTTACCAATAGAAAATCCTTTAATTAAGTTTATCTAAACACGTATTATCTGAAAGGCTGCTTTATTTTTTCTAAACCCTTTTTCTGATTATGATTTAATGGTTGGGTAACGTAAATTATTTGTATGTAATAATAGGCGATATATTTAGTTACAAATAAAAAACCTTTTTCGTAAAATTAAGAAACGGTAAGTGAGGTAAAAGTTTTCAACGTATCCGTATCTAAAACATCCGTCACTAATCGTATTACCATGTAATACAAAGAACAACCTAAATTCTCTAGAGACCCAAGTTTAATTTGTAGAATTTTAACAGCATAAATAAATCAGTTATTAACGAACCACAATTAGTAGCTTCATAACATATAATAAATTTAACTTAATGTAAACTAGGATGTTTTAGAGTGAGGTGAGACTAGTTAGTATGAGAGTGGCGTATCCAGGATTTTCCAAGGGAGAGGGGGGGGGGGGGGTTCGTCCTTTCGAATTTTTAATTAAGTTTAATTAAGTTTAACAATCTTTTAAAATATCATAATTACTTGCCGAAAATAAGAGTAAGAAAATGAAAAATAGTAAAACAAACTCACCAATTAGAAGATCAAAATAAAAAAATCTTTAATTAGCGACGAATAACGTAGAGCCTGTACAAACTGCCACACAAAACATAAAATTCAATACATAGTTACGCAAAATATTTCATTGAATTTTCTTATTTACAGAGCGAAGTCTAATCGACGAGAAGTTTTCGCTAGTTCATTTAAAATGTCTTCTACTGTTGGGGTATTGTTTGGGTCACTCCTTCAAAGTCACTACTTCAATGGTCACCCCTTCCCCATATGGTCGACCTCTCTTGTCCTTGAGTATGAACTCGTTAAGGTGCAATCCTTTCAGAGAATTGTTTTCAGGGAAAACATGTTTCGCGCTGCGCAAATGAAGTGGTTTAGTTATTTTCAGGAGTGTTTATCGCAGAGTAATGAAAAAAAAAGTTAGTCATAACTTTAAACCATTTCGTAGAAAAAAATATTCTACGCTTGCCATACATTTTTTCCGCCTGAAATGTGAAAAAAAATGTAAGGAACAGCCTAATTTTTCTTATCATACATTTTGTCAAGGAGGGGGGGGGGGTTAAACCCCCAACCCCCCCCCTTGCATACGCCACTGAGTATGACAATGGGGAAATTGCATGATTTTCAGTTTTTGTTGTATTGGATAGATGAAACCAAATCTAAAGAGTAGAAACTATATAATACAAATATCATTCTTTTAAAAGTAAATCGTTTTTAAGAGAGATGATAAAGTATTTCACGCAGGGTACTGTGACTTTGAAGTAAAGTAGGTATCTAAATAAATAAAATTAGTGCAAATAACGCATAAGGAAAAAAAAAAACTATTTGATCTGCTAGTATATGATTGATTTTCTGAAATGGCGAATTATTTATGGCTCAAAAATATCATTAACTAATTCTTGGGCACTTTTAAATTTAAAAACAGGAAATAAAAGAAAGAAGAGTATTATAACATTATAAAGCACAAAAACTAAAATTTACTTTGAGACAAAAATATAATAAAATGGTAACATAAAAAGTAAAAACAGTTTAAAATGTGATTTTATATTTGAGCTCAAAAAAGAAAAAGTTCCATTATTCTTAAACCAAAATTTTATATTTTTTATTAAAAACAGAAAAAATATGAAGAAACAAATTTTCTCCCTATAAACTGGCCTTTACTGCAGTTATAAAACTTTACCTGTTGATCAATGTTCATCTACAAGTTATTCAGTTCTCTAAACAAATTTCCTTTTCCAATAAGAAATATTGGCCTTTGCTTCCATTATCGGAACCCATACGCGACTGCCACACTCATCATCACATGTTTTGGGTTATGTCACTGGGTTTCTTAAACAGTCAAAGCTCCGAAGAAAGCTGAGAGAGGCGGTTGAGGGCGGGGCCACGTAACATTCTCTAACAATCGATCGGTGGGAGACGATGTAGTGAAATAAACACTGATGTCATTACGGACTCATGCCTCGGCGGACTGGTATGCTGAATTTCTGAATTCCTGGTCTTGGAATTAAGAGTTTCCGAGAAAAGAGGAATGATTTGCTCTTTTTCTTTAGCTAAAGCGAATGGGTAAATTTGCGTTATTGTAGAAGTGATTTACGATTATTTTGAAAAATATAAGAGATAAAAGAGTTAGTCTCATACAACATTACAATAATTATCAGTCTTTTTAAAATTTATTGTATTCAATTATTAGCACTAAAAGTTAAGCCACAGTCCTATTATAAAACCATATTTGTATTAGATTTAATTATTCAGAGATTTATTTTATTATGTATAAATAAATTAAATTTTTCTTAACAAAATTCAATAATAATAATAAATAAATAAATAAATAAATAATAATAATAATAATAAATAAATAAATAAATAAATAATAATAATAATAATAATAAATAAATAAAAAATAATTAATAAATAATAATAATAATAATAATAACACTACTTTATGAAATCTGTTCACAAGTAATTTGTACACTGGAGAATCAATTTGCATTCATACGCTACCTGTTTTCTAACAATCGTATTTAACGTTAATTAACTGCTAAATTTTGCAAAACTCAAACTTTACATTTTTAACACACAACAACTATCTGTCCTTCGCAGAGTATCTTTACAAATCGGTATTAAGAATGCAAACCACTTTAAACTCTCCATACCCCCCCCTCCCCCCCAACGAATTTCCTACGAAAATTCTGTGAGGTTTCACAGTTCGCTCCTCTGAAAAAATAATTTTGTTAGATGATTTTTTTTTTAAAAACGAGTTAAAAGAAAAAAAACTAATACCTAATTTGATAATAACCTAAACCTGAAAGAACTTCTTTTTCTTTTCTAATATTTCAAACTACTAATAGCTTCAAATTTCTTAAAAAAAAAAAAAAAAAAACTTAATTACAAAACTTTCTGCTACAGATTTGACTAATCCACAATTAAAACAACTCCCAATTCTTCACATTCACCATTAAACCATTCTCTAGTACATGTTTTCGTACAAAATTTCCTCTGGAAGTGTATTGTGTAATTTAGGGGGGGACCCTTAAAATTACATTGCTCGTTCAACTACATTTTTACTTATGTAGAGGATGCATTATGATTTTTTTTTTTTTTTTTTTTTTTTAAGTTAATATCTGAAATAGGAAAAAAAAGTTGTAATGTCTATAGGCAAACATAGCCTCCAAACCGAAAAACAATATTGGAACTGACGCACTTATACAAGGCTGCCAGAGGCAATTTTTTTTTATTATTATTTTCGTACCAATATTTTCATAACATAAAATTTATAATAAATATATACAGGCAAATTGCAGATCTACCTGCAGCTTTGGAGCTTTGAATGGAATGAGTTGGAAGCACCTGTGACTGAGTCACGCACCCTCCAGTACATAAGAGTGGAATCTAACGGAGTAAAATTCTGAAGAAGGCTGGAGAACCAGCCAGTGAGGAAAGAAAAAATTTAACATTCCTGGTAAATAAGTAAAGAAAATAAGCTCAAGGAGAAGAATCACCGAGGGCTTGCAATAAAATTAAAATCTTAGTGGCACGATCTTCTGTGCTTTTTATTAAATTAAGGGCATTTTTAAGTTTGATTACTAGATATGATAAATTTGGAATATTTAGTTCAGTGTTAATTTCATTAATAATTTGGCTTAATTCTGAAAAATGAGAAGTTTGAGGTATTTGGGAACTGCTAATTTCGGATTGGTCAGGGGGAGTGGCTAAGTAATGGACTTTGGAAATTTCGGATTGGTTAGTGGGAGTAACAAGGTTAGCGTAATAAATTTTATTTATTATTTATTTTTTAAATATTGGTGTGGAAATAATATTAAAAAAAGTCGCCTGTGGCAGTGGCAGTCCGTTGATAAGTTTTCTTTGCTGTCAATGCCTGGTTCTGAAGTAGAGTTGGTGAGGTACTAAACTGTCAGACGATGGTCTGAAGTTTTTACAAAAGGCTTGGATAAAAAAATATTTTTCTCATTTGAGCATAGGGGGAAGGGGAAAGTTTTGGTGCTTGTTTCTGGAATCTCTTCATTTATTTGCCTAGTGTATTACAGATGACTCGGCGTGTAAGATGATACTCTAGTAGAATTTGGCATGGCTTGCACGTTTTCGACGTGTCCTCGACTAGTGGTGGTTGTTGAAGGCGCTGCTCTCTTACTGAATACTGGTCGTTTAACAGGGTTGCGAGGCTTCTTTTTAATGCGTTGAAAAACATATGACGATTGGAAACCCATATGGACTTTTGAGGCGGTCTCTTTTTACTGCTACGACGATAAACCTCATAATCGTAGGAAAAAATAGTTAGATTTGCGTTTTTGCTGTGTGATTTATTCAAAAATGTTTTTAAAGGTTGAAGGGGGACTTCTTTTGGTAATGTAGACGTACTTTTTTTAGAATTGTTAACTTGAGTGTGGTAGTTTTGAGACGAAAATTTAGCACTTGATTCAGTGTGTGTGTGGGGGGGGGAGGAGGGGGGAGGGTGCAGATAAAGTTTCACGTAGAAAAATTGTTTAACTGTTAAAAGTATGATTTTTTTTTTTTTTTTTTTTTTTGAGTTCTGAAAATCTTGACGGTTTTTAAACACCTGTACTTGATCCATACGCCCATTTGTAGGATTACTGTTAATGTCGATTAAAAGATTGTCATTCTTTACTTCTGATACTTTAAACAGGCAGGTAAATTCAGTGCCAAAATTCTTTCACACTCTTTTAACAAAGAAAATGAATTTTAACTTTCGATGTACGGTGGTGTATACTGTATTACAGCATAGCCTCCTAAACTAGATGCCTGTCGCGTGGTTCGGAAACTTGGCAACAGTTGAAGCGGTAGACAACGCCACCTGGTTCAGATTGCGCGACTCCGACTTTTTATTCAACAACCGCCAAAAATTTTTTTGAAGTGGGATATGATATACATAAAAGGCGAATAGAATCGAAGAAACATCGATTATATATATCAAAAAACACTTCTTAAAATTATTGGTGACAGTTGAATAAAAAAGTCACGGAATCTGTACCAGGTGGCGCTTTCTAACACCGCTTCAATTTTTACTAAGTTTTCGAGCCACGCGACAGGCATCTAGCTATGATTATAGTAAAGAGCTTGATGATTCTGAGCCTGATTTCAATTTTGCTGCGCCTCGTTAATTAATGAAGGCTGCCACAGGCGATTTTTTATATTCTTTTCGTACCACTGTTTCCAAAAAAAAAAAAAAAATATAATATATTTCTGAAGGTAAATCTGCACTTTGTTTGGATAAATTTATTATAAATTTAATATTAAAATAGTGTTACGAAGATAATAAGAAAAAGGTCGCTTGTGGCAACCCTCTGAGTGTATCCAGTGTATCTATTCTCCGATCCGACCGCCATAGCGACCGTCCTGAAACAACGACAGTCGTCAAATCAAAAGTCGGAATGTGACGTCACGTGATCAAAATAACGACTGCCACAGTCGGAATTGATGTACAATCTGGTCGGAGAATAGATGTCCTGGTCTTGAGCGATAAATTTTTTTCCGTTTTTAAGAAAACATTACAATCCACTAGAATGGCGTTATAATTTTTCTCTCGAGAAATGTTTATACGGGAATATTTCCTGTAGAATCGTTTATTGCTGTTTGGAGAGCGAACCTAAAATGCTGAAAAAAAAAAAAAAAAAAAACGATTCTTGTTTTCATTATTTTGATCAATATACATTGATATAATTTTAATTATTTTTATATTATACTTTTCGGCCTGATTAGCCTGGGGCCGACAAGGAATCGTGAAAACATACTGAATTTCGAGCTCGTTGCAAAGTGTCTTGAAAATTTTACGGTCCATGGTCAATTACAATTTCGAAGAATAGGAGAAGCAGTAGTAGTTTGAAGTATAATTATTAAGAAAAGTGATGGCCGCCAGATACGCCGATGCCATTCGTAATGGCACATATTCGACCTATTTTCTAAAAAATCGAAAATTACAAGTACATATCTAAATCTATCAAGACATGCGAGGGAATTAGACCATATTAAAACTAAATCTAGTCCGAAGATTTGAATTCGAAGTACTACTGTAATTTGTATTAAATTATCAGCCGGTTTAGCATTTTTATAATTACATAAAAATGCCTCAATATAATAAAATTACTCGCCAACAAGAAGCGAAGCTGTAAGCATATTCGCGAACAATCGTTCGTATTTGAAGAAAATTACGAGCATCTTTTAATTTAGCATACCTTTTCCTAATGCCAAAATACCTTAATATTGAAGAATCATGAAATTTTAAAAGTATGGCTTTCTTTAGAGATTTGAGAATTACAACTCTTAATTCCCCAATAGTAGATTATGGTTTTGAATAAAACGATTAACAGTCAATTAACTGGGAAGATTAGGAACAGTTTATAGCAATTGAAGCATTTGGGCTTGAAATTTCTACGAATCGGTACATTTCCCAAATTCTGAGTCATTTCTCTGTTTTTGTATTGATTGTTCTCTAGACGTAAAAAACTATAGAAGGAAACATTGCACGTACTGCTTGTTGCTGAATAGTTTAATGCTGTGAGATACGTATTAACACATTGACTACTACATTTTCTGATCCTGACCTATGTTCTGTTTTTATGTTATACTCAGTTAATTTTAAGGCTCATCGTAACATACAAGGTGAAAGATTTTTATCGTTAATTAACCGGATTAATGCTGCATGATATATAATTACAGTAAGTAAAAATTGATTAACCCGGTAGCACTCGCTGGGGTGACTCAGTTACCCCAACAAAGACAATTCATTGGAATAGGTAGCCGGTTTCGAAAAATCGCCAACATGGCGCTTTTCTTATCGTGCCGAAAATTGCAACCCTCCACAGGATACGTAAGAGAGTGCGAGTTACGTCAAACAGAACGCTGAATACATGTGGATTAGACTAGAAAGGGTTTATTAGTGTCGCTCTCGAACTGCATAGTGAGCTATTGGAGACAATATTGATTTTAAGCCTAGGGTTTAAAATACGTATGGAAACAATATATTATATATACACATGCATGTTTTTATTTTATATATATATATATATATAATTTAAACATTATATATAAAATTAAATACACATAATATTATATGTAAATAATAAAACACTTTAACCCATCCCTTAAAATTAATCACAGACTATCGCTTATATCCCACTGCGCAGTTCTAATTAGACGTTAAACTCACTCAACCTCATTCTTGATGAAACAAAAAAAAAAAAAAAAAAAAAAGAAAGAAAAGAAAAACTCCTCCAAACGCCATTTTTTTAAAAATAACTTTTGGGGAAAAATGTTTAAAATCTATTATACACTAATCTCTAAAAGTATTAAGGGGTACATACAAATGAAACACTTCCAGTTGCAAAGCCGTTTGCAGGCGTTTCAAATGTATGACTGCAGTCGGCAGCAAAAGTATCCGAGCACTAGCAAAAAATCCTAAATGAAAAAAGCACACTTAACACTGTTTTGTTAAATAAATCCTTGTCGAATCATGTTCTTAAACTGATTGAGAACAGGATTCGACAAGGATTTATTTAACAAATCTGCATTAAGTGTACTTTTTTACATAGGAATTTTCGCTAGTGCTCTGTTACTTTTGCTGGTGACTGTATTTGCAAAAAATTGCAAAATTTATGTCATCGAAATTGC
This sequence comes from Salticus scenicus, assembly GCA_963930645.1. Classification (NCBI taxonomy): domain Eukaryota; kingdom Metazoa; phylum Arthropoda; class Arachnida; order Araneae; family Salticidae; genus Salticus; species Salticus scenicus. The sequence continues at coordinate 164,188,677 of OZ005650.1, read as the reverse complement.
AAGCGTACCGTTTGTATGTAACCCATAGTGAGCGTCTTCAAATAACGAAAAAAAAAAAAAAAATACTGAATATTTAAATTTAGTTATAATATATTACCTTAAGAGGTCATACCTTCCATGGAGGATCAAAATTTTGATGGCATGTCTCCGGACCATCTTTAGGGGTACATCCAATTACCCATAGCTCAGTACTAGTGTGACGTTAAAAATCAACCAACTAACTATAGAGAGTCTCCAATTGCCCATTGCGTAGCATAATGCAACGTTAATCCTGCTCAGCGCGGCTCCCTTAATTTGTATTCATTAAAATATCATTAAATTAATTAGACCGGTAGCACTCGCATGGGATGATTGAGTCGCCACAACTACTAAAACTTTTTAGGGGTACATACAAATGAAACACTTCCAGTTGCAAAGCCGTTTGCAAGCGTTCCAAATCTATGACTGCAGTCGGCAGCAAAAGTATCCGAGCACTAGCAAAAATTCCTATGTAATAAAAGCACACTGAACACTGTTTTGTTAAATAAATCCTTGTCGAATCGTGTTCTTAGACTGACTAAGAACAGGATTCGACAAGGATTTATTTAACAAAACTGAATTAAGTGTACTTTTTTTTTTTACATAGGAATTTTCGCTAGTGCTCGGATACTTTTACTGCCGACTGTATTTGCAAAAAATTGCAAAATTTACGTCATCGAAATTCCAAGCGTTCCGTTTGTATGTAACCCTAAGAGAGAGAGCGGACGTGCGTTTTATGTCACACTAGTGCTACGCTAAGACAATGGTTACAGTCTAGGACACACCACTTAAGGGTGTATATTTTTTGTATATTTACAGGGTGGGTAGGCAGGCTGGGTTTAACTTCGCACTAGTGCTGCACTATTGGACAATTGGCGACGTACCAGGACTCACTCCTAAGGATGGTTCAGAGACATACCATCACAATTTTGATCCTCTACGGAGTAGATGGCTCCCTTGCTTTGGTGACATCTTATGTTTAACGATAAATGTATGTACATGGTTGAGATTATATAGGTTTTAGGTAGCACTAGTGCTACACTATTGACAAATGGCAACTGTTTAGGATACGCCCCGAAACGTGGTCAGAAGACATCAGTGACGGCTCGTGAGTGACGTTTTGTGAGGGCTGCAGGCTAATGACTGAAAACAGTATGTTAACAACGAAAACGTTTTCTTTTAATTGGCTCTTGAAGTGTTAACATATTTACTTAGATTGTCGAAATAAGCGAATCAGCCAATTAGGTGAATAAAAGTTCCATTCTTTGTACTTTTTCTAGACGTTTCGATGAAGTACCCCCAATACGAGCCGCCACTGGAAGACAAATCATCAAAATTTTGGTCCTCTATGGAGGGGAATGGAGCCTTCATGGTGAAGATAGATTAAATCGGAGAATCATTTTGAATGATAATCATAACAGAACTTCTTCAAAAATATTTTCCAGTGCACCTACAATATTAAAAATTTATCAAAAGCCATAACTCCGATTCAACTTGAAACTTTATTAAGACTTGTAATTCTATTCATAGCATTTTTCTCAAAGCACCAATTCCATTTACTTCCCCAGGACCATCCTATTCCTTCCGTGGAGGATCAAAATTGTGATGGCATGTCTCCGGACCACTTCTAGGGGTGTGTCCCAGACCATCGCCAATTGCCCATCTGCGCAGCATTAGTGCGACGTAAAACCCAACCCCAGGACCATCCTTATGGGTGAGTCCCAGACTATTTGCCAATTGCCCAAAGCGCAACACTAATGTGACGTAAAACCCAACCAACAAACCGTTTAATATTCCATTTAATATCTTACTTTAAAAAGCAAAACTATTCGAGCTATGTAAATCTTCGTATACAAATTTCGTATGGCAGATCTTCATTTCAAATTACACTTTCATTATTGTTTGCACAAATATGAGGCTTTCGTTAAATCTGTTTGCTCCATGTGTTGCTAACAATAATGTAATGATGGGGTCAATGATGAGAAAACGCTGACACAAACTGAGCAGAAGGAACAAAATGAGAGTTTACTATTTTTGGCGAATTAGCACACTTATGGCATCAGGCAGCTGCAACTGAATTCCAACAGTTCGAGGGTTAGCGCGCGCCTTCCACCGGGTTAAAGTACAGTCGGGGAAAAAAAAAAAAAAAAAAAAAAAAAACGCAACACCCGCTGTAATTTCGTTATTAATTGACGCAGAAACATCTAATAGACATAATTCAACAGGAAATTTAATGCACTTTCTGAAAATGTCGTCAAATTTTGAAGTAGGGGTCATCTACATATTGAAATGAGCGCCAACTTTGAATTTTTTTATAGCAACACCTAATTTTGACTTCATATTCGAATTTCTGAGAGTTCGGCAGTGCGGAAAAGTATACTATTTGTATGTAGTCCAGGCAACGAAGGCCAAAATTTGACGAATAGAGGAAAAAAATCGTGTAGTTTTGAAATTTTACATACTCATAGCCGAGAGGGTCCTGAACAACATACTAAAAGTCCCCGCCCGTGGGGGGTGAGCGGGGGGCAGGGGGGGCATTTAAGGGGGGCAATTTTCAGTTTTTATTACATATCTTAAAAACTATCGCATTTAGAGAAAAAATGTCAATTACAAAATTAATCTACGCAAACTTTCCTACAAAAATAAATATTACATTTTGTTTGTACGATCATTAGTTTAGAAGATATAGGGAGATGAAATAACACATTTTCTTGAAAAATTCTTTTTTGCGATAGTAAAATCAACTAAAGTGTGCAATTAAAAGGGTTCTTGTCAAATATTTTCTAATGTAAAAAACAAATATATACATAGGGAAAATGCAAGGATAATACAGCATGTTTTGTAAGTTTTAAATAATTTTAAGGCTAGTAGGCGCAAGTGGCGATTTGAGTAAAAATCTGGATAAGTCCAGTCAAAATAGGAAAAATAGAAAAAAAAATCGTGTAGTTTTCAAGTTTTGCACACTCATAGCCGAGAGAGTCCTGAACAACATACTAAAAGTCTCGCCCCGTGGGGGGTGAGCGGGGGGCAGGGGGGCATCTAAGGGGGGCAATTTTCAGTTTTTATTACATATCTTAAAAACTATCGCATTTAGAGAAAAAATGTCAATTACAAAATTAATCTACGCAAACTTTCCTACAAAAATGTATATTACATTTGTTTGTACGATCATTAGTTTAGAAGATATAGGGAGATGAAATAACACATTTTCTTGAAAAATTCTCTTTTGCAATAGTAAAATCAACTAAAGTGTGCAATTAAAAGGGTTCTTGTCAAATTTTTTCTAATGTAAAAAACAAATATATACATAGGGAATATGCAAGGATAATACAGCATGTTTTGTAAGTTTTAAATAATTTTAAGGCTAGCAGGCGCAAGTGGCGGTTTGAGTAAAATCTAGATAACGAAGACCCAAAACCGATCAACATAAAAAAAAAAAAAAAAAATCGTGTAGCTTAGAAATTGAGCACAGTTATAAAGTTAAGTGCACCGAATAACATACTAAAAGCCCCTAACCATGGGGGGGGGGGCACTTAAAGGGGGCACATTTCAGTTTTTATTAAGTAACTTGAAAACTATTGCATTTAGAGAAAAAAAAATCTCAAAGCTATAAGATTTTTTTTTAATGTTGATCGGTTTTGGGTCTTCGTTATCTGGATTTTTACCTAAACACCACTTGCGCCTACTAACCTTAAAATTATTTAAAACGTACAAAACATGCTGTATTATCCTTACATATTCCCTATGCATATATTTCTTTTGTACATTAGAAAATATTTTATCAGAACCCTTTTAATTCCACAATTTAGTTGATTTTACTATTGCAAAAAAAAAAAAAAAAAAAAAAAAAAAAAATCAAGAAAATGTGTTATTTTGTTCCCCTATAGCTTCTAAACTATTGATCATACAAACAAAATAGAATATACAATTTTTTTAGGAAATTTCACGTAGATATTTTGCAATTGAGATTTTTTTTCTCTAAATGCGATAGTTTTCAAGATACTTAATAAAAACTGAAATGTGCCCTCTTTAAATGCCCCCCCCCCCTATGGTTAGGGACTTTTAGTATGTTATTCAGGGCACTTAACTTTATAACTGTGCTCAATTTCTAAGCTACACGATTTTTTTTTTTTTTTTTTTTATGTTGATCGGTTTTGGGTCTTCGTTATCTAGATTTTTACTCAAACCGCCACTTGCGCCTGCTAGCCTTAAAATTATGTAAAACTTACAAAACATGCTGTATTATCCTTGCATATTCCCTATGTATATATTTGTTTTTTACATTAGAAAATATTTGACAAGAACCCTTTTAATTGCACACTTTAGTTGATTTTACTATTGCAAAAAAGAATTTTTCAAGAAAATGTGTTATTTCATCTCCCTATATCTTCTAAACTAATGATCGTACAAACAAAATGTAAAATACATTTTGTAGGAAATTTTGCGTAGATTAATTTTGTAATTGACATGTTTTCTCTAAATGCGATAGTTTTTAAGATATGTAATAAAAACTGAAAATTGCCCCCTTAAATGCCCCCCTGCCCCCCGCTCACCCCCCATGGGCGGGGACTTTTAGTATGTTGTTCAGGACCCTCTCGGCTATGAGTGTGCAAAACTTCAAAACTACACGATTTTTTTTTTCTATTTTTCCTATTTTGACTGGACTTATACAGATTTTTACTCAAACCGCCACTTGCGCCTACTAGCTTTAAAATTATTTAAAACTTACAAAACATGCTGTATTATCCTTGCATACTCCCTATGTATATATTTGTTTTTTACATTAGAAAATATTTGACAAGAACCCTTTTAATTGCACACTTTAGTTGATTTTACTATTGCAAAAAAGAATTTTTCAAGAAAATGTGTTATTTCTTCTCCCTATATCTTCTAAACTAATGATCGTACAAACAAAATGTACTATACATTTTTGTAGGAAATCTTACTTAGATTAATTTTGTAATTGACATTTTTTCTCTAAATGCGATAGTTTTTAAGATATTTAATAAAAACTGAAAATTGCCCCCCTTAAATGCCCCCCTGCCCCCCGCTCACCCCCCACGGGCGGGGACTTTTAGTATGTTGTTCAGGACCCCCTCGGCTATGAGTATGCAAAATTTCAAAACTACACGATTTTTTTCTTCTATTTTTCCTATTGTGACTGGACTAATGCTTTAACTTTAGTATTTATAGAGTTATAATCAAAAATGCGTTAGGGGGTTATCTGTAAATGTAGAAAAATAAAATAAAGATCCTATAAGAAAAAGACAAAATTTTAATGTTTCACACCGGAAATCTTTCAGGAAAGAAAGAATTAAAAAATTAATAAAACCATTTACATTTTCCAGTTTCTTAATTATCCAGAATTCCGTTTATTAGATTTGTATATACTTCAGTACTTTTTTAGATAATTTTAGGTCTGTTTAACTACATTACACTTGCAATTGGTTCAGACAGTACTCTCTGAAAAAAGTGCAATATTTTTCAAGTAAAAGTGTCTATTATGGCTCTACTGATCACCAATAAAGCTTAAATTTTCTTTCGTAGGTGTAACATAATATATGAAATGAAATAATATAGATACAACACATAAACTAGATCTTTTCGGATAAATTATTGTAAGAGTTCATGAAGTAAATATTAAACAATTTTAATCGCAATACCAGTTTTGGGTCAGTTGAACTCTTTGGAACTGTACGATTCGTTTTATAATTTCTATGAAAATATAATTTCTTAATTAACCCTTTCGCGACTGTTGACGTAGATTCGCTTCTTTTGAAAATTTGTAACTCTGTCAGTGGGCGTTTCTTTCGTAATTTGTGTATTACGTATTTCTTAGATGTGTACTCAGTGTTCATATTTTTGCAATAAAATATACTATGGATAGAAATATATTCATTAGAAAGAATAAAATTATAATATATATCCATTTGAAAAAACTGTGAATACCGAAAAGTTGTTCTGAAATATTTTATTTTGAGAGAAGAACGCCTGTAGGCGGATCTTACAGTCAAAAAGACAAAATCCTGCGGTCGCAAAAAGTGTTAAAATATATTTATAAAAGTTAAAGTATATATTAAAAATATATAAAGTAAAAATATATTAATAAAATTTTAAAGACTAAAGTATCTTTAAAATAATAATCCTCCCACCTACAAAATAAATAAATAAATAAATAAAAATAAACAATATATGCAGCAAATGACTTTAACTATGACAGTAGTTAAGAAACGATTTTACAAGTCTGTCTTGCATCCCAATTCCACTCATTTTTTTTCTAATAGACAATTTTTGCATTAAACCTATTTTTCTATTTAAAACAGTAAACCCCGCCTATTTAGTTTTCTTCTCGTGTTCGTTTAAAATATTTAAAATTTATCACCAGTAATCAATGAAGTAAATACCACTTGTGCATATTTTTGTCAACATAAAATAAGGGGTTTAACACGAATTCACAACTCAATGTCACACTTACTTTTATTTTCAGTATTGTTTTGTGTTGAAGAACGATGAAGGCGGGGTTTGTCTTCTTTTGAAAACATGAATACTTGATGTTAACACTAATGTCTAAAAATCATCATTTTTGTTTCATTTCTGTGCGTTTGACGTTGTTGTTATATAATTTGACCTGTAAATAAAAAATAAAACTCTTTTGTTTCATTTTCTCTGTTATTTTTTTAAGATTTGATTCGTTATCTCATGCAAAACTTTATAAGAGACGGCCCCCTAAACCCATCCAAAAGAAAGATTTATTTATATCTCGAAAACTAATAACTAGAATGAGCTGCAAATTTGAACACACATATTTTTTAGCATTAGGATTCATTTTATGTAAAAATTAATATATGTCATAATTCATAATTTTTATGAATATGAATTTATTAATATTTTTCAAAATTAAAAATATTTTTTAGAATCAAAAGTAATGATGGATTATGTTTGGGTTTCTTCACTATATCTCGTAAAAAAAATATTATATCGATCAAGTTATTTTTTGTGAAGATATTAATAAAAGTTTGAAATATGAATTTAACATTCGCACCTTCAAACTTTGAACGCTTATAACTCTGTGAAAAAATAAGTAAAATATACAACCAATATACTTTTTCGCGTTGTCGCGATCCCAGGAATTCAAATATAAAAGAAAAATGGGGCATTACTATTGAAAAAAATCAAAGTTGGTGCGTGTTTTAATATGTAGACGACCCCCAATTCAAAATTTCTTCAGTTCATTTTCTGAAACTACTCACAATTCCCCGTCGAATGATACCTATAACATTTTTCTACATAGATTAGCAACAGAGTTACGTTGAGTGTTGCGTTTTTTCTTTCCCCGACTATACATTAATTTTTTGTAGTCCCGAAAGTACTGCTAAATATTCTTGTTCTGTTACAGGGCAATTTTCTTTCTGCAGTATTGAAAGTACGTGATGTGTCAATAAAAAGATGTTCATTTTGACTTAAAACGGCCCCAATACCACAAAAAGAAGCTATCTGTAGTTAAATTAAAATGAATATTATACTTCGAATAAGGCAGAATAGGAAAAGCTAAGAATTTCTTTAGTTTTTTAAAAGTCAAGCCTCTTGTGCTTCTTGCGTCCATAAAAATCTACAGATTCTTCGTTTTAATTTGAATAGAAGCTCAGATATGTCAGAAAATTGTGTTATAAATTTTCCATGCAAGGTATTTACCTAAAATTCTAAGAGCTTGCTTTGAAGTTGTGCGCGAGAGTTATACCTAAAACTGATTTTACTTTTTCATAATCTACACATATCCTTGCTTGCATGATACGCACAGCCAAGTACTTAATTTCAGTTCGTGAAAAAAGACACTTTTCTAACTTTAAAGTTAATCCTGCATTACGTCATAACGTGAACATTTTATTAAAATTTTCAAGATGTTCAAGTAATAATTGTATTATACAGATACACGTGTACAAATTTTCCAAAAACAAGTCAGAGAATAGTTTCCATAACTTTCTAGAAAGTTGTTACTGCCTCTAAGTAACTGAAAAGCATTCTTTTAAGCCACATGTTCCCTTCTTTGAAATAAATGTACAGTCGGGGAAAAAAAAAACGCAACACTCAACGTAACTTCGTTGCTAATCGATGTAGAAAAATGTAATAGGTATCATTCGACGGGGTATTGTAAGTAGTTTCAGAAAATGAATTGAAATTTTCAATTGGGGGTCGTCTACATATTAAAACACGCACCAACTTTGATTTTTTCAATATTAATGCCCCATTTTTACTTTATATTTGAATTCCTGGGATCGCGACAACGCGAAAAAGTATATTGGTTGTATATTTTACTTATTTTTTCACAGAGTTATAAGCGTTCAAAGTTTGAAGGTGCTAATGTTAAATTCATATTTCAAACTTTTATTAATATCTTCACAAAAAATAACTTGATCGGTATAATTTTTTTTTTTACGAGATACAGTGAAGAAACCCAAACATAATCCATCATTACTTTTGATTCTGAAACATATTTTTAATTATGAAAAATATTAATATATTCATATTCATAAAAATTATGAATTATGACCTATATAAATTTTTACATAAAATGAATCCTAATGCTGAAAAATATTGGTGTGCAAATTTGCAGCTCATTCCAGTCATTAGTTTTCGAGATATAAATAAATCTTTCTTTTGGAGGGGTTTAGGGGGCCGTCTCTTATAAAGTTTTGCATGAGATAACGAATAAAATCTTAAAAAATAACAAAGAAAATTAAACAAAATATTTTTATTTTTTATTTAAGGGTCAAATTGTATCCCAACAACGTCAAACGCAAAGAAATGAAACAAAAATGATGATTTTTTGACATAGCATCAAGAATTCCTGTTTTCTAAAGAAGACAAGCCCCGCCTTCATCGTTCTTCAAAACAAAACAATATAGAAAAGAAAAGTAAATGTGACATTGAGTATTCCTGTTAAACCCCTTATTTTATGTTGACAAAAATATGCACAAGTGGTATTTACTTCATCAATTAATTGGCGATAAATTTTGAACCTATTAAACGAACACTAGGAGAAAAAAAATTAACTAATTAGGCGGGGTTTACTGTTTTAAATAGAAAAATAGGTTTAATGTGAAAGTGTCAAATATAAAAAACGAATGGAATTGGAATGCATGAATCGTTTCTTATATACCGTCAAAGTTAAAAAAGGCTTAATCATTTGCTTCATATATTGCTTTATTTTATTTTATTTATTTACTTACTTATTTATTTTGTAGGGGGGGGGGGTTATTATTTTAAGGACACTTTAGTCTTTAAAATTTTATTAATATATTTTAACTTTATACATTTTTAAAAACATATTTTAACTTTTATAAATATATTTTAACACTTTTTGCGACCGCAGGATTTTGTCTTTTTGACAGTAAGACCCGCCTACGGGTGTTATAATTTCAAAATAAAGTATTTCAGAACAAATTTTCTGTATTCACAATTATATTACAAATGGATATACTTTATAATTACATTCTTTCTAATCAATATATTTCTATCCATAGTATATTTTATTGCAAAAATATGAACACTGGGTCAGAGCCTGACTAAGGGGGAAGCACACATTATCTCTGCTCTCACCGGAATATTTTTACAATTATTTTTTACTTCATGTCATAGTGTTCCACGCTTTGAGGAGGAAATATATTTTATAAAAAATGAACGGTGCAAAACAATCCAATTTACTCACCGTTATTACACACCAGAATTCTTTTAAAATAATTTTTAATGAGAATTTTCTGTTTATTATAGGAGGAAAGTATTTGTTAAAAAATAACGGTGTAAGTATAAATAATGTGTGCTACCCCCTTAATCAGGCTCTGCACTGGGTACATACTTAAAAAATATGTAACACACAAATTACGAAAGAAACACCCACTCACACAGTTACAGATTTTCAAATGGCGTGAATCTACGTCAGCAGTCGCGAAACGGTTATTTAAGAAATTATATTTTCATAGAAATTATAAAACCAATCGTACAGTTCCAAAGAGTTTAACTGACCCAAAACTGGTAAGTGCGATTAAAATTGTTTAATATTTACTTCATGAACCCTTACAATAATTTATCCGAAAAGATTTAGTTTACGCGTTGTTGTATATATATCTATATTATTTCGTTTCGTATATTACGTTACCTACCTACGAAAGAAAGCTTAAGCTTCAAATGGTGATCAGTATATCCTTAATAGACACTTTTACTTGAAAAATATTGCACTTTTTTCAAAGGGTGCTGTATGGACTAATCGCAAGTGTAATGTATTTAAATAGACCTAAAATTATCTAAAGAAGTACTGAAGTATATACAAATCTAAAAATTGAATTCAAGTTAATTAAAAAAATGGAAAAGAAGCAACATTTTATTAATTTTTATAATTATTTTTTTCCTGAAAGATTTCCGGTGTGAAACATTAAAATTTTGTCTCTTTCTTATAGGATCTTAATTTTATTTTTCTATTAAAATATTTAAAAATCATTACGTCTCGTAGTAAAATTATATTTTAATCACATTAAAACTGAGACAGATAATACATATTAAAAATATACATTTTAAAATATTAAAAACACAAAAACATAAATTTAAACGTTTCGAGCCTATTACAGGCTCAACATCAGTATAAACATCAAGTGCAAATGATGAGATGAACAACAGACTTTATGTGAGTACAACGTATTCATCAGGAACTGCGCATGCCTCATTAAGTGCAGAAAAATGTTGATTTGTGTACCAGCCCTCCAGGAAAATTCTTGAGTGATAATTTAAACAATTAGATACGATTATTTTAGTATTGTTAAAATCAGGTAAATGGTCAGTTTCTATGGCATGTTGTACTATTTTTGAATGTATATCACGGTTTTTGAAATTTGTTTTATGTTCCTTAATTCGAGTATGAAGAGAACGGCCAGTTTGACCAATATAAACTGAACTACAAGATTTACAAGGGATATTATAAACAACACCAGTACGGGAAAAAGGGGGGATGACAGTTTTAAAATTTGAAAGGAAATTACGAATTAGAAATTGAGGTTTATAGGAAACAGATAAATTAACAGTGCGTAAAACTTTGGCAATAGATTCAGAAATATTTTTATAGTATGGAATAGTAACAAACGATTTAGGTGAATTAGATGAATTAGTTTTATGATTATCCTTATTAAAATCATACTCTTTTAATTTTCTTTTAAGCCAGCGAGAGGGATAGTTATTACGCTTTAAGTCTGAAAAAATCCTTTTCAATTCCAACTGGAAAAGTTCATCGGTACTGCAATATAATTTTGCGCGGTCTGAAAAAATCCTTTTCAAGACTTTTCCTTTTTCCCGCGCAAAATTATATTGCAGTACCGATGAACTTTTCCAGTTGGAATTGAAAAGGATTTTTTCAGACTTAAAGCGTAATAACTCCGCGCAAAATTATATTGCAGTACCGATGAACTTTTCCAGTTGGAATTGAAAAGGATTTTTTCAGACTTAAAGCGTAATAACTATCCCTCTCGCTGGCTTAAAAGAAAATTAAAAGAGTATGATTTTAATAAGGATAATCATAAAACTAATTCATCTAATTCACCTAAATCGTTTGTTACTATTCCATACTATAAAAATATTTCTGAATCTATTGCCAAAGTTTTACGCACTGTTAATTTATCTGTTTCCTATAAACCTCAATTTCTAATTCGTAATTTCCTTTCAAATTTTAAAACTGTCATCCCCCCTTTTTCCCGTACTGGTGTTGTTTATAATATCCCTTGTAAATCTTGTAGTTCAGTTTATATTGGTCAAACTGGCCGTTCTCTTCATACTCGAATTAAGGAACATAAAACAAATTTCAAAAACCGTGATATACATTCAAAAATAGTACAACATGCCATAGAAACTGACCATTTACCTGATTTTAACAATACTAAAATAATCGTATCTAATTGTTTAAATTATCACTCAAGAATTTTCCTGGAGGGCTGGTACACAAATCAACATTTTTCTCCACTTAATGAGGCATGCGCAGTTCCTGATGAATACGTTGTACTCACATAAAGTCTGTTGTTCATCTCATCATTTGCACTTGATGTTTATACTGATGATGAGCCTGTAATAGGCTCGAAACGTTTAAATTTATGTTTTTGTGTTTTTAATATTTTAAAATGTATATTTTTAATATGTATTATCTGTCTCAGTTTTATTTTTCTACATTTACAGATAACCCCCTAACACATTATTGTTTATAACTCTATAAATACTAAAGATAAAGTATATAGACAGTATACTTTTCCGCACTGCCAGACTCTCAGAAATTCAAAAATGAAGTCAAAATTGGGTGTTGCTATTGGTTGGCACTCATTTCAATATGTAGATGACCCCTAATTCAAAATTTGACAACATATTCAGAAAGTTCTTTTAATTTCCTGTTGAATTATGTCTATTAGATGTTCCTGCGTCAATTAATAACGAAATTACAGCGGGTGTTGCGTTTTTTTTTCCCGACTGTACATTTTTTAATATCTTCCGTTTTCATAGGAATGTGAAAATACCCTGACGTTAGATCTAGCGTTGAGTTAAACACCGTTAAGTTAATGTCAGCTGATAAATCGTCAGTCACAAGAACAGGGTATTGAGGATAGTTTGTTATCGCGTTCAGTTTTCTAAAGTCCATAGCACAACGACACAATTTTGAATCTACAAGTTTTTATTTTTGTCTCGGGCAAAACGACTGGCGACACTTATGGAGGTGTCACTGGTATTATTATCCCTTCTTTCATCATTTTATGTACGTACTAATCTATCATGGTCTAACTTTGCCATATTGCTACGGTTTAATAAATACTGGACCTTTACCAGCCGTATAAATTCCATGACAAGTAACATACGTAAGCCAAGGAGTATCTAAGAATAAATCTCTAAACTTCCTTGAAAATGCCTTAAACACTTTTTTCACATTTTCATTAGGAGCGCTATCTTCTAAATTAACCTGTGACGCAGATGATTTAGTTCTTTTAAGTATTAATAGTAAGTATATGTGGACAGTTTAAAGATTTTGAAGAAAAGTCACGATCTATCTTGTTGTGTTTCATAAAATCAATTTTCATAATACATGGATATTCCAGATTCTGTATTACAAAAAATGACCAACACGTTTCTGCATTATGGATTTTTGTTTTCAGGATAACTTTCTCTTTATTAAAGCATTCTATTCTTTTAGTGATCGTGACTTCTAGGTTGTTTTCATAATCTTTTCAACGAAAAATGCTTCGTAAACTTAGAAAAAGAAAAAAAAAGATTGGTCTGCTCCGTTATCTCACAATGATGGTGCGAGCATACCGTCTAGTACGTCAGACGTGGGAGATTCACTCTCTCTCTGGATTAACCCTTATACTATCAATTGAACCGATGACTTTTGAAACTTTAGTGACAGTTGATCCTTTATGCAGGAGCTGCTTCGTAGTACAACTACCGCCTACCAGGCATATTTTCACAGTGCCTTGCAGTACGAGAAAAATGCTGTTCCTGCCCTCAATTTTCTTGAACTGGGGATACCCGGGATCCCCTGATTGAAAAATTTGAGGATAGATCCGATGAATGGTAAAAGTACTTTGCCTGTGTTGCGCTCTTCTACCATTAGGTGGAATTTTTTTTTTTTTTTTTTTTTTTGAAGGGGTGGAGCGTGGGGTCTTTCCTCTTTACCTTGATTATTTACATTACATGGATGTCGTTTCTGGTGTTATGTAACATGTCTAGTAACATAATCTCTGCAATGTCTAGTTAACCATTAATCGGAATAGTAAAAAACAGTGTTACTATTTTCAAAACAGGTACAAATGAAAGATTAAGTTTAAACTGCTTACTAATGTCTAATAACCTTAATCGATATGTTGTTGACTTGTCACAAAATTTCGTAGTCCGACTTTACAGTTTGTTACGTAATTTAGATTTTTCTAATATGCTTAAAAACGAATTTTTAATTTTCTTTCCGATTTCTGATAAGTAGGATTTTGAATCAAGCTTTTAGATGCTACGGTGTTAAACCAAATATTTTAACTCCCCTTTAGTGATAAAAAGCGAAAACTTTTCCTCATCCTTAATTTTGTTACTTATAAAGTTTTCTTCCAACTTTCTAAAAAAAATTTACACTAATTAAGACATTAAAATATACTCCCGGTAGAGGAATTTCGGCATGATTTGGGCGCCACTATAAAGACTTGTTTAGTGAGATTTCTTCCGGTTTCTCCATTCCTGCTATGTATTCATGCAATATAGTGCAGAGACTATAGTAAATTTAAAACATCAATATAGTAAAAGGTTTTAGAAGGGGAGGGGGAAAATCGGTTTATTCTCTCTCTGGGCAGTGAAAATCAGTTACTTCAATGTTCACTTAAATGTAAAGTAATAAATTTTTTTATATCATCACTAAACTTGCCGGTGACATAACGGGTGACGAACTCAGATGCTAGAGCTTTACAAAAAATGATGCATATAATCCATTACAGGAAAACTAATAATAGTGCTGCGACTACTTGCAGTAGCTTCCGGAGTACTTACAATAGCTGCAGCATTTGCAAATAAAACTTCCTCCCTAATTACCAGCTCAGTTGCACGTCATCCTCCGCCTGATACGATATCTACTGGCATCTTTGAACTTACAAATCAAACATATAATTGGATTTAGAAAGACTAAACATTTCTTTAAATCCTTCATTCGCCAATAACCACAGAGTGTTATCAAATGTTTTCTATTTCTGATAAACAGATTTACGACTAACGCCCATTCCATCTTGCAATGCAGCATGACTATTCCGGCTTTTTTCAAACGACATGTATTGTTATAGCAAAAAATACCTGCATTCTACTCATTTGCACCTTATTTGGAATAAAAAGCACCATATTTAGGCGATATTTAAAAGTATATATATTTTACTGTGTAAACCTTGGACCCATGGTCTACATAACAGACATTTGAAGTTTCATTCGGATTCGATCAGTAGTAGAAAATTACCGGATTTTGCGTAACGTCAATATAATTTTAATAATTCCGAATTTATTCATGAAAATTTGCATAGAGTGGGCGAGAAGAACTCAATATTTAAAATTTTAAAATTATTGTGAATTATAATTAAAAAGTATCAGATGCTATTAAATCAAATTTTGGTGTCGAAGAATCTGCAATCATACAGTATTGATAAAATTTTATATGAACTATATCAGACCAACATTTGTTTTTAAAGATAAATATTGATAAAATAAAATAACATTTAACCTCAGCGTTTTAAGCTATTCCATTTTTAGTTTTATTCCTTTTGAAATTAATGCTCATGCATTTCGAATATCAAAGAACAGTAGAACTTTATTGAAGTACCAGGGAATTGAAAATAGACCTCTTTTACAGGGTTCCTAGGTTTCTTTTAGCTATCGAGCAAGTGAATAATATCTAAAATTGTCATTAAAAGGTAAAAAATTAAAATCAATATTTTGAAAATAGGGGAAAAATAACGAAGTAGGTATTTAGATTTCATATATTGCTTAAATTATAACAAAACGATTTACTCAGTATAACGCATAAAAATTTGTTCTCATTATTTGCTAAAAAGCTCTATTTTAAGGGAAAAACGAAAGTATTTTCAAAATTAAGCTATGGATAAGATTTTTAACATCATAAACAAACATAATCACTTACGACATTAAATATTTGGACTTCATTGCTTGTAGACATAGAAGAAATAGAAAGTAAATAGTCTATTTAGATCTGGTTGCCGATTAGTGCTCTGGTCTTGAATTGCTAGATGCCGGATCCGAATCCAGGTTCTGGCATTCTTGTCCGCAGTGGTTTGGAATCCAGTTTAAAACATAGTTCCCAGTCTAATAAGTCTTAATGGGCAAAAAATAATCTGAAAGTGACATCCTAAACCCTATTTATGCTAGAAATGTATTCGCTATTAAACATTTAAAGAAACTACATATTGCAACTAAATGTATCTCCGTGTTTAAACTCAGAATTTATTCCCAACTTCAAATATTCTTTTCTGTTAACACTTTCGCGATCGCTGACGTAGATTCACGTCATTTGAAAATCTGTAACTCCGCCAGTGGGCGTTTATTTCACAATTGGTATGTTATTTATTCCATAAGAATATATCCAATATTCACATTTGTACAATCAAATGTATTTTGGATATAAATGCTCTGACTAGAAAGAATATAACTATAATGTATATCCATTCGTAATGCAAATGTGAATACAGAAAATTTTGTTATGAAATATTGTAACTTGGCAGAATAACGCCCAATGGTGGGCCTTACAGTCAAAAAGATAAAAACATGCGGTCGCGAAAGTGTTAAAAGATTAAACAGTTGAAATATAATTTCAAATAGCTCATTTGATGAACTGAGAATTTTATTGAAATACGCATATGTGTGAGTGTTCTCACACATATGTCCTTTAAAAGCTTATTTATTTATCCAAATTTAATATTTAACAAAAAGGAGGGATTAATATAGATTATATAAAATAAATCTTTTTAAATTTATCTAATTCAAGTAATTAATTATAGAGAATTTCCCGTTTTATTTTTTAAATCAAAATTTTCATTTCTTTGTTCTTCTATCGTTAAAAACACATTGATCTAGGAATAAAATAAAGCAATTTTTATATTGGGGTTTGTCAAAAATAGTATGTGTATACATTTTCCCCGAATGGATTAAATCAATTTAGCTATAATTATGTATTTTGGAGAGGGTAATTTAAAATTCGTATCAACCTACTTATAACACAAGTAGCTATTAATAAAATAATAACTGTCATTTCAATTTATATTTATCACGCTAGTGTTTACATTAAATCAATTTAGCCGTAATTATTTATTTTCAGAGGGTAATTTAAAAAGCCGTTATCAACATATTTATACTATATACAGCTATTAATAAAATAAAACAAGCATTTGATTTCATATTTATTATCCTTGAATGTTTATGTTAAAAAAACCATTATTATTTCAAGAGGGTCATTATAATTCTAAAAATAGATTTATAATGATGTTCGATAGTCTGGGCGTCGCCTTCTTTGTTCATTGAGAGTTGAAGGTCATTTGGCATGGCTTCTCAATGTCAAATCGATTTAATATTTGTAACGACTTTTTTATATTCAAAATTTAGTATGAATATCTTAGAAGAACAAAGAAACAGTTTGGCATTCTTTTGGCTGCATTTCAAAGATGCCAATCTCCGGGGTTGCGATTTTAAGCTATCTGTGGCTAGCAGATTTAGTGTATTCTTTTCGCTGTTGTTCAAGTCCTAAGAAGACGTATTTTTTTTTAGGTCCTCCTCCCTCTCTGTCTAGTTGATGGGGATAGAATATTTATTTTTGCTTACGAATATAGGAGTGAAATGTAAAGTTATTAGTAACTGCAAACTGAATATTATATTGCTGCATTAATAAATCACAGTACTAAAAATGATGTATCCTGATTATTTCGAAGTAAAGACTTCTACTGTATATTTTTAGCTTTCTTCGATCCGGCTTTTGTGCGAAACGAACCTGAATATACTAGACAATAGTATATATTAATTGGTGCGTGTCCAGCTTCCCCGATCTTCAAAAATGGAGGGGGAGGAGGAACCCGACGGCAGCATAATGGATTTTCTATAAATGAAATTTTGGTTTTTCTTTCGAGTAGAAGGAAGGGAATGCATCGAACATTTTATTAAGATTTGCATGCCCAAAAGGACCTTTTTAAGAGTCATGGACAGGGAAAATATTGACTCTAAATTTTGGTGGATGAATCTCCTTTTTACGTGCATTGAACTTGTTTGTGGTTACGATTTACGAACAAATGCTTGCTTGAATCGGTGACTGTAAGCGTAGCCCGATAATATCACTACTCAGAAATTTTTTTTTTCGTGCTTATGGCTTCAAGAAAAGAAAAAAAAAAGGAAAAGTAAAAGGATTTCTTGGAGTGTCATTGTGTTGATGGATTTCTTTTGATGCAAATAAGTGGCCGAGAGTGGGGCCTGAATATTTCGCTGGTCATCGGTGCTCAACTAAGCGGCCGAGAGTGGGGCCTGAAATTGGACTGGTCAAGGGTTTTTCTTCACAGTTTGCCCAGAAAAATTTTTTTCCGTTCGACACCTGCACCTCTACAGAATAGACAACTTCGGGTTTCCGAATCATGTGTTTTTGTTTAAAGGTCATGATCAGTTTTTGATCAGAATTAGTTGTTTTCCAATTCACGGTCGAAAATTCGGTGTTGTGCAAAGTTGATTGCAAAGAATTTTTTTTATATATTCAAGCAAATTGGAAGAGAGAGGAAAGAAAATGAAAAAAAAGATACCATTTTTGGAACAAAGTAATAAAATTAATTGAAAAATATTAATAAAGTAAACGATAATTTTTTTTTGTTTACAGAATATTTTTTTTAACCAAGTTATGTCCAAGAATTGGTAAGTCTAAATTTATCTTGTGTTTTAGATATTTGAATGGAAGTTTTTTTTTTTTGTTTCATTAAATAAAATATATAATATACATTTTTGTTTATCAAAAATATTGGATATAAATATTTCCTACTTTTGAGATTTTGCTTTACCTTATTTTCATTTTTATTTTATTTTTGATTTTAAGGGTTTATGAATACAATTTTCAAGTAGCGGAAATATTTAATTTTGCATAATAAAGTATTTCATTTGATATAAATATATTTTTTTTGTTTTTCATAATAATTGGTATTTTTCTATACTTATAAAGCTTAAAGTGATTTACTTTAATTTTAGAACATTTTGAAATATATAAATATGTTTACATAATATTTTGGTTAGGTATTTTATCATTTGCATTTTCTGTGAGTAACATAAGAAAAAAATGCATAGTATTTTAGGCTCATAGATCTTAACGCAATTTATTCTTTTTGCTCGGACAATTTTGAAATATATATTTTTAATGGGTCTCACAGTATTTTGTTGGGATTTTATTTTTCTTTCATGATGATTAATACTGTTATGAGCATATTATAATTTATTTTTTTTAAGTGATTTATTACAATTACTGCTGCAAATTTCTACAATTCCTTATGATTTATTTATTTTTTTTTTCGAATATTTTAAGATATATATGTATAATTTTTGACATTTTTAATGAGGTATTTTATCTGATGCAGTTGCCGTAAGCATAAAAAAAAAAGCGTAATTTTTGTGCTCATTTAATTTAATATATTATATATTTTTTTTTACTCGAGTATTTCTGAGATATATTAGTTTTTATTTGACCCAACATAAATAATTAAGATGGCCACTAAAAAGAACATTAATATTAACATTTTAAATTTTGAAGGGGACTCATCCTTACTTGAATTTTTTTTCGATCAGATTGAGTCATATGCAAAATTAAATAGATTAAATTCAGAAGAGGCAGTGGCAATTTTAAAAGGTAAATTAACTGGCCCTGCGTTAAAATTCATGACTCAATCTCCCTTATTATACAAATCGACAGATTTAAAATTTATCAAGGATGAATTCCAGAATTTTTTTGCTCCAATGAGCAGTACTCAGGCTCTTGTGGAATTTAACAATTTAATACTCTTACCACAAGAATCAATTAGAAATTTTTCCCACAGGCTAAATATTTTAGCCGATGTAGTATATTCGCAGATTAATGATGCTAATGCTTTAAATTCCATTAAATTTACTAAATTCATTTCAACCATTCCCTCAAACATTAGAGTTAAGATTCAAGAAGAGGGAATCTCTGAGTACCAACAGGCGGTCAACCGAGCACAGAAATTACAGGACATTAACGCTAATGAAACATTATTACAATTAAGCTTAAATAACCCAGTTATTAATACACTATCTGAAAAGTTAGTCGAACTGACAGATAGAATGAATAATCTGTCATTCGCTCAGAAATCGGATGAGGTTAATCATACACACGAATCCCCAGTGCAAGATAGGCAAAGAAACTATAATAGACAAAGTGAATTAAGATATAATTATAAAAGTAGAAATCAAAATTTCAGGGGTAAACAAAATTTCAGGGGTAATCAAAATAAGAACAGATATCATTCTCCTATTTGCCAGTTGTGCAGTAAAAGAGGACATGTTGCTACTAGGTGCTTTAGATGGCAAAGAAATCAGACTAGGGGTAAAAATTATGACAGAAATAATTATAGTAAAAATCCAAGTGATTTAAACGAGCGCAGAGATGTAGTTTAGCTGATGCAAGTACATCTCAGGAATTGAATAGAGCATCAGCACAAAATCTTTCTCTGGACATTGATAATAACGTTAATCTACCCAAATTATCTAGTGACAGATTGGTGAATTCTACTGCGTCTCAGACACAACAAATCTTGAAAATTTCTGATTCTAAATGTACTCAAACAAATAACGATAAAAGGGAGAACATTTTTAATGTCCATGTAAATTCTCCAAAGTTACCTCTTATTAAAATTTTGCTAGATAAACAAAAGGTAAACACACTTATTGACACTGGTAGTTCTGTTAGTCTGTTAGCTGAAAGTACATTTAACAAATTAAAACATAGTTTGAAATATAGACATTTATCTTCCCATGTGACAATCAAAACCGTGAACTCGAATGTACAGTTTTCATCTTGTATACAAACCACTTTCAAAATTCAAAATCAATTTTTTTCACAAAAATTCTTCATAGTGGACATACCTGAAGGTTCAGCATTTAGGGTTATTTTGGGTTACGATTTTATTCAACAATATCATGTAATATTAGATATGCAGAGGTCCTTGTTAAAAATAAAAGACATAAGTATTCCCATAACAAACACATATAGCGACCATGAAGAAAATCTTAATATGCATACTCAATGTAAGAAACTTTCAGTAAAAACGGGACAAAAACTTATTTTACAACCCAAAGAAGAATCTTCTATTACGGTTTATTGTCCCAAAGTTTCTTCGGGTGATTATTTATTTCAGAGTAAAAAGAGTTCTTCCAAATTAATTTTTTTGGATTCAATAGTTAATATTGAGCATTCTCAGAAACAAAATTGTAATAGTAAATATGATAGAGTAAAATTTCAATTATATGTTAAGAATAACACTAATAGAAATATGCATGTAAACAAACATTCAAATATTGGTACAATTAAAGAAATCGAACAAATTATAGACTATGGTTCAAGACAAAATGATAAGGTTGAAATTTCAGAGGATTCACAATTTATTAATTATATTCAACCTTCTAGTGATGTATTAAAAATGAGAAAACAAGATTTAACACCCACGGACTTTGATGTTAAACATCTCAATGGGACTCATGCAACAAAATTAAAACAAATTTTATTAAGTAATTTCGCAGCATTTTCTAAAAATATGAAAACCCTTGGACATACTGACAAGGTAGTACCAGATTTAAAATTTTTAAGTGACTATCCAATTAAGACTTTGCCCTTTCCCATTCCTCAGGCTTTACAACAGGAAGCTAGAGATCAAATTAACCAATTGGTAGAGGCTGGGATTATTGAGCGAAACTGCTCAGAATGGGCTTGCCCAATTTTACTGGTAAAGAAAAAACAAGATGGATCTGGTAAACAGAAATTTCGCCTCGCGTTAGATTTAAGAATGTTAAATTCTATTATTCAAGGTTCTTCTTATCCGTTACCTAAAATTCAAAATATAATAGCTGATTTATCTGCGTATAAATTTTTCACTTGTCTTGATTTCCAACAAGCGTATCATCAAATTGATTTACCGGAACATTTACAAGATAAAATTACTTTCACATCAATGTTTGGCAGTTTCAAATTTAAAAGACTATGTTTTGGTCTTAAAAACGCGGCTTCTCAGTATCAAGCACTCATGGATTCTTTAATTGATGAAATTAATATAGATGGAATTTACGCGTATCAGGATGATTTAATATTTGGTGCAAATAGTTTTGAAGAGACATGTGTCAAACTTGAAAGAATTCTTAAGATTTTAATTAAATATAATTTAACCTTAGCTCCTAGTAAATGTACATTTCATAAGAGTGCTGTAAATTATTTGGGATTTCACATAGAGAATAATTCAATTTCTCCAATTGAGTCAAATATCATTAAAATAAACTCTTTCCCTACACCTACAACAAAAAGACAATTAAAACGCTTTATAGGAGTTGTAACCTTTTATAAGTCTCTTATTCATAATTTTTCTAAATTAATTCAACCACTTATTGAGTTGACTAAACCGAAAACAAAATTTGTGTGGAATAAACATCATCAGGATATTTTAAAGAAATTTCAAGATATATTTTTAAATTCACCTATGGTAAGATTACCGGATTGGAACAAGACTTTCTTTCTCAACACTGATGCATCAAATATTTCTATTGCAGGAGTTTTGATGCAGAAATATGACAATCAATTATTACCTGTCGCCTTTTTCTCTAAATCACTTAAACCGTCTGAAAAAAGATATCCGGCTATCAAACTTGAATTAATGGCCATTTATAAATCTGTAATTGCTTTCAAATATTACTTATACAATAGAAAGTTTATCATTTTGTCTGACAGTGCTCCTTTAAAAACATATAGAAAAACAAATAGTCCTGCTGATTTAACTACTAAATGGCTGTTAGAGTTGTCAGAATACTCATTTGAATTTGAACATATTCCTGGCACTACAAATGTTTTAGCGGATTATTTATCAAGATCAGACTTCTCAAATAATCAACAAAATTTAAAAACAAACCCAGAATTAATATTCAGTTCTCAACCTCTTCCTATCGTACAAGATGACACACATTCAATTAATCAAATTTCCACTTCTACTCAGTCTGTACAACAAAATCAATTCAACAATTTTCTAGTTTCTGGTAATACTCAAAATAAAGATCCCCTTTTGGAAATTTCAAATAATACATTCATATCTGAGCAAAAGAATGATGCAAAATTGTCAATTATTTACAGACAAATTTTGAGAAAAGGTTTTTCAAAAAATAATGATAATTTTTTTATCCATCCAGATTCTAAAGTTTTAATGTACAAGAAACAAAATTTGCATAATAATACTTTTTCATATCTCATTGTTGTACCACATTCTTTAAAATCTAAAGTTTTAACCATTTCACACCTTTCTCACTTTGGGTTAACAAAAACATACGAATTTTTATCAAATAGATATTATTGGAAAGGTATGTACACAGACACTTTAAATTTTGTTGCTTCGTGTACTTTATGTTTACAAAATAAACATCATAACACACCACCAGCTCCTTTACAACCCACCTATACTCCAACACATCCAGGGCATACTATTAGTGTCGACTTGGTTGGTCCTTTTATAGATGGACATTCAGTTTTAACTGTGATTGACCATTTTTCGCGACACATTGAATTATTTCAATTAAAAGACACTTCTTCATCAAAAATAGTTAAATGTTTATTTAATTACATTACAACATTTGGTAGACCATCAGTAATATTATCGGATTTAGGCAAACAGTTTACATCAACTATTTATAATATTTTTAATGATAAACTTGGCATAAAAATCTTACATTCATCTGTTGCTCATCCTCAAAGCAACTCTATTTCTGAGAGGATAAATAAATCTATAAAGTACTCAATTAACACTTTAATTTCTGAGGGGCATTCTTTTGAAAATTCACTAGCTATACATAAATCACTTTACAATGGTTCAACACATTCATCCACATTGTTTTCACCTAACCTACTGCATTTTGGTAGGGAACTGTCTTTAATATTTGATACATTTGATCAATTTATAAATCAGCCATTTTTGGATAAAAATGTAGACATATATAAATTATTACACGACTTAGATAACATCTATAGCAAAGCATATTCTAACATTAAAGAAAATCAAGACAAAAGATATCAAAATTTTCAAAAGCGTGCAAAACTGAGGCCTGTTGCTGTTCATGATGTTGTATACTTGAAATCAATAGATAAATTTAAACCCAAGTATTCTGGGCCATTTATTGTTGTACAAAAACACTCGCCAGTTTCCTTTTTCATTAAGAGATTACATGCACCTAATAATAAAGCTTTCAGAGTCCATATTGATAGACTCCTTATTGCTCCACCTCGACGTAATTATTTGTTTACTGAACCCAACTCCAATGTAACACATAATATTGGCAATAATTCTACACATCCTTATAACTTAAGAAATCGCAATTAATTTTTTTCACAAAAAAAGTTTGAATATATTTTGCTTCACAAATGCATTTTCCAATGGCCAAGGGAGTGTGTTTGTTTGCTGTGCAGGAACTCGTCTTTATTTATTTTATTATTTTTATTTTTAGATGGCTTGTCCACTGTTTTTTTATATTTTTCTTTTGATATAAAGACTATTTCTTGCATTGCAGTGTTGTTGAATATATATAATATTTATAAATAAGATGCATAAAAAAAAAAAAAAAAAAAAAAAAAAAAATGATTCTAATGATAACATAAATGCATGTAGATCATATTTTGAATTTCTAAATTAGTAATCAAGGTGTTATTTTTTATTTAATGTGTACTATATCTATTTTTATTGGGTGAAGGTTAAACAAAAGTAAGATAATTGAAATATATTTAATAGAGATATTTCATTGGAATACAGATTAAGTTCATAGGAAATTAATTATTAATGATAATAGTGCTAACAATATACATACAGCTAAATTTTATAAGTTTCCAATTGATTTTTGGTGTACAACATGTGTTTGGTTTGTTCAATATCCAATCTAAATTTTTATTATTCTGGCACTCCCTCTCATCACTCAAAATTTTGTCAATTTGTTTTCTTTTACTTATTTATTACCCTATCCTAGATATATGTTGTCTCGTTCAAAATTTTCTCCCGGGAGAGCAACATTGGATATGTGATGAGAATCTATATTATTGTTGACATTAATTTTTCAACATTTATGACACTTAATTAATCGGTTTCGTGAAGTGTCCCTACAGGGGTCTGTGGATTCTGCTGGGGGACGGAGGCCTGTGCCTAACAGTACAGGTCTTTCAACACGCCCTGTCCCGCTAGGATGTTAGCCTTAAGTTAACATCATTACACTTACATTTTTGTAAGGATTAAGGGAAGATTATTTTTTTTTTGACTGCCAATGGCGTCCTTTTTAAAATCTTTCCTGTGTGGTATACACGAAAACTTTTCTGTTCTTTACTTTTATTTACTTTTTTTGTACATAGTTTTGTTTAACGTTGACCAATATGTGTAACCAATGTGTTAGACAAATAAATATTACAATAATATGCTGGAACCTTTTGTATTACAACAATATATATGAATATATGTAATTTATATATATATATTTTCTTTTTCTCCATTTCACCATACATATTAGTATGAAAATTTAGTATTTTCTATGTAAAAATCTAACGTTAGTAACTGTTACTGTGGCATTATTTGAAGAGACTCTTTCTTAAAAAAACATTTCAGCTGAAATTTTTGGTGGCATATAAAAAAACTATTTTGAACTGCATTTGAAATTACTTATAGAAGCCACATTTTTGCGCCTGTCATGACAAGGTGTTTCTCTTAAAGTTTTTTTTTGGTTATACTGATATTTTTGAAATATGTGTATTTTGTATTTTTGAATTAGTGTTTATATTTCATATATATTTTGTTTGTTCAATATTAAGCATTCATATAATTTTTACTTATGATGTAATATCATTTTTTTTAAGTGTGCGTCTTTGGTAAGTGCTTTTGAATATTATTGTTTGTATATGCATTTCTATACAGGAGGCGAGAAGGACTTATTTTTTTTGCTAGTCGAAGGGGAGATATATGTGTGAGTGTTCTCACACATATGTCCTTTAAAAGCTTATTTATTTATCCAAATTTAATATTTAACAAAAAGGAGGGATTAATATAGATTATATAAAATAAATCTTTTTAAATTTATCTAATTCAAGTAATTAATTATAGAGAATTTCCCGTTTTATTTTTTAAATCAAAATTTTCATTTCTTTGTTCTTCTATCGTTAAAAACACATTGATCTAGGAATAAAATAAAGCAATTTTTATATTGGGGTTTGTCAAAAATAGTATGTGTATACATTTTCCCCGAATGGATTAAATCAATTTAGCTATAATTATGTATTTTGGAGAGGGTAATTTAAAATTCGTATCAACCTACTTATAACACAAGTAGCTATTAATAAAATAATAACTGTCATTTCAATTTATATTTATCACGCTAGTGTTTACATTAAATCAATTTAGCCGTAATTATTTATTTTCAGAGGGTAATTTAAAAAGCCGTTATCAACATATTTATACTATATACAGCTATTAATAAAATAAAACAAGCATTTGATTTCATATTTATTATCCTTGAATGTTTATGTTAAAAAAACCATTATTATTTCAAGAGGGTCATTATAATTCTAAAAATAGATTTATAATGATGTTCGATAGTCTGGGCGTCGCCTTCTTTGTTCATTGAGAGTTGAAGGTCATTTGGCATGGCTTCTCAATGTCAAATCGATTTAATATTTGTAACGACTTTTTTATATTCAAAATTTAGTATGAATATCTTAGAAGAACAAAGAAACAGTTTGGCATTCTTTTGGCTGCATTTCAAAGATGCCAATCTCCGGGGTTGCGATTTTAAGCTATCTGTGGCTAGCAGATTTAGTGTATTCTTTTCGCTGTTGTTCAAGTCCTAAGAAGACGTATTTTTTTT
The DNA here is from genome assembly GCA_963930645.1 of Salticus scenicus. NCBI lineage: Eukaryota > Metazoa > Arthropoda > Arachnida > Araneae > Salticidae > Salticus > Salticus scenicus. The sequence continues at coordinate 164,161,995 of OZ005650.1, read as the reverse complement.
TAGGTCCTCCTCCCTCTCTGTCTAGTTGATGGGGATAGAATATTTATTTTTGCTTACGAATATAGGAGTGAAATGTAAAGTTATTAGTAACTGCAAACTGAATATTATATTGCTGCATTAATAAATCACAGTACTAAAAATGATGTATCCTGATTATTTCGAAGTAAAGACTTCTACTGTATATTTTTAGCTTTCTTCGATCCGGCTTTTGTGCGAAACGAACCTGAATATACTAGACAATAGTATAGCATAGAATTTTACATGTAAGATTTTCTTAGAAAATAATCTTAAATCTTATCATTAATAATACAAACTGTACAAAAATCGATACGATTTATCTGATTGTAATCATTAAACAGTATCCATTATCAGTTAATCCAATCCTTTAAATTAACAGGAATCTTCATTCTAGATAGAGATTTTGACTTAATTATGCTTCCGTTATCGAAACCCAAACACAACCGCGAAATTTATCATGGTGTGTCTTGGATTAGGTCTCAATGAAGCTTACATTAGAAGTTTCTAGGAAATTAAGATTAAAGATACATTTACAGAAAGCATGTAAGTCTTACATAAAATCGAATTTTGCACCGTAATATGCATTGATTTCTTTTGAGAATATAGTGTAAGCAATTTCCAAGATTATTGGTATTAAAGTTAATATAAAAAGAGTTTAAACTGCTTTTGTTCTTTCGTATGAAGATATTAAGGTACATTTACAGGGATGGGATTTTTTTTTTTTTTTTTACGGTAGTTATTTTATTTGTTATCACGAATATATAAAATAAAATAAAAATTAAAAGGATTATTTAAAAAACAATCCTATATAACTTAAAATTATATTAAAGTTATTTTTACTATTAGAAGGATAACTTTTTAAAATTCGGTGAAGTTTCAAAATCACACAGAAGAATTTTCATTGAGGTACAAGTTGTAAAAATAAGTTTAAAGACAGATTCAACTTGGCATTTCTAAAAGAGTAAAAATTTGACAATTATATAAAGAAGTATTCTTAAGCATTTTTCCTTTCTTCTTCTTCTTCTTTTTTTTCTTTTTTTTTTAAAATGAATATTTGAAATGTGTCGCATAAGAAAAAAATGTTTCTACATCAGTACGTTACATAAAAAAAATGAAAAAATAAATTAAACATGCTGATTAGGAATTTTTAAATTCTTTTCTAAAATTGTCATCCCCCACCCCCATATATTTATAAACAGTAGTTGAAAAATAGGCTTAATCTTTGTCTTGTTCTAGTTTTGTGTTCGTGTAGTGTGTTTTCCTTCTTTTTTATTGATATAATTTTACTTGATAAAATACACAAAAATAATGCAATTCACGTTTGATATCGTTATTATTATAATCTTGAATAATAAACTCCTCCCCTTTAAAAAGGAGGAATTTAAATTTCTTCAATATATATACATACTTGCCAACCATCTCATTATGAACCGTACAATTTTTAGTACCCGCCTTTTTTTACACACCAATAATTTTTTAGAGTAATTTTAGTCTTATTTAATTGTAACACCATTTGGAGAGAATTACTCTAAAAATATATTGGTGTGAGAAAAGAGGCGTTTTTTTAGGGGGCGTTAACAATTGTACGGTTATTAATGAGATGGTTGGCAAGTATGTATATATATACATAGCTGCCAAGTTTTTTAATTTATTCCGGAATGCTGTTAGCCCGCCCCTTTTTCACACCGTAATATTTTTTGACTAATTTTTTTCATATTTAATCTTAATTATATATTGAAGAAAAATTTTCTACAAAGATTACGGTGTGAAAAAGGGCGAGGCTAACAACATTCCAGAATAAATTAAAAAACTTGGCAGCTATATATTATATATATATATATATATATAATATATTAATATGATATTTTAAAATTTCATACGTTCTCGGACAAAATAAACTAGATTTTGTACGATATAATGTATTTAATGAGCATTTTAGAACTGTTCGTTTAATATTTTTAATTTTACAGTTTCTTTTCTTTTTTTTTCTTTTCCCTTTTTACAAAAATACTATGATCTTGTTTTAGAGACTATAAAAAGTGAGCAGAAGCAAAGTTTTTGCTAACACATCGATGAATAATTTTTATTCTAGATTATTCATACCATTAATACCAATTTAAAGTTCGTAAACTGTAATTTTTATTTTATTTATTTATTTATTTATTTATTTATTTATTTTTTTAAGGAACGTTTAATTTCTTTATAAACAAAAGCTTAGGAAAAAATCTCGAGAAAAAAGAAACAATTAATGAGTATTCGTACTTTTAGTACAAATACATTAAGGTTTTACGCATTAATCATACTCTTTTCTTTTTAGTTTTAATAAACCCTAAAATAATACCTAGTTTTGAAATAAATAAATAAATAAATAAATAAATAAACTTCTAAAAGAAAGCTATTTTTAGCAAATATAATTTCAATAAAAAATATTCTAAAAAGCAAAACATTTGATATTTTCTAAGCGTTTTCATTGCCGAAAATTAAAAACATTAAAACAAAGTGTTAATTCATATAATTATTATATATTTTAATTAGGTATGGTAGAGTAATTAAGAAAAACTAGCGTGTTGTGGCCCCCACATAACTTTCTTCTACATTTTCCTATACAAATTCACTCAGTTCAAATAATTTATTGAAATTATTATTTATTAAAATTATCTATCATGATGAATGCAGACGATTTTCATTCTGGAGAAGTATAACACTAAATATTCAAAGAAAGTCAATTTAATTCTCTATAACATCTTAAAAAAATGACCTTCATTTTTAAGAAAAGAAAAATCGATAGCTTTATTTTAAATTATCACGGATCGATGGTTCAACCATTCGTTTTAAAGGTATTGACGAGCCCTTTTGAAAGTTACCCTTAATTAAAATTTGCCCCCGTCGGAGGGAAATTTCCTTCCAAGGGAAGGAGCGATGTCCCTACAATTTTTCCCCCCAGTTGACTATCACTATTATAATCAATCCTTTTAAATTTCATAATGATTCATATAAAATAAATCTCTTTATTCATATTTATATGAAATTTTGTCTTATACCACCATGTTATAAATTTAGAAACAGCGGAATGGCCATGACACCTGTTGGATATTTTCACCAAGAAATGACAGGCATTAACTAATGTAAAAGTGCAACTACATATAAATTTGAATGAAATTATGTGCAGTAGTTCTTGAGATGCAGTTGCCACAAAAGTTTGTCACACACACCCAGACAGAAACAAACAGACATACATTTTCAATAAATGGTCACATCGTGTTCTAGACCTCTCAAAACGTATAAATCCATCAATAAACAGAGGTATAAAATTTTTGCAAAAACAATACTTCCATGTGTTGAATATAGAAGAAAGTAAAAATGCAATATTTCATTTTATTACAATGTTATATTATATACGTATAGTTATTATTATTATTTTTTTCACACAAAATAGATCAAATGTGAACTCATGTGAACCATCCTCTTTTGAAGTTAAAAAACATAAAATAAAATGAAATAAAATAAAATATATAAATTATAACTGATTACATAAAGAAAAACTTACCTAATATGCTGCTTAGTTATTTTGCACTTACTTGAATTTTTTAATGCTTATCACGTCAGTTATTTAATATTGGTTTTTAGTATGTGAGAATAATTATTGGGTGAATGCAAAAGTTTTATCCGCTTTTATTACCCATAAAAAAGAGCAAATAAACGCAAAATGAACAGTACCTATTATTGCGCATAATCCCCATTGCTATGTATGACCTCTTGCCATCTTTCTGGTAGGAGATAAATCCCTCGGCAGTATAATTCTGGCGGTTTCGAGTCAAAAAAGTCTTAGATGGCATTTTTCCCATCAGCAAGATCATCAAAGGTTTTCTGACTGAAGGAATTGTTCAACGCACGAAATAGGTGTTAATCAGTTGGTACCAAGCCAGGAGAATAGGGAGGGTAGAGTAAAACCTCCCAACCAAAGCCCAGTAACTTTCGGCGAGTGATGACAGCAGCATGAGGTCTGGCTTTATCGTGATGAAGGATAACACCGCGACGATTGATGAGACCTGAGTGCTTTGCTACCAAATTTGTTTGCAGCCTGTCTAACTGTAGACAGTAGAAGGCATCATTGATGGTTTGGTTGAGTGTCAAGACCTCCCAGGGAATTATTCCCTGCAGATCCCACCACATACTCAATAACACCTTCTTGGGATGAAGTTCAGCTTTCGAAGTCGATGCAGGCGGATCAGAAAGGCGACACATAATCCTACGACACTTTACATTACAGTACATAAATCACTTCTCATCTCTTGTCACAATTTGTGTCAAGAATGGGTCATTTTTGTACCGGGAAAGCAAGGAAACACAGGTGGCGATTCGGTCATCCCGTTGATTAGCTGTCAGGTTATGTGGAACCCAACGATCCAACTTTCTCGTAAAACCCAACTTTACCAGCCGTTTCTCGACCGTTATCCGTTGTACGTTGAAGGCCTCCATTAATTCTTGCACGGTTTTGTTCGGTCTGTTCATTATGGCTTGGTTAATATCGTCGTTTCCAATGTGTAATGCCCTTTCACTCTTCGCCAGATATTGGCAGCTTCTGTCTACTTCCCTAAATTTACGAAATCATCGACGACATGCGCTTTCGTCTATTGCATCCTCCCCATAAACTTGACAAACTTTGCGACATGCTGCTGCTGCCGTACTCCTTTTATCGAACTTGTATAACAAACAATGTCTTATATGCTACTTCTCGCTTTCCATGTTACACCCTCCGATACACACATATATATATATATATATATATTGAGATGATTAACTTTGGGAGACACGATGCATTTATATGTGAGGCATTCACACGTTTTATTGGCTTGCAATTTGCTTCATTACAATGCCACGTGTGACGTCAATTCCATTGCAGTTTTGCATATTCAAAAACGGGTAGTACTTTCGTACTCACCCAATACATCAAATGTGTGAACATTTTATTAATTGACACAATCGTAGAGAAACATAGCGACTAAATGAATTCCAATTTTGTAGACATATGGAATAAATTCAGCTATATGCCAGCGTACTATGTTGACAATTTTTGTCAGTTTTTTTTCCAAAAAATTTCAAAATTATTATTATTCTTTTTTATTATTATAGGAGATCTTTTATGCTAAATTATATTTTGTAAAAGAATATATATTTATTAGGATGGAGAACCATTCCAGATAGCAAGAAAACATTGTTCTCATTTTGTGGTAAATCACCGTGAATAAATCGGGTTACCCTGCAACATCCAGTCAATATTAAAAATAATAATAGAAATATAATTTAAATTTAAATTAGGTATAGTTCTGAATTTTCATTTAATAATTGTGTGAGAGATAAAATTTTCAAACGGTTAGTACTATCCGTCGGTGTATGACTCACCAAATTGTAGAATTAGCTTAGAGATTTTCAAACAAAAAAGTACCCTTTTCCCCTTTCCTTTCTCTTGTTTATTCTTAATCTTAGCCACTGTGAAGTGTAAGCATAATTTACAAATAAACGTCTTTCTTGTATTTTATTGCTTTGCCTTTATTGCAAAAAATACCAGCAAGAATAAGCTTTGCATATTGGTTGCATTCTTAATTTTTCTAGGGTAATTTTTAATAACATTTAACTGTATTTTTTTACATTAAATAATTAGATGAATGAATGCAGTTAAACAAAAAATTCCAAACTGTTATTTAATTAATTACTGTAAGGATACACTATATACCTACTACTTTCTAAAATAATCACTAAAATATCATTACGTTAATTAATAAATTGAAAATAACTGACAATTTTACAAATACATTCTGTAAAATTATTATTTCATACACAATAAGTTAGACAATTAAATAATGAACTATTACGTAAAACAATTGATTAATTATAAATTTATTGTATCATACTTTCAGCATTTTTTTTCATTATTTATAAGAATCACATTTTATAAATTCTTTTTCAATCAACAAGGATACTTAATAATTAAGCATGTTTTTTAATTGTATATAGCAGAATGTTTCCATCAGTACTTATGTACTAAAAAAAAAAAAAATGTACTGATAAAATAAGTAAAGTTCTGAACAATTTTGAGAGAAAATGTAGACGGGACCAGGCACGTTAATTTTCGCTAGAAATCGATAGATGGCATACAGTGTAATGAAACAAATACTGATTTCATTATAGTCTTATGGTCATTGGCTCGATATAGAAGACTTCGAAATTCGTTTCATGAAATTAATAAATTTCTAGAAAAGGTTTTCAGCTTCTTTTTTTAGAATGATCTATTCATATTTATCAAAATAAAAATAAATTATTAACCATTAAAAAAGGAAAAAAAAAAAAAAAAAAAAGGTTAAAAAAAAAAGGTGGTGGGTGAAAGGGTATTTTGATATGCTTTTGAATAATATTGTTTGTCATCTGTCAGGATTAAAAATCTTTTAAGCTAGTTTTAACTCAATTTCAATCACTCGATTAAGCAGAAATAGTATATACATGTATAACTCCAATGACAATGCATTATCAAGCTGTAAGAGATTTATGGTGGCCTTGGAGGGCCTTTTTTATACGCGTTTAATTAACTTCGTTCGTTGTTAGCCAGAGATGAATTTTACAAGCGAATTTTAACAAACTTCCTGTCATCAACTAGAACTGAAATTGTGCATAAATGTATAACTTCAATGACAACAAATGATCAAGAAGAAATGTACTTTGGTTGATGCTTGTGATTCCTGAGTCCCTAGTTCCAAAACTTTGATTTCAAATTTTAAGACACTTTCTATCATCTGATTCAACGTAATATTGCATCCAAGCATAATTATAAGAGCAAGACAGGCTGAAGAAGCAACGGAGTTGGTGGTTCAGGGCCTGGGGCTCAGGTCCCCCAACTGAAGTTTAAAACATTTAGCACATTTTGGTAATACAAATACGTTTTTCAATTAAGTGGTTAATGCTATTTCTAATTTACTCTAGTTAGTACAGTCGGTAACAAAAGTGTCCGAATACTAGCAAAAATTCCTCTGTAAAAAAAAAAAATACACTTCATACGGCTTTGTTAAATAAATCCTTATCGAATCATATTCTTACACTGACTAAGAACAGGATTCGAAAAGGATTTATTTAACAAAACCATAAAAAGTGTACTTTTTTACATAGGAATTTTCGCTAGTGTTCGGACACTTTTGTTACCGACTGTACATGTCTCAAAATTTTCAAATAATATTGATAAGTGGCCAATTTACAGATGATGGGAGATGTGAAACATAAGTGTTATACATAATTTATCATATAATCTTTTTTTATTACATTAATTAAGTACAGTTTTAGCTCAGTAAGCAATATAGATGTGATATTAAAACTATGAATTAAAATTTTAAATTTCACACAAAAGTTGGAAAATTATTCTTGTCAAATGATGTTAAATATTCCCTAGATTTTCGATCATTTAGGATTACCATTTATAGGTTTAAAAATAAATTCTCAAATATATTATTTCAGCATTCCCTTTCTACATGTATCTTTTGAAATCTTCATTGTCAGCTTCCCCAACTCTTTTCATGACACTAGAGCTGTTATCGTAAGAATTCAAACTCAATTCATAAGAACGTAATTTAGCCTCTATAGTTTAACAATCTACTTATTATCTTTTGGCCATTTTAAACATCTTTTCAAAAATAATTAATTAATCTAGAATGGGCTATGACATTCTAAATTATTCAGATCGGGCCGAACATTTCTATTAAAAACGGACTGAGAGAGAGTAGCTAGCACAGAATGTATGGCTGGTTAAAATGCACATAATGAAGCAGTAAATAACACATACAAATAGCTAACATTAAATCAATTATTGTGCAGTCTAAGACTCATTATACCACAATTTTTCTAATGCATATTCACAAAAAGAACAAAAGTTAACTAATTACACTTAAACAGAGAAATAAAAAGGAGATATGACGAAACTAAATATTTATGCTATGTCGTATCATAGTGATGAGGTAAAGTGAGTATATTCAGAGAAGAACAGTTACTGTTTAAGGCATTTCTTAAAAATATAATTCACCACATTAACATAAAGGTGTTTTCCCTTAATATCGGAAATTTAGATTTAGTGATTCAATTCAGGCATCTGCTGTTAGTTAAAAAAAAAAAAAAAAGTTTTGGTTCTGTGGTACACAAGATGTGCTAACGTAAATTCTTCTATTATAATAGAAACAGGTAGAAATGAAAGAATAAGGAGTTTATTTGTTTTAAGGGAAAAACATTTCAAATGTGAAACATGCAAGTTATTTAAGTTTAGAAGAAGGTCGTTTAAACAAAAATATTATGTTAGATCTAATTACCCATTAGAAATGTTGTACCTGATGTTTTCTAGTTCTTGTCATATTGAAAATCTTCAGGGTGATAGATATATCTAGTACGTAAGAGGACGTTTCTAGAAAAATAGCCCTACATTCATAAGAAAAGAAAGAAAGTATATGTGGATAATATTGTGAAGCAGTATATCTCACGTACTAAGTGCTTTCTTGAACGTAAAGTTAAACCATTTCACTATGATAATGAGAGGGGCAATTCGTAAATAAAAGAACTAAGAAATATTCCATTGACAAGCACATTCTCCAAAAATTAAGAAATTCGATTACGTTGAACAAAAAAAGATTATAGGATGCTTTAATCAAACTATCACAAATGAAGCTTGTTCCCTTTTGAAAGAAAATAGCCCAAGTACATGTTTATTACTGGATACCATGTTATACTTCGCTTAGACCCGGAGCCGTTTAGCCTACATTCGGCAGCAAAATATGGAAGTACTAGCAATAATTCCTATTTAAAAGATGTGCACATAATACTGTTTTGTTTAGTAAATATTTATCGTGTCATGTTCTTAGTCTTATGCTATTTATAAAAAGATAAGTTGATGATAAAAGTTAGCGATCAAACTAAAAAAATATATATATATGAGAAATGGAGATGTGTGCTTCAATAATTTTGCTGCCAACTGTATAAAAATTTGAAAAAGACGCCGTTTGAGTTATATGAATGAATTAACTCTATGCTGATACACTTAAAGTCCTTGATGCTATAACATGTTTCGGTGTACCTTGACAGAACAGGTCCAAAAGACGCAAAAGCTGCACAAAGCATTATGGTAGTTTATACAATTTGTACTACACTGTCAAAAAAAAAAAAGTCCTGTTTGCTGCAGTTTGCAGCCAGAAATTTTATGTAATTTAGAAAAATAAGTTTTATCAACGTTATTTCTCCGGTGATAGAACGAATTTTTCTGAATTACAGAAAATTTCTGGCGGCAAACTGCAGAAAACTGGCCTTTTTTTTGGCAATGTAGAGGGTACCGAATTTGACATCCTGAAGAAAACAAGGTTATTGAAACGATAAATGGATCTTTGGGTCTACTCGTCAGTTGTTCTAATAATGGAGCAGTGGTTGGCCTAACAGCTCAAACCTCTATACAGATTAGAATCATTTATTTTCTGTAAGTTAAACGGTGATGATATTTCTGAAGAAAATAGAAAAAAAATCACTCTTATAACTCTCACGAGTGCTCAGCTGATGAGGAAAGTTGTGACAATGAATATCAGATTTCACAGTCTGAATATGATAATTCATTTTATTTAATGTGGTCAGATGGTTATGAAAGCATAAACCCAGAAAGAAAAGTAGTAGATATGATATATTATATTATAAAGACGTTAGAACAAAATGTGTAAGATCATTAGATGATGTTAAAAAATATTATGAAGAACACAACTTGGTATTTAATCCACATAATTTTAGTTTCAAAAGGAAAGATAAAGATAATTTAGACGTCTCTGGTAATTCTAGTACACGTTTTTGTAAAAAATTTATACTAGAAAACGTAATTATTTCTAAAATATACAAGCAGATAGATAAATAAGATAAAAAATATGTATGGTTTAAAGGTATGAATGATCATATATGCACAGTGGCTAAGAGAAGTATCTAGAAAAATAATAAGGAAAACGAGAAGAAAAATGTGAGTTATGAGAATAATTTTTGTTCGGTGGTGAATTTCAGAATCATGCTCTTTTTCTCCTTCCTGTGTCACATAAAGTTTTGTTTCATATCCAGTTTGATGTAAAATTAGTCTACCTTTATGCTTCTTTGAAAGAAAAAGTTTATATGCCTCAGCCCCTAGTTTTACAGTTTTATGAAAAAAAAATACTTATTTTGTTGTTTAGATAAGAATATGCATAAATTTTACCAATCAAAACGTATGTGGTGTAAAGTTGGGTCAAAACATTGTTGAACTAAGGCTTGAAAGTTTGATAATTGTAGTCGTGCTTAAATTTTTAATTCAAATGTAGTCTTTAAGAATTTATGTGTTTTAGATATTCAGACCTAAGGACTTTTACTAAATATGTATATTAATTATTTAAATATTTACTGACATTTTATATAAAATTTATGAGATAAACTGGGATTTTCTAAAATGTATTTTGTGAGAGATACAATTCTGTATTTAGGTTCTAACAAGTGCATAAGAAATTAAGAAGACATGTAAATAAGAAATTTTTTGAAGCAAATGAACAAACACAAATATTCAAAAGACAATTTAAATTCAAATGTGGAGTTATTTATGAATAATTTCAATAACAAAAGATAAATTTTGAGCAATGTATCTTATTTATTTGAAAATTAAAATATGATTATCTGAAAATTTAAAAAGGTGATAGTAAGTTTAAATCGAAATTTTTTGTGCATATGAAAATTAAGATAAATATATAACTGAACGTAGTATAAGTAATACTTAAATAAAAGTGAAAGTGTAGCATAACATTTGCATCAGAACACCAGTAGTTCCGATTAAAAGAAACTTGAGATGTTGCTATTCACATCCTAAGAAATATTTTTAATAAAGTAGTTTTAGTAAAAAAATATCTCGCATAGTTTTTGCAAAACTGGGTTTAATGGATTTAGCACTGGGCAACTAGCGGTGGCCTATGATTAACCCTAAGCGATGATGCGAAGACATGTTAAAAAAATTTTCATCCTCTGCGAAGGAAATATCTATCCCTTTTTGTAGCTTCCACATGTATTAATTACAAAATATGAAGAATATTGAGGCTACGACAGATGTTACTTGTAGCAGCAGCCATTAAAATTCACAATGTTCTTCGCCCGGCACGAGTATCGAACCCACAATTTTCCAGTTGCAAGCTCGTCACTCTATGAACCAGGCTCCCGCGATCCCTGATTTTATGCAAAATATTAAGTTAATTTTTTCGAATATGATAATTTTCCAATATATTGTGCTTTATTAGAAGTAAATCTGAATTTGTTAAGCTTTCTAGAAAGTTCAAAATCTTTTATCTTGTTTTATTTATTTATTTACTAGCAGGCTTTGCCCACTTCGCTGGACATTAAACTTAAATGAGTTGTCAAAATCCCATAACTTTATTAATAACCTAAGTTCTCGCTGTGATTGGTAGAGGTTTTCTCGCTCGCAACGTGAGAAGTCTGGGTCCCCACTGCCTTCGGCAGCAACTTACCCACTTCTTACTTCCCCTTCCTCAGCGGGTGAGTTCGAAGTTTTGCAAAATCCCACTAATGTACATAATGCGTACACTTAATCAGTATCCACACACTAAAATTCGCCATTCTAAAATAATTCAAAGCGAATTCAAACGGAAAAACATGTTTTTACACATGTTTATTGCCCTCCGACTCCGAGAAGGAGGGGGGGGGGATTTCGAATTTCGTTAAATCAAATTACATTAACGGCCCTCTTCACTTACCGTCGCCAGAAGCCCGAGACAATGTTATTCTATGGGGAAATTTTCTTTACAAATAACTTATTAACTAATACATATTTTTAAATTCTGTTTTTACATTCAAAAAATTCCCAACTGTTGAATTGACGGACTTTTTTTTTTAAATGTATTTTTTTAATTTTTAATATTTTATTTTGAAATTGCAAAATGAAAAAAATTCACATATTGAAAATTAGTAATTTACAGCTTCAAAATAAAATGTAAAAATTAAAAAAAAAATAATTTTTTAAAAAGGTCCGTCAATTTAACAGCTGGGAATTTTCAGAATGTGAAAACAGAATTCAAAAATATGTATTAGTTAATAAGTTATTTGTAAAGAAAAATTTCCCATAGAATAACATTAGCTTCGGCTTCCGGCGGCGGCGAGTTAAGCGGGCCCTTAAGTGCCGGATGCATACAAACAATTTACGCACCAAATTTCGTGACCACAGGAGTCTTTAATAGAAAATATTATAAGTAAATAAATACAAAAAGCACAGCTTTAGTATGGGATCCCTTTGGTGACTTTAAATACTTTAAGCCATTTTTGCGATGAACTGAATTGGCTATCTCAATTGTGCAATTAAAGATCTTGGCGAGAAACGTCCGAGCTACTTCGGTGCCGAATTTCAAATTTTGCCAAAGGGATCCGATACTAAAGCTGTTCCATACACAAAATAAATAAATAAATAAAATAAAATAAAATAAAATAATAAAATAAATAAAAACTCTTTTCTGATATTTACAAAATAAAAATAAAAAATCTTAATAAAATCCAAATTATAATCATTTATAATTAAGAGGAGAACCTCATAAGGTACATAATAACAACAAAAAAATTTGTTTTACTGCAGGAAAGAAAAGTACTTCTTAATTAAATAAAAATATTAAACTAATGCCAAATATCTCTATGAAAATATTTATCCACATACAAATTCCTAATAAAAAAAAAAAAAAAAAAAAAATCACTAACTTTTGTAGGTATTTTTCTCTCTAATTTTTATTATTATTCACGTGAAATTAAAAATATTCCATTTTATTTCTGGAAAATAAAAAAAATATATATAAATGCGTATAGATAAATATGAAACCTTCTACCGAATCTGGGGTGAAAACGGAAAAGGGGTAAAATAAATTAGAAATATCAGACCTATATTTACAAATTCAGTACCAATTTGTATTTGATACCAAATGAAAGGGGCGATTTTTCTGAATCCAGGGGTGCAAACAATTTTTCGATGCGACAATTAATTTTTTAAAAAATAACTAAAGTATGAAATTTAAGTGGCAACGAAAAAAACGTTTAAAGGTAAAATAAATTAGAAATATCAGACCTATCGTTACAAATTCAGTACCAAATGAAAGGGGCGATTTTTCTGAATCCTGGGGTGTAAACAGTTTTTCTATACGACAATTAGATTTTTAAAAAATAACTAAAGTATGGAATTTAGATAGCAACACTTCATTTCAATCTTTTCATAATTTGTTGTGCGAATCACGTAAATAAAAAAGTCTTTAACTTAAAAATTTATTTTTATATTTTATTTTTCCATTCAAAGCGTTTTAGTAAAAAAATATTTATGGCGCATGCGCAGGCGTTTTTTAACCGCAATTTAAACACTAATCATAATTTTGAAAATTTATATAGATATAATTTTAAGTTGGGTGAAGACCTAAGTTTCTGCCAAGCGCCGTTGAATTCCGTCCAGTCGTTCTCGAGTGATGCCCTGACAAACGTGTTTTAGTCTTTTACCACCCAGGGGGGATCGGGGGGGGGGATTTCTGAAAAGTTGATAGATATAATTTTAAGCTGGGTGAAGACCTAAATTCCTGCCAAGCGCCGTTATACAGACACGATGACACACACACACACACACACACACACACAGGCAAAATTTTCTGAAGTCATTTTCAGCTTTCATGGTGTGTGAAACGTGAAGATATCGCAACATTTTTCGATTCTGACAAATTTACAGACAAAACTCTGATTTTATTAATATAGAGTTATCTTCTAATGGAAAAAATATTTGATTATTATTATTATTATTTTTTAAATAATATATTGTTGCAGAAAAATTGCAAAAGAGAAAGTATATACAATTGCCTTAATATATATATATATATATATAAGAAATTTATAGTCTATAAAAACATGATATTATAGAATTAGAAATAAAATTTCAAGAATCTGCATTTGCAAGCTTAAAATTCTAAATTAACTTTAATGAAAAATAACTTCGATGCAACAAAATCTGGATTAAATTCAATGATTAAAAAAACGAACAAAGGCTAAATATTCATTATTAGATGACTTAAAAAATTTTAATATAAAAAGAAAATGATATGTCTTTTATTGAACATATATATCTAAGCTTTTCTTATAAACTGTCTAAACAGTCGATAACTTCCTCATTAACAAATATTTTTTTATTACTAAATGCATTTATCATTTTAGTACAGTTAAAAAAGTTTTCTCTGGAAGAATAGTAAAGAACTTTGAGCATCCCAAGATGCACGTAATAAAATCATAAGTATTACTTTAATAGCGGGCTTTTCGCCTTTCAGAAACCCAATATGAATGGTATTCTTTTCCCCCAAAACCTTTCATTACTTTTTACCTAGGAACCAAATTGAAAAATCGAAATCTTGAAAGACAAAGTATCACGTGTTACCTTAAGTAACACAATCGAATGAAATAATGGAGAGAGAAATTCCAGCACCTGTCAAAATCTATCATTGGCATCTCGTAAATGAATCATAAATACACGTGTTATTTTCCTTTACTTTGGCGGTTTGGGGATTCCTTTGCATTGATCGATTAGCACATCCCGCGATAAAAGTGCCTTTTAAATATAAGAGAAAAGACTCGTACGTTTCCATCGTAAGTTAGAATTTAATAAACCTATAAATATTTGACATGCTTCATTGACATAATTTTCGATAAAGGTAAGAACTTCCATTAACTGAACTTTCATTATAATAACGATTACACCAGTAATTTCATTATTTTACATATCAGCTGCACTTGTTGAAATCGAATTACGGTTTTCAAAGTTTTCGATTAATCTTGTTAGTTCAAGGTGAGGATATCCAATTTTTTTCCCCTCATATTTATGTAATTTTAAATTAAAGATTTGATGTTTTAATATTAAAAAAAAAAAAAAAAAAGATTAAATTTATTTATATATTGAGCTTTGTCATTAATGCATATAAAACTTCGAAATGTTATTTTTTAATTTATTTTTTATTTTTTTTATTTCACGTGCTAAAAATTGTTGTTAACATACTATCTGAAAACAAAATAATAATAATAATAATAACAACAATGATAATAATAATGATATTTTTTTTTATTAATTACCAATAACCTGTCTGACAAAAAAATGTTTTAAAACAGAAATCCCTCTATAGGGAAACCACAGCGTTAAATGGTTATCATTTATTCTATAACTGATAAATCTTAAACTGATTATTTAATGATTTGAAAAAAAAAAAAAAAAAAAAAAAAAGGAATTATTAATAATAATAATGAGCATCATCTGTCAGGAACAATTCCAGTTAGACCGCTTCAAAATAGAGACTTTGCTTTTATTTTTTTTCAACTTATAATAATAATAATAATAATAATAATAATAAATGTATCGTTCTATCCGCGATTGTAATGAAATGCTCGCCCTCTGGTGGGCTAAGGTGAAATTACAATTAACATGAATAGCTTTCGGCTATCATCGAGACGCCATTGCTTGCCGATGTTTAGTTTCACATATATTTATTGAATAAAAATGAATAAATCTGGTAAAAGATAACACTTACTGTTGTGTGCCACAGTGTAACTCCAAAAATCAAGAAATCCATAATTAAGCTTCCATTTATTTCCAAATGACAAATTAAAAATTTCAGTTGCTTCGGCTAATGGAAGTAAAGAATTAATCAGATGATTTGAAACTAATATTTGTTCAGTTTCAGTTAAATATCTACTTCCGATCGAACTTTGAATAAACTGAAATATTTTTTCCAAAAGCAATCAATTTTCCAGGATGTAATGGCGGAGAAATTACAGCACGAATATTAAATAGTAACACAAATAGAACAATAATAAATACACGTGGCTATTATATTTACTAACAACAAAAGCTGAAAAAGCGCCATCTATCGATCATTACGAACGCGGATACTGAGGCTGTCCAATTTCTTTACACAGTATTTCTGATATTTATTTTAATTAATAATAATAATAATAATAATAATAATAATTGCACATTCGTTTTTTATTTATTTTTATTTTATTTTATTTTATTGCCACAAAGAAAAATATATTTACTTAGATATTCATTTTTGGCGTCAACTTCTTTTTTTTTTTCTTTTTTATAATTTTAAAGGTGGGTTTTTTATTACCCTTTGAATCAATTATCCGGTTGAACTAAAAAATACGGCATTAACTAGATTTACCGTTCTATACTGTAGCGATTCCCTTTAATTAGAACGAATTTTCTAAATTTTATTTTAATTAATAATATAATACTAATAATTTAACTTTCTTTTTTTTTTTCCGACATAAAAATAAGTATAATTAAGTATATATTTTTGGCATTAATTCTTTCTTTCTTTTTTTCCTTCTTTTTTTCTTTTTAATAACTTTAAAGTTTAAGTAGGATTTTTATTACTTTTGAACCAATTATTGGATTGAACACAAAAACACAGAATTACCTAGATTTCGTTTTAATTAATAAGTGTACCAATTTTTGATATAATCTGGGCTAAAAATCCGAACAGATACAGTAACAATCGTTTAGCTCTTTATATTTAGACGACAAAATAAAAAAGTTTTGAACGTCCGTTCAAGGTAATTGATAAAAATGTTTTCATGTATGCATGTTTTCCATTGAAATTGGTTAGATTAGCATTATTATTATTATTATTATTATTATTATTTTACAGGATCACATAAAATATTTAAATACATTACGGAATATAAGTGAAAATGGAAGAAAGTAGTCTTTTAATAGTATTGTTACGAAAAACTTGTCGTCTTTCTTGTGTGAGAAAGTAGTTCGTAATGAATCAGGCAGGTTCTAGTCGATGAATGCACTTTATTGTATGTAAATTCTCGAACCTGTACAACAAAACTATTATTACAACGAATATTCTCGAAAACAGTCCAGTAGTACTGTTGATTCTTCGATAATTCAAGTAGTAATCTAATTAAGCTATCATTCGTACCGCAAAAGTCGCTTTGACTATTCGGCGAAAGTCATGAAACAGTTCAAGAGAAGAGTCACTTGTGCCACAGGAGTAAAGCAAATAACATGAAATACTCCAGAGCAGAAATTTTCGCTACCCCATGAACAAAGTTCATTTGCTTGGAGCACAATCTTAAAAATACAATCTCTCAGAATAGGTCTCTGAAAACACTGACTCACAGTGACTTCACACTCTCCCACAAACGTCAACTCACTCCTATTTATACCTTTTGGCGGTGGGACTTGGCGATAATTTCATAGAGAATCCCATGGAAAGTTCGAGATCTAGGCTCCCATACGTCGGGAAGTTTCGAAACTTCGGGAACCCTAAACTATTTTTTTCCGCCAAATGTGGTCGCCAAGTCTCCAAGTTTGTCACCACGTTTGACTTCCCTGAAAGTGAATGAAAACTGCTTCGTTATTTTCACTTTGCCTGTAAAACTACTTTCCCCGCAATAGTACAATTGATGCAGGGAAAAGACTTAATTCGTTGCAACAGTATTTAGCATTTTTAATGCCTTCCAACATTGATGAATACTTATATTTTCAATTTTACTTACTGTCTGCGTGCTTACATTTTGTCTGCCCGTAATAATGAATTTCTGTTTATACATAACCGTCTTCTATGTATTTTTTCAGGTCAGTATTTTTTTAATGGGTATTCTATTGCTTGGCTATATAAAACATCTAAAATGTTGATACTAAACATTTTTGCGTGGAAACGCATGTTTTTTTCTTTCCTTTTTTTCTGTTTTTGGGAGGGATTGGGCTTGATTTTATTGAAAGGACGGAAGGACACCGGTCATCACTATGCAGCGGTTTGGTGTGATTTGAACCTCCCCGTAACTCATTTTATATATATATATATATATATTGCAAAATAAATAAATAAATAAAAACAAATAAAAACAAAATACAATAAATAAATAAATGAGTAAATAAATAAAAATAAAAATAAACTGTACGTGCTGGGCTTGGCCCGTAGTTTTAGATATCATTCCGGCCGGCTTGTGTAAACAAAGCTTTCGTACAGGCCGGGCAGGACGCTAGCTTCAAAATTTCGGATCGTACATTTCACTATTCTGCACAGTGTAATTGCTGTCTTTAAGCTAGTAGTCATCTTACAAACCTATTTTTTTTTTTTTTTTATTAAAGGTTGTTGAAATACATACAAATGTTTGAGCAATTTGTTTTATAAAAAATAAAATCTAAAGTATTTAATTAAGATAAACAATAAATAGCATTCTTTTATTTTCTAGTTTTGTCTGCCAAAATTAATATTATATATCATAAATATTTAAAAACTCCCATAACAACTGCCATTATAAACTTCGATATAAATTGAGTGAAATTATTATGCCTCATTTTATGTAAGAGTAGTTGTGGTGCCTGTCCTTCTCACAGGAATTTAATTATTATTCAAAGTATATTACTAAAATAATAATAATAATAATAATAATAATATTTATCTTAGTTGAAGCTTACTATAATATGATGATGAAGATAGAAAATAGGTTATTTTAATCAATAAGTACAATTTGTAAATTTTATCTCATATATATACACATACAGGGTATCCTATAAGCCTGTAGAGATTTTAAAAATTCATAACTATTGAATGAGTTTATTGCGGTTTGCGAAAAAATAATTCTCGTAGAGGGGGATTTTTTTAGTAAAGAAAAAGATACAGTTAAATTTTTTGTCGACGATAGTTAGACAAATAGTTAAACTTTTCGCACGGATGTGAAATAAAATATGTAAATGAAAGACCTATAAATTGCACAATTTTGCGATTAGAACAGTTTATTTCTTACTTTGACTCCTACTTGTGTATGCATGAAGTTTTAATTGCTACGCTGACTTGGTGGATAAAGAGTTATTGGTGAAGATGTTTTCCCTCAGGTAAGACACGCTGACTGAAGGTGCAGTTAGCAGTATCATAACTCGTTTGCAAACTGTAATTTGTGGTAACGACCAGTGTTGCCAGATTGCGCGACTTTTTTATTCAATAATCACCAATAATTTTGGGAAGTGATATTTGATATACATAATCGACGATTCTTCGATTCGATTCGCCTTTTATGTATATCAAATACCACTTCTAAAAATTATTGGTGGCTATTGAATAATAAAGTCGCGCAATCTGGTAACACTGGTGACGACGGACACATAGAATGGGATTTATATGCCTGTAAACATTTGCATGAGAATAAGTACAGTTTTTCATGAAAACGTATGATCTTGTCACGCATAGCGCCCTCTATCGACAAATAGCTTAAATATTATTTTTTCTTTACACACACACACACACACACACACACACACATATATATATATACATCCCTTTACGGGAATGACTTTTTCTCAAATCGCGTTCAATTCTATCAATTCATTCAATAGTTATGAAGTTTTAAAATGCTTACAGACTAATGGAATATCCTGTATATATATTTTCAATTTGCATAACTGTTTGTGTATGCAAACAGTTATGCATACTGTTTGTGTATGCAAACAGTTGTCAAAACAGAAGATTTTAACATACATTTTCCTAGTTTTTTCCGCATTGAATTTTCGTGAAATGTTGAATCTATGTCGATGTTTGAATCCGATATTGCTAACAGGGAATCACTTAATATAAGTATATGCGCTATAAAATAGAGAAAATAATTATATTTTAGAAAAGTTTTAGAAGCCCCCTTGGCGAAATTTGAAAATTTGATACCAAAGTAGCACGGTCGTTTCTCGCCAAGGTCATTTTTAACGTAACTGTCATAGCCATTTTAATTCTTTGCCAAATTGGAACAAAAATTTAAGTGTCAGCAAGAGGGTACTCTACTAAAGCTGTGTCTAGGCTATTTTAATTCAATAAATTCTAATAAATTAAAATAACTTTACTTACAAATTACTATAAAATTAGCAAAATTACATTTCTATTTGTTTTGAAATGTGAAACTAATGTATAATAACATATTAACTTTTATCCCTAGACCTACTGAACGAAGCATTGCTTTATGAGCGGAATATACGAAATAATGTCAAAGATGAGTCAGATAATTGCAGGGAAAATTATTTGGCAGTTAACGCGTTATTGGTGATTATTTGTTTAGAGTTTTTTTTTTTTTTCTTCTTCTTTTTTCTTTTTGTTTACCAAAAGATAAACCATGCAAAACTTGTAGGAAAACATGTAGAAAAACATTATATTTTCAGCTTTTCAGCTCCATTTTTTTCCCCATTTAATACCATAATCTAGACATAAGTATAATTCCCATTAATTATCATTAATTACCATAAAATAAATATTGCTTCCCCCCCCCTTTTTTTTAGTATGAAAGGATTATTTTTTTCAATCTGCGATTTTACTTTTAGTTATTGTAAAGTGTAATAGTAAAGTGTATTAGTAAAGTGTTCCACTTTGAATTTTATATTTCTTAAAAATGAAATGAACTTCAAATATATTATTAAAAATGAATTTAAATTTTCTGAACCAATGATGGCAATTTTTAATAAATTAAAATAAATGAAAAAGCCTTAAAAGACTAAATGTAATAGGGTTAAATGGAATAAATGTCAGAAATAGAAATTTCTAAAAGTAAACAAACGTTGTGATACAAATTTTATAATTAAAAATTTATTAAATTTATAAAAACTATATATCGAGAGAGTCTATTATTTATGAGCCATAAATAAATATATATATATATATATATATATATATATATATATATATATATATATTTTTTAATGTCAAAAAAAAAAAAAAAAAAAAAAAAAGGTGCAGACATTTCTTTTTTAATTACTAAAATAAAATGGTGAAAAATCGTTCTAAAGCAGTGGAATGGCTTCATTATAGAACCCCTTGGCGAAATTTAAAATTTGACACCGAAATAGCTCAGATGTTTTTCGCCAAGACCTTTACTTACGAATTCCGATAGCCATTTTAATTCATAGTGGAAATGACAACAAAAAATTAAAAGCCGCCAAGGGGATCCTATGCAACAACTATACCGAAGAAATTTTAAGAAATGAATATAGTTAGTGATGTTAGGAAATGAAACACAGTTACTGTAAGCCTTCATACGGACAGAGCCTGATTAAGGGGGAAGCACACATTATCTCCGCTCTCACCGGAATATTTTTACAATTATTTTTTACTTCACGTCATAGAAATTCCACGCTTTGACGAGGAAATATTTTTTTTATAAAAAATGAACGGTGTGAAACAATCCAATTTACTCACCGTTATTAGACACCAGAATTCTTTTAAAATAATTTTTAATGAGAATTTTGTGTTTATTATAGGAGGAAAGTATTTGTTAAAAAATAACGGTGTAAGTATAAATAATGTGTGCTTCCCCCTTAATCAGGCTCTGCATATGGAAGAAAAGATTAAAAGTCCTGTCATACTAAATTAAATTATGTTTACAAAGAATGTAAGAAGATATATATATATATATATGTATTTAAATTATGTTTACAAAGAATGTAAGAAGATATATATATATTTTTTTTTTTTTCAGATAAGACATGCAATCGTTACCTTTTAATTTAAGGAAATAAATATAGTAGTTATAAGTATTTTACAAAAATAACTACTTAAAATGCTCGAAATAATAATAATATATATATATATATATATTATATAAATTCTTACCTGTGAAACGCTATTGCTAGTGATAAAATCTGTTTTATATACAAAACAATCTAACTTTTAAAGTGACATATAAATTCTAAAAAGAACATTCAAAAATCAGGAAAGATATCGACTGTTTAAGAGAACGCCGAGTTTACATCAAAAAGCAAAACAACAACAAATAAAAAGTCGATTTTTTTTGCCAAATATAGCCATTTTAAAGTATCTAAATACTTGCGAATAATTTTTTATTAGTTACAGGAGCCTTTTTTGCTTATATATGTATAAATCTAATTAAAAGTTTGAAAAGTTCGATAGATATAATTTTAAGTTTGGTACAGACCTGAACCTGAGCCAAGTGTCATTGCATTCTGTCCAGCCGTTTTCGGGTGATACACGGTCGAATAATAAACGTTCTATATACCCCCACCCCTCCCACGAACACAGAGAAAATATTCTGAAATCATTTTAGAATTTCCTGATGTCTAAAACGCAAAAATAACGCAATTATTTTCCCCCCATTCAATACGTTTTACTGACAAAAGCCTAATGGCGTTTTCGCAAGCGTTTTTTTACCCATATCTCTAAAACTAATCAATTTTTTTTTTAATTTTCGATATATATAATTTTAAGTTGCGTAAAGACCTAAATTGCAGCGATGTGCCGTTGAATTCCGTACAGACGTTCTTGTATAATACCCGGACAAAAATAGCGTTACAGACACAACGACACACACACATATACACACACGGAACATTTTTTGAGGTTATTTTCGGCTTTCATGAAACATAAAGATATCACAAAATATTTTTATTCTGACAAATTTACAGACATAAGTCTGATTTTATTGATATAGGTTTATTAAATTTTATTTTAAGGTAAAAATTCAAACAATAATTATTAATTGTTTAAAGAATATATACTGAGAATCACTCAGGAATTTTGAAACTAAAAACTGAGCTTGAGATAAAATAGGTACAGCCTGCTGATAAAAATTTATAGTGTGCTTTTTCAGCATAAATACGTGTTTTAAGCATCGTTAACTCTGTAGAAATAGGCTAAAGAATCCGAATTTACAATTTGAAACAGTAAACATTCCTGAACCCTGAACCTCTTAAAAAAAAAAAAAAAAAAAAAAAAAACTTTCGGATTTTTGCCTTATTCAACAAATATTTAATGTAAAATACCACATGTTTTTTAGAAAGAATAAAAAAGAAAAAGAAAATTTGCATGGAAACGTTTAACAGATTAAATGAGGAAATGTGACGATCAAAAATCATGCACTGTATGAAGATTAACAGTCAAAAATATATGGGAACATCTGAATTAATAGATATAATGATATGCAAATAGGAATAAAGAATAAATACAGATAAAAGTAAACATTGCTTCGTTCTTATTGATGGTGGGATTTTATACTATTGCGTGATAGTAAGTTCGAAGGCTTTTGCGCAAATTGATTAAAATAAAGTTGTCGTTTGAAAAAAGCAATAATTTAAAATGTAATTTGAAACAAATTTTATTAAATAACTAATGAGTTTTGCCCGCTAGCGGGTCACTATTTTTAAATGAGTCACAATAATTAATGAATCACTTATTAATTTTTTGACTTATTTATTTTTATTAAAAAAAAAAAAAAAAAAAAAAAAAAAAAAAAAAAAAACATTTTTGGTCAGGAATAAATTTGTTCATGGTCCCCACTGCTATCAGAAGCGTAGGCAAAAGAAAACTGTCATTTGAAAAAAGCGTTAATTCTAAATGTTATTTGAAACAAATTTTATTAGATAACTAGCGAATTTCGCCAGCTAGCGGGTCATTATTTTTAAATGAATCACTAAAATTAATGAATCACTTATTAATTTCTTTGACTTATATATTAAAAAAAAAAAAAAAAGAAAATTTAGAAAAATAAATTATTTCTGATCAGGAATATATTTGTTCCTAACCCCCACTGGCTTCAGAAGCGTAGACTGGTGCACGCTTTGCGCGCGCATTTATGTTCGACACTCTTAACGTCACTATTTTTAATAGTTACTAAATTTCATAAGTCAGAAAAAAAAAAAAAAATGGAAACAATATCATATGTGATCTGTGAAAATCTCGCTTCGGTTTCCCATTGCCTTCGGCAGCGTAATGACTTTAGTAATATATACTATATAGTACGCGTATTTAATTTCTACCAACTTAACGAATCGCTTTATTTTTATAAGTCAAAAATCATAGAAACCATTGGTTCACCATAGTGTTTCCCAGTGTTTCTTTAAAAATCAAGTTTAATATACTTCTGTATTGCAGATTGTGAGGCATGGTTTTCTTGTACATGGAAGAAATTACAGCATAGCAGTACCATTTGTTGGGCGATATATCGCAAATATTAATTAGTGTAAATTTATTTCAAGATTCTACCAAATACGATTCTTTTGTAAAACTCTATCCATTGTTTTGTGAGATACGGCATCCACGGAAATTTGGTTACACAAAAGAGAGCATTTTTTCCAAAAATGGCCATATCGTTTTCAGAATACTTGAAAACGTGTAAATTCATCGAAAATCAGAGGTTGAGAATTTTCATGAAACCACTACTTTTTTCTTACGTATCTAGAAGAAAGTAAAAAAAAAAAAAAATCCTCTTCGGGAAAAGGGCTAACATTAATATATACCAATTTCTTTTCAAAGTACATACGGATTTATGAATCATGTCAAACATTTTTTATACACTACCAACTACCATGTTAAGTAACTTCTTATTTGATGTAAACTAATATATAAAAATAACGCAAGGCTTAGTGTAACATGACGAATAAGAATTTTGTAATTAAACACCATAAATTCTTATGCTTATTTATTTTGCGTTTGTGATTACTTTTGTTTGCTTGATGAAAGGCCGCACTATAACATTTTGGCTCGAAAAAAATGTTACATGATTTTATAAGTTATGTTATTTGCTTACAAATTTATTAGTTTTTTCGTTCAACACTAGTTTTTTTGGTATATTTCATTTAGCAGGGCATTTTTAAGGATGTAATTATCATTCAAGAAATACACACATACGCAAATGCTGCAGAAAAAAATTTAAAAAAGCGCAAATAAATAACTTCACACGTAATAAATAATAAATTAAATAACAAAGCATATAGTAAACAACAAAATAAATAACAAAGCATATAATAAACAACAAACTAAATAACAAAGCGCATAAATACCCTAGTTGGAATCTAATACCATAAAGAACCGCTTCATTTGTCATATTGGGTAATCTAAAAGAAATCCACCGCTTTTAACTAAATAACACTCATTAAAAGCATAAACAAAACAAAAGCACTCGAAGTTAAGTCGGTTAAATGATTTTGTTTTACATTTACAAAGTGAAACGTTTTAGAAAACATTTAATCATTTTATAACGTTATTGAGTGTTTCACACATTTAGTATGTATTGATCCCCTCGTTCAATTCCATCCACCCCCCCTTTCTTGTAAATTATGTTGTTATCGCCATCAATGCAGTAAGCTCTTAACGCTTATTTCCCCAGTGTAATATGATGGGGAGCGACCATGTATTGACTAATTTATATTTATGTTCTTCCACCAGCCTTTTCGTTTTTACGGACGTATCGTTTCCTAAACTTGTGGAACAAACATTAGACCGACTTCGCTAACTTATATGCCATTTATTTTAATGCATCCGTCATCAATGCACGAAAAACAAAATGTAGGAAAATAACTCTGGTTGTCATTTTTAACAAATATAAAGGGAATTTTTATATGCGTGAAAACGAAAGGCAAAAAGGAAAACGTATTACCCGGAATGAATATGCGTTCCAACATATGCAGAACTGATTTAGGATGCTCCGTTTTAGGAGATTATTCTTCGCGGCACGTATTATAATAATGTATATCTGCAAAAGTTTAATGGTATCCAATAGATATGTATTCAAACTTTTTCTCTGATATTAGTAATTAATGAGTTATACTTATACGGATGAATTTTATGGGTGAAATGTAGAAAAAATATCACACTGTGATATAATTAAAAAAAAATATTTTCTTAGATCGAAAAATTTTGGATTTTCTTTCGATCGAAATTGATAATGTTATTTTACTCGTTAAAAAAATCTGATATACTTGTCGATAAGTGTATTAAAAAAATAATAAAAAAAATAAAATATATTGAATTGCATTTAGTTGTCAAAGTGTTTTTAGTTAATTTTTTTTTTTGGCCATGATACTTTGTGCGTAAAACGTGATAAATGCTGAATTCAGTTTTTTTCTTAACCATGATAAAAAAGAAACGTAACGTTTAAGAAAAATATACAATACAAAAATTTTTAACCAGGTATATAACGAGGTATCTATGAAAAGGTGTATTTGTACGATATTCTCTAAATGTTTATTTCTTTTTCCAAAATGAAATGACTAATAATTATGTTACACTTTTTGATAAGTAAAGATGACACAAATCAGTCAAGACTGCATGCAACATCTCTCTAAAAAACTGATTTGTGAGATTTATAATATATTTATGTATATAATCTGTTTTTTACGATTTATGCTAATTTGCGAAGAAATTACAAGTTAAATAAAATTTAAGATGAGTTTTTGAGTGATGTAAATGTATAGTTTCATAGATCAATGAGATAAAATTTTAGTATTGAATATGCATACACCTTTTATACTCGAGTTTCGTCAAAAAACTCATTTTTTAATTTACATCTTGGAATATTTTTCAAACCTTTAGCTTTAATTAGCTGTTTCATTTTTGTTTCTAGAGTAAATAGAACAAGAGTTTTGATGTTTTAAAAAATACATGACAGCACAAAACAGAAATTATTTTGTAGAAAAATAAATTGAGTGATAAAACTTTCCCTCATACTCGCTTTGGTCTTTTCAAATACGTTATTCTTACACATTGCTCAATCAGTGTTCTACTGTTCAAAGGCATTGTTTCCTTAAATTTTCTTACGCTTTTTGCTAATTTACATGTCACAAATATGGGCAAGAGTATAGTTTGCAGGCGTAATCGTCGATTTCATATAAATAAGCATACAAAATCAAAAATACCTCTAACAGCAAGTGACACGAAACTTTGAGTTCAGAATTCGCCTCAGATTAAAGAAACACCAGGTGAGCTCAATGGAAACAATATATGTGATTTAAAAATTCATACTATGATGTCATCTCAGCAGTTTGTTGCCCATCTTGCTTGAGTAAATCATTAGTTTTGGAAGAACTTAATAGATATGGATTATGCTTCAAATTTAATCTCCAGTGTAAACAATATAAGTTTGTGAAGAAATTCCGTAGTTCACCAAAAGTATCTCAGGAAAATCAAGTACGATTAAGCGTGTTCATCAAAATGGAAATTATACCTCTGGGGGTTACCGAAGCGGGGGAGCCATCCCCTCCGAGGAGGATCAAAATTGTGATGGCATGTCTCCGGACCACCTCTAGGGGTGATTCCCAGACAGTCGCCAATTGCCCACTGCGCAGTACTAGTGCTACGCAAAACTCATCTAGCTAACCAAAATGGAGCAATGAGAAGCGTAGTTATGCCATAGTTACATGATAGTTACGTCACGGATCGATGACAAAGCCATATGGTGCTTGCGTAAACCTGAACTACTCAGGCTGAAACTGCGCATGCTCGAATAGAATTTGTTTACTCGCGCAATGCTCCATATTTAAAATTAAAATAGAATTGTAGCTTGAACGAATTCACATCTGAACAAAAAAATTCATGTATTTTTGAAATATTCATATTTCGCATATTTTCAGTTATTTTAAGATAAGTAATACATTTTACAATTAATTTTTAAAAATTACTTTTTGAATACTGCTTACAATTTATATAATTACTGAAATCTTAATTTCTTCAATTTTTCATCCATTACGTATCAAGAGAAAATTATGGAATTTTGAATTCGGTTGCTTTGATTTGTTATGAAATTAGAACAATTTATTGTATATTATATTTGTTCATTCCTTAATGTTATTTTATCTTTCCTAAATGTTATTTTAGGTATAGATTCGGTTTTAACCCATATCGTACCAAGCATTGAAAAAATATTTTTTTCTTTATAAAATCTTAAATTTATGTTTCTTTAAGCCTATGTATACACACAAAATCAAAAAACTTACCAACCTTTCATTAGCTTAATCGGTACAGGCTGTCCTAAAAATGGAACTATGGTTTAGGACAGTCAGAAATATAAGGAAAACAGACAATCTCTGTATATATATTTATTTATATAATTGTTTTACCAGTACAAAAGTGTAGAATATTACTTCAATAAATGCATATGTCCGTTATTCTTGAACGTAAAACCTTTTTAAGTAATAATGTGTTGAAAATGTAATGAATAAATCTTCAAAAATCGTCATTTAAAAAAAAAAAAATATCTGTATATATTAAACGTCAATTTAAACTAACGATAAAGACACATATGTATTTATTGGACTTTTAAATAATATATAGCCTTTAATTTGAATTAAAATATTCAAAAGATTTTATATAAATACCACTTATGCATGGTGTCCTATTTTTGGGACGATGGTGAAATATGGATTAAAGCGATTACAAACGTATTTTGTTTAGATGATAAAATTTTTGCAAATGATTTTGTCTGTGTCTGATTGATTTTAAGGAGCATGACATAATGCATTTTTTAATAAAAGAATAAAGTAATCTTTTATCAAAAATTGTATACCTTAACACTTTTTTCTTGAATTACTAATGCATGAATTTTTTCGTATTTACAACAAAATTTACAACATTCGAAGATAGATTTAAAAAAATGCATTTTACACTAATTAATTCCGGCTCTAAGGGAACACTGAAGCTGTGATTATTTACTTGAAATTATTAGCGAAAATCTAATACGTTTTGTATTTAAAGTCAAATGTACGCTAATAATTTCAAGTAAATAATCAGATCTATAACGTTCACTTAGTGTCAGAATTACTTCTTGTTTACTTTAAAAACATAAAAGAAAAGATTTTTAAAGACAGAACAATAGGGGTGGGTTTTTCATAGCTTTCATTTGTGTACCGCAACCACTGCATGCCGGAAAGCGCTGTCGTCGAGTTTACTTTGCAATATTTTTTAACATTATGTGAACAAGTGTACTCTTGAAAGCTTTGATCTCGGGTTTCTGAATTAAATCTCATATTGTTTATGGAATGAGACAGCTTGGGAAAAGACACTCTGGCGCAGGAAAACTATGTTCACTCTGAATTTACCTCCTCCATGAAGCAAGATTGTTTAAATAGCGCAAGAAAAGAACTGTCATGGGCCGTGTCAGAAGTCAGCAAAGCTTTGATGTTAAAAACTTTGCATAAACCAAACAACGTAACAAAGTTGAAGTTGCAGAATATGGCGCTTCAGTTAATGGTTCTTGGCAAAGGAGAGGCTTCTCTTCTTTGAATGGATGCATCACTGCAATAAAAGTTGACACAGGGAAGGTTCGAAATGTGGAGGTGATGTCTGCATATTGCCATACCTACAAAAAACTTCAAAAAACACAGAAAACGTCACTAAAAGAAGAATTCTAGGTCCTAAAAGCAGATTACCTATGCCATTGTAATCACAAAAAATCAGCATCCGACATGGAAACTGTTGGAACATTGAGAAATTTTTCCCGATCAGAATCTTTTCTTGGGTCTTAAATACACCGATTACTATGGTGACGGTAACTCAAAAGTCTACGAAAAAGTTAAAAATACATATGGTATAAACAGTGTCACTAGGTTTGTGTGCATTAGCCGTATACAAAAAAAGAGTAGGCTCGCGTGTTCGAAAGTTGAGAACCAAAAGAACACCAAAGACTTCATAAGAAAAGGAAAATTCGCGGATTCTTTCATTGATCGAATGCAAAATTGCGATGGAATTGCCATTCGATTGAATGCACAACATCTCAGCGGAAAGGAGAAAAATGTCATAGCAGCACTATTTGATTGTGCTTCCACACAGGAACATCCAATGCATAGACACTGGACGGTGTCCAAAAGGTCCGGATAGTTGGTGTTTGTATCAAAGAGATCTATCTCACGAAACAACAACAAAATAAAAATTCAAAGGGGTTCCTTAGAACATCTTGGCTGCAGTGAAGCCAGTATATATGAAGTTCTGTGCCAGATGAGCAAATGCCTACATGGCAAAACTCAAATTGCAAACGGTGAGTTTCAATAGAAATATGTGGCAAAGAGTGCCGAAAACTGTGTTTTGGTGTCCAAGAACTGTTCGTCTGGGGGTTATAATGCAGTAATACAGTTCAAAGATGGTTACAGATGATGTCTGGATATTTTCCAAAAGCTTGGCTTTAAAAATATATGAAGATTTACATTTAAAGGTTACAATTCATTTGATAAACTGTGAATTAACGAATCGATGCGACATTCCAAGATCATCGGAAAAAGGTATAGAAAAATAGTGGAAGCCTCTAGAAAGAATAAAATATCCGAGTATGAAAGCCAAGAAAGTGTTACATATAAAGCAGGTGGATTTTAAATTCTGGTAAGCAAAATTTTCACGTATTTAGATTTCAAGTTACGTTTTTTGCTTTTTTTCTATACGCATTTTCCATGTATGCGATCTTACCGCAAAACATATCTCCTGCACTCTTACTTTAAAAGTTATAAAATTTTGCATACATGTTTACATTGTTATTATCGAGGTTTTCAACTAATTTTATAAAGGCATCATAAAATTTGGTCATTTTATGTGTCGAATTTTTCGTAAATTTTTCAATACAATTAGTATGAGAGCACATAACTCCTAAACTATCATTTACACATTTATAACAGAAGTTCAAATTCTAAAACATACTTCTGAGTAAAATGTTTTATAATTTTTTTAAAAATATTGTTTTTTATTATTTTACATTTTGCGTAATTGTCATTTTTTAGGCAAATTGTAGGTATTTTTACTAATCTTTTTATAATTTTTTTTAGAGCTTTCTTATGTATCATAATACTTTTTAATACAAACGAAGAAATTCAAAAGAATAAAACTTTAAAAAATTTAAACATTTAAAATAATAATGATAATAAGCTCTAAAGGTGTACGTATACCTTATGTAACTTTTCTCTGTATCTGTCATCAGCTAAACAAAAATAAATAAGTAAATAAAAGTGCAGAGAAATAATTATGGTTGCATTTTAGCAAATAGAAAAGGTATTTTTTAAATACTGAAAACGAAAGTCTAGAAGAAGAACGTATTATTTAGAATAAATATACATGCTCCATTACATGAAGAATTGATACTATCCACATGCGTAATTAACACTCCAAAAATTATCTCCAACTTTGTTTTCCGTTAGAAGACCTCCCAATTCGTTACCGTATTTTAGAATAGATACACTAAATTTGAATATATCAAGTTGGCGACAGCCCAGACTTTCCCCCCCTGTTTCTTACATCAGTATATTTATGCGATAACATTTCACTTAATTAATTGTTCAAACTAAGAATTGTTCAGCAAACAGGGTGGAGACAGGCCCGTCTTTTTTTTTTTTTTTTTTCCTGATTCTTACACCAGTATATTTATGTAATAATTTTTCACTTAATCATTTAAACTAACTATTAAAAATTCCGAAAGAAAAATACTGGTGGAAGAATCAGGGAAAAAATTTGGTCTGTCACCTTCCTGTATATATTCTGTTTGTATGGTGTGCGGTATTATTTACAGTCTTAAAGGTGACTTCGGCATTAAATGCATGAATTATCTTTATATTATAATTAAAAATAAAATATAGGGAAATAGTGCCAATAGTGAATATTTTAAGGACATTTTCCAGCAATTTTTTTGTATACTAAATTTTATAGACTTTGACTATAATCAATGATTGTTACCACAATTAGTTGTTCCTGTGCATGACCGTATAGTAAAAGAAGCGCATTGAAGCATTCTTATACTAAATAGTTTTTTTTTCAATGCTTAAAAAGTGCATGTAGTGAACATGAAAAACCAAATATGCAATTTTTTTGTTCCAGTAGTGAAATAACTTTGAACTTTTTGAAAAAAAAACCCATCAAAGCAGTCTTTGGGGACTGCCGATAGAAGTAAAAACAAAGTAACTTGTGAATTGTATCGTCGAGCTATTAGATTATTAATTTCGAATTACTTTTGGTTTATAAAGAAGTGTTTATGATCTGTATTATATGATTCGGCACAATATTTGTAGCTACCCAAATTAAATGAACTAAGCCTTATATTAGGTAAAAATATTGATTACTTATGAAATTATTTTAATTAGTAGCTGAGATACAAAAGAAAACCGATTCAGGATACCTCAAAACGTGTAAATCAGGTGAAATCTCGAATTCCACTTTCGATAATATAAGAGAACTTTAAAATATCTTTCGAATGATGTATTAAAAATAATTTAATCATAATTAGAATTTGAAATGTTGAAATATTGAAGTTTTAAAATATTATAGCGCCATCTGGCGGTAGAAATTTCTGTAATCTACTGTTCAATTCAAAATCAACAAAGCTTTCTAATGATGTATTACTTTTGAAATTATCTTAATTAGTAGTTGAGATACAAAGAAAACTCATTCAGGACACCTCAAAACGTGTAAATCAGGTGAAATCTCGAATTCCACTTTCGATAATATAAAAGAACTTTAAAATTCTTTCGAATGATGTATTAAAAATAATTTAATCATAATTAGAAATTGAAATATTGAAATTCTAAAATATTACAGCGCCATCTGACGGTAGAAATTTCTGTAATCTACTGTTCGATTCCTAATCAGCAAAGCTTTCTAATGATGTATTACTTATGAAATTATTTTAATTAGTAGCTGAGATACAAAAAACCCATTCAGGACACCTTAAAACGTGTAAATCAGGTGAAATCTCGAATTCCACTTTCGATAATATAAAAGAACTTTAAAATATCTTTCGAATGATGTATTAAAAATAATTTAATCATAATTAGAAATTGAAATACGCGTATTAGAATAAAATTTAATTTGCAATTAAAATGTAATTTTCCCCCCAAAATCGATGAAATTTGAACTGCTACTATCCCGTGTGCCGTTAATGGCGCACAGTAAGTTTCAAGGAATTTAGAAGAAAATTGAAGCATTTTGAAATTTTCAACTTTTATTCCTAGTAGAAAACCACGTGATGTCAATTGGCAAAAATTTTTTCTTTCCGATCAGATTCTCTGTGACTGGGTTGTCATGGTAACGAACGCCTGCAGAATTTCATTCAAAGCGTTAGCTGATGATGACGCGAGTTTCATGATTTTTGTTTACCCAAAAGTGCTCAACGCGCCTAAAGAAGTTTTCACTTCAAAAATAAATATATAAATAAAATAAATAAATAAATAAATAAAATAAAATAAAATAAATAAATAAATAAATAAAATTCAAACCGAATGGAAAGATGTATTTGATTAATAAAGATATAATGCTCCAAACTACATGGAGAGGCGATGTTTTGAAATAGCAGTAAAAAAAAATAAAACAACAACTAAGAAAATAATAATAATAATTAACACATGAAATCAAAAAATAAGTTTATTACATTAAATAAATATTATGTTTATATAACAGATTTCTTGTTTAAAAAAAAATACAATTCAAAATAAGTTGTTCTAAAAATATATGGACAATGAAAACGTTCGCTTTTATTACCACCGTAAAAAAAAAAAAAAAAAAAAAATTGCATGTACTCCGTTCTGAATATGTGACATAACCACTTCAAAATATAAAATCACCGTTGTGTCTTTTATATTTGAATAGTTGGAAAATGCCCCGTAATGTTCAAGTCTTTGTACTTGATATGGCTAAAATTCGACATTTAAAGGTTCAAAAATGTTAAATATTCCGATATTTCTAAACAAATAAATCATAGCATATCTGTAGTTTTTGAATTTTATCAAAAATAATAATGCAATTAAAAAAAAAAAAAAAAAAAAAAAAAAAGAAGAAGAAGAAGAAAAAGAAAAAATATATATACATAACGCATCAATGACATTATTTCAGCTAATTACGTGCCTTTTGAAACTTTTTCTACCTTTTCCTGGGTGCTCTGGTAAAGATTAAGAATTTTAGATCTGTTGTAAGATGGGTAAAAATCAAGTTGAGTGTATTGGGATTAATTATTTTTTACATTATTTAATATTATTTAATTTCTTACATTATTCAAATTATAAGAAATAAACATCTCGGAACAAATTTACTATTAGCCCACAACCCCTATTTAGTGTAATTTGTTTTGGTGTCCACGGTGAAAAACTGAACTGAAATAAGCCTATTTTTAAGATGAATAAAATAGACATTTAACATTTTTAAATTAAAGCACATTTTAAAGATTTTCAGAGCATTCTGAATAATTAGTAAACAATTACAAAAATAATAATAAAAAAGTAGCTAAATTAAACGGATTTATAAAATTGAAAAACGTATTTTTATTGATTATTTAAAGAAAACAAGAAATCAACATTTCCTTGTTTCTTTTTATTATTTCAAAAATAGACCTAGCGTTTTTTTATTTACTTTATTTATTTATTTATTTTGAAAATTTTAATTAATCAATAATCAGAAGATACATTTTAATAATTTGTTGGTGTAATCATAAATAAACTATGCGAACTGTTTTACCAAAAACCTGATTTAAAATAAAAGTCAGGTAAAAATTCCGACCTCAAATTATTTTAAATATCAGTAGCCCAGCAAAATATCAAACAGCGTCAAAGAAGCGCGCCGAGTCTGGTGGCTAATAACACTGTTGAACAAATTTTTATAATGAATAAGTTTTTTTAGTACTATTTTATGCTGAATGTTTTATATGAAACAACTTATTAGAGAATAAATGAACAATTTTACACATTGTTAGTTAAAAGATTAGTTATCAAAGAAGTTTTTTCATGAGATTGCGTGCAAAATCATAAAGTGTTAAATATTACCTCACCGCACATGATGATAGGTCATAACTGTATTTGTACCACGGTTTGGAAAACTACTTATACAAAAAAGAAGAAAAAATTTAGCTTAGCTTACCTGAATTTTTTCATACGATAATGATTTTTTTTTTTTTTTTTTTTTTTTTTTCAGAAGATTTTTCAATATTGGTTTTCATGTAAATCTAACACCCAATCTAAATTAATCCTTTTTCAATATCATACGAAAAGGAAAACATAGTTTAAAAGGTAAAATTAAAAAGATTTTTATCTCTAGTACTGTCACATACAGTATCATACGAAAAGGAAAATATAGTTTAAAAGGTAAAATTTAAAAGATATTTATCTATAGTACTGTCGCATACAGTATCATACTTGCCAATTCTCCATTTTTCGAAGGAGATTTTGGGACTATTATTCTCCCTTATCCTTATACATTTCTCATTTTTTCTCAGCATTTTAAAATTTTGCAGATAATTTATCAAAATGTTCTGAAAATCTTTTCTCTTCTCAATAGATGTTCCTATTTTTGTATTAATATAATAACTAACTTTTTACTTTTTAACCCGTTAGTAGTCGCTATAGACAGCGCCATCTTTTACAGATTGCGCACTTTTTATTTAACTCTCACCAATAACTTTAAGAAGTGATGTGATTGACGTTCCTTCGATTTTATTCGCGTTTTAAGTATATCAAATGCTACTTCTAAAACTTTTTTGGTGGCTATTGAATAAAAAAGTCTGGCAAAACTGAAGGATGGGCGGCAAATCGACCAACTAGCGACTACTAACGGGTTAAATAAATTTAATTTATGTATTTATGTAATTAACACTTTAAATCAGGGATTAAAAGTCATGGAAAAGTCATCCACAATTTAAACCATGGACTCTCCAAAACTGGTGTTTGTCTAAAACCTGCCTTAGTTCTCTAGGCCTTAGAATGCCACTTGTAGAACCTCTCTTACTTTGACCCTTCAATGTTGGCAGGTATGTAGTAGGTCATAAATATATTTTATCAATACAAAACTGCACTCTAGTTTGAAAAAGTTTAATTATTTTAAGTACTGCATAAAGTTTGCAATAATATTGCAGATGTCATTTATGATAGTGTTTATTCTAGGCTAATTTGGCAGTGCACAGCACACCTCTACTGGAACCAAACGACAAGGACAGGGTCAACGGATCATGCCCGAGGCAAAAACCTTTTCGGAAGCTGATCATGATCCGTCGAATATTGAGATGCACGATATTATGTATTACATGGAAAGCAAATAATGATTATTTGTTTCTTTTTATAAGTACATTATTTATGGGAATGGTCTCTTCAATAACGTACTTCTTTATGTCCTCTTCTCAACGTACTCCTTTTCACAGCTGGATTTAATTGGTTGTAACAACTGTCTTTACAATAATTCTGCATTTTTATGAACCAAACGACAAATTACATTCGAATGACTGGTAACCTTCTTTTACACCAACCCAACACTTCTGTGCTCAACCTGACACTTTTATCGCGAACATCACTAGTTAACGCTAGATCCAACTTGTGACTTTAAGTCTTCCAAACAAATATTCCATGGACAACTAGACGCCATTTCGAGTACTTGAAATCTAAAGAGATTTCGTGAGGCTTCACACCTTACAAGTTTAGCCTAGGTTTTACCAAATAGTTTAACAGATTAAACTTTATTTATTTTAAACTATGCAAACCTGGGAAGAATTTCCAAGTAAAATTCCATAATAGAAACAACAGCTAAGTTTTGGAATGCATATGAGTGCAACATTATTAATTCAACTATCAGAAATA
Source organism: Salticus scenicus (assembly GCA_963930645.1). Classification (NCBI taxonomy): domain Eukaryota; kingdom Metazoa; phylum Arthropoda; class Arachnida; order Araneae; family Salticidae; genus Salticus; species Salticus scenicus. The sequence goes on along the minus strand of OZ005650.1, from coordinate 164,125,598 downwards.
AATATCTTTGCTTGTTACTTACTGAAGTCAATGGTTTTTCCAAAAGGTCATTTTTTCAAAGAGAAGCCTATAGTGAAACACTCACTCTGAATATCATTTTCTGTTGTAATAGCATCATTGAAATTATTTCTAATGGCAGTGGGATAATCAATTACTTTATGAATTATTAATTTTATAAAGAAAATTGACAGGTTAATTATACACTGGTGTTAAAAATTAAAGCAACAACCTGTTTTCTCATTTTCTTCTTTTGCGCATAATTTTTAAACAAATAAACATATAAACACAAAATTTGTATGGCATATTATTTATCATATCATTAATCGAATTTTACATAACTTTAGAAAAGTAATAATTTTAAACTTCTAATTTATTTAATGTTTCTCAAAAGTAGGTTTTCGAAAAATGAAAAATTTCAACAATTTTAGAAAATAAAACGTAATGAAAAATGGTGTTAAGAATGCATTATAGATAGATGATAACGCACATGCCTTCAAATGTCAATTTAAATCCCGATTGTTTTTTTTTTTTTTTTTTGGTATTCACTTTTCCTTTACTTTTATAATGGACTTTTTGAAAGAATGTAATTACTGATTTTTAAAATATGAGCGTCCCCAAAATGATAAAAATGTATATAAATAATTTTATAATGAACGTGTAATCAAATTTTCATGTTATATGTGTATTTTTTAAAAAGTTATTCATATGCGAATAAAAGAAGAAAAAAGAAGAAACAGAAAAGTAAATACAGGAGGAAAATTCAGTTTCAATCTAACACATGGATGCATGTATATTTTCAACTATCAGTAATGCATCATTATGACCATTTTTCATTCAGTTTTCTATATCAAAATTGTTGAAATTTTTCATTTTATCCAAAGCTTATTTTTCAGAAACTTTGAATAATTATCAGTTTAAAAATCATTACTTATGCTAAAATTATATAAAATTTAATTAATGATATGATAACGAACATGCTTTCCAAATTTTAAATTTATATGTTTATTTGTTTAAAAGTTATAATCAACGGGAAAAAAAAAAAAAAATGGGAAAACATGTTATTGCTTTAACGTTGGACACCAGGGTAGAGAAAAGTTGTAAAATGACTTCTATTCTATTTTACATTTAATGTATTCTAAAATATCTAATTACTTAAACAATGATTTTAGTTTTTGTTGATGCATATTCATATATACTAATTTTTAGGTCTATACATTTAATTTGCAATCACGTATAATCATCATTCTACTTGACTTTATATTCAGTTGTATATATATTTCAAATATCTGGGGAAATGTTTATCAAATATGGATAGCTAAAATTCATCTTTTAATGGTTACGAAAAAAGCCCAAGTCAATCATTCTTTCCTTCATTTAAATTTGAACAAATTTATTATTTCAGTAAAGGTAATTTTTTTAAAATAAAAAATAAATCTATAATAATAAAAGGAAAGGTTTGTCTGTCTGTCTGTCTGTCTGTCTGTCTGTCTGTCTGTCTATCTGTCTGTCTGTCTGTCTGTCTGTCTGTCTGTCTGTTCTTTTATACGTTCAGCCCCTATTGAACGCAGACGTACAAAAATTGACATACGGATGCTCTGGAGCCTTTCCGATGTTTTCCTCGAAACAGAATTTAAAAATTTTAATTAGTTGTGGAGATATTAATTAAAATGTCCACTCATGTCTAATCTAAAAGCGATCTCAAAGCAGAAAAAGTGGAAAATAAATTAGAAATATTTGTCCGATCGTTACAATTTCGATACCAAATGAAAGGGGCATTTTTTCTGAATCTAAGTGTGCAAGTGGTTTATCGGTACAACAATTAGATTTTTTAAAATTAACTAAAGTATGAATTTTCTGTGGCAACATCATTTCAAATGCCAGTAATGAAGACCCATCGTCTGTCATCAAAAAGGAAATGATTGCAACCGATCAAGATGTCACGTGTTTTGTAGTAGGGAAAAATATTGCAATTTTCATTTTTTTTCAAATTTTAATTCACGTTACATTTGAATTCATATTCGGCCTAGACAGCATATTATAAAGCTACTGTTCAATTTTCATGAAAATATGTGGATAAACAAAAAAATGAGATTAAATTTTGTATTATATTTTCAACTATTTTAAATTGAGATATGCCGTTGAAATTTCGTAATATTGGTGTTTTTAACGCCCGATATTTCGATTCTGAATATTTTTGAAAGTGAAGAATTATTAGGAAGGGCTTGAAGGGGAGGGGGGGGGGGGCAAGCAAACGGCCAGAAAAAATAAAAAATAAATAAATAAATAAATAAAAAGAGTTACAGCGTTTGAAATTGTTATTATTAGGTTTCAAGGAAAGATAAATCGATTGCGGATATTTTCAAGTGTAAAATTATTAGAAGGGACGGAAAGGGGGGGAAGGGGCAAAAACGTAGAAAAGGAACGGTTGTTTCGGAGAAAACAACGGAAAACCCAGAACGCCTTTATTGTTTTATATTTTGCAGAATTTCGAATTCTGATACTCCTTTCACATTTCATACTATGGATTTTGAACAGTATTTAGCCCGGAATTACCCAAGTTTCGGAGAAAACCACGAAAAAGTCAGACATAAATCGTTTTATAATAGTGTTTATATCATTTTTGTATCTCAGCTTCTAATTAGCATAATTTCAAAAGTAATATGTCATTTTGAAACTTATTTGAATGGAATTTCAAGAGTAGACGCCACAAATTTCTGTCACCTTCCATTAACCGACTATCATAAGTAATGGAATTTGAGATTTCACGTGATTTACACGTTTTAAGGTTTCCTGATTAGGTTTTCTTTTGTATCTCAGCTACTAATTAAAATAATTTTATAAGTAATACATTATTTGAAAGCTTTATTGATTTAGAATTGAACAGTAGATTACAGAATTTTCTACCGACAGATGGCGCTGTAATATTTTTAAATTTCAATATTTCGAAGTCTGAATATGATTAAATTATTTTTAATACATCATTCGAAAGATATTTTAAAGTACTTTTATACTATCGAAAGTGGGATTCGAGATTTCACCTAATTTACACGTTTTGAGGTCTCCTGAATCGGTTTTATTTTGTATCTCAGGTACTAATTAAAATAATTTCATAAGTAATACATCATTTGAAAGATTTGTTGATTTGGAATCGAACAGTGGAATACAGAAATTTGTACCGCCAGATGGCGCTATAATATTTTAAAATTTCAATATTTCAATTTCTAATTATGATTAAATTATTTTTAATATATCAATTGAAAGATATTTTAAAGTTCTTTTAAATTATCGAAAGTTTTCACCAGATTTACATGTTTTGAGGTGTCCTGAATCAGTTTTTTTTTTGTATCTCAGTTATTAATTAAAAAAAGTTCATAAGTAATACATCATTTGAAAGCTTATTTTAGTTGATACACATTTTAAAGTACTTTTACATTATCGAAAATGAAATTCGAGATTTCACCCGATTTACACGTTTTGGGGTGTCCTGATTAGGTTTTCTTTTGCATCTCATCTACTAATTAAAATAATTTCATGAGTGATGCATCATTTGAAAGCTTTGTTTATCTGGAATGGAACAATAGATTACAGAAATTTCTACCGCCAGATGGCGCTGTAATATTTTCAAATTTCAATATTTGAATTTCTAATTATGATTAAATTATTTTTAATGCATCATTCGAAAGATATTTTAAAGTTCTTTTATATTATCGACAGTTTTCACCAGATTTACACGTTTTGAGGTCTCCTGAATTAGTTTTCTTCTGTATCTCAGCTACTAATTAAAATAATTTCGTAATACATCATTAGAAAGCTTTTTTGATTTGGAATCGAACAGTGGAATACTGAAATTTCTACCGCCAGATGGCGCTGTAATTTTTTTAACTTTCAATATTTCAATTTCTAATTATGATTAAATTATTTTTAATGCATCATTCGAAAGATATTTTAAAGTTCTTTTATATTATCGACAGTTTTCACCAGATTTACACTTTTTGAGGTCTCCTGAATTCGTTTTCTTTTGTATCTCAGCTACTAATTAAAATAATTTCATAAGTAATACATCATTCAAAAGCTTTTTTGATTTGGAATCGAACAGTGGAATACTGAAATTTGTACCGCCAGATGGCGCTGTAATAATTTCAAATTTCAATATTTCAATTTCTAATTATGATAAAATTATTTTTAATACATCATTCGAAAGATATTTTAAAGTTCTTTTAAATTATCGAAAGTTTTCACCAGATTTACACATTTTGAGCTGTCCTGAATCAGTTTTCTTTTATATCTCAGTTATTAATTAAAAAAATTTCATAAGTAATACATCATTTGAAAGCTTTGTTGACTTGATACACATTTTAAAGTACTTTTACATTATCGAAAATGGAATTCGAGATTTCACCCGATTTACACGTTTTGAGGTCTCCTAATTAGGTTTTCTTTTGTATCTCAGCTACTAATTAAAATAATTTCATAAGTAATACATCATTAGAAAGCTTTTTTGATTTGGAATCGAACAGTGGATTACAGAAATTTCTACCGACAGATGGCGCTGTAATATTTTCAAATTTCAATATTTGAATTTCTAATTATGATTAAATTATTTTTAATGCATCATTCGAAAGATATTTTAAAGTTCTTTTATATTATCGACAGTTTTCACCAGATTTACACGTTTTGAGGTCTCCTGAATTAGTTTTCTTCTGTATCTCAGCTACTAATTAAAATAATTTCGTAATACATCATTAGAAAGCTTTTTTGATTTGGAATCGAACAGTGGAATACAGAAATTTGTACCGCCAGATGGCGCTGTAACATTTTAAAATTTCAATATTTCAATTTCTAATTATGATTAAATTATTTGTAATACATCATTCGAAAGATATTTTAAAGTTTTTTAAATTATCGAAAGTTTTCACCAGATTTACACGTTTTGAGGTGTCCTGAATCAGTTTTTTTTTTTTTTTTTTTTTGTATCTCAGTTATTAATTAAAAAAAGTTCATAAGTAAAACATCATTTGAAAGCTTATTTTAGTTGATACACATTTTAAAGTACATTTACATTATCGAAAATGGAATTGGAGATTTCACCCGATTTACACGTTTTGAGGTCTCCTGATTAGGTTTTCTTTTGTATCTCATCTACTAATTAAAATAATTTCATGAGTAATACATCATTTGAAAGCTTTGTTGATCTGGAATGGAACAATAGATTACAGAAATTTCTACAGCCAGATGGCGCTGTAATATTTTCAAATTTCAATATTCTAATTATGATTAAATTATTTCTAATACATCATTCGAAAGATATTTTAAAGTTCCTTTACATTATCGAAAGTGGAATTCGAGATTTCACCTGATTTACAATTTAAAGTGTCCTGATCAGGTTTTCTTTTGCATCTCAGCTAATTGAGTAAGACCGTTCAAAATTGGTATATGCAAGTTAATTAGGAGGGGCTGGAACGGTGGGGAAGGAATAGTCGCGCATGGGTTTGGGACCCGGTGCGAGTTTTTACCCGTTGATAAAAGATTTTTTTTTTAATTTTATTTTCTTAATACTAAAAGTTTGAGTTGAGAAGGAATATGCGTGTACAGCGCACGTATATCCTCAAACGTGCGCGCACAGCGCGCATTGGTCTGCGCTGCCGACGGCAGTGGCGTCCCGGTGTGAGTTTTTACCCGATGCTAAATGATATATTTTTTAATTCCTTTTCTTAAGAATGAAAGTTTATGAGTAATAACATGGAATTTTGAGAAGTCATAAGGATGGTGAAGGAATACGTGCGCGCAGCGCACGGGTCTACGCTGTCGAAGGCAGTGGGGACCCGGTGCGACATTTTTCCTGATCAGAATTTTTTTTTCTCTTTTTTTATCACATGATAAAAATTAATGCAAATTTGAGAATTCATTAATTTTTGTGATTCATTTAAAAATAGTGACCAGCGAAGCGGGCGTAGCCTGCTAGTAATAAAATAAAATAAACCTTTTAATGCATCTCACATACCTAGAAAAACACATTATAAGTAATTTTTATGATTTAAGAAATTTCAGGTAAAGCAATTGCTTTTACGTGTTCAAAAAGTGTCAAATTCTAACTGTACGTTTTTTAACTTTCTTTCGTTTTTCTGTTTCAGATTTTCACTTTTTTTCCCCCTCACGTTAATTTACTTTATTTTTTACCAAAGTTAATCTTTAGATGCTTTTAATTTTAAGATTACTACTTCTTACATTTAATTTCTAATTAGTAAAGATAAAATGTTTTCATAAATGTTAATTAATAGGACATTTAATATTATCAAAGCTAATCTTTAATTAATTTTTAATAAAACAAATAATCAAAAATAATTATTTCCGGCAACAGATACATGCATAAAAAAACTTTACAAATTATTCAAATGAGCTTTTTAAAATATTGGCGCTTTTTAAGGTTTCAGAAATTTTTAATATAATTTTGATTCAACTAAATATTGTTATAACTTACATAAAATTATGTATGCATAATTTATACACTATGCATTTTGTATGCACTACCTACCAATGACAAAATATCTAGAAAAGTTCTTTTGTAATCATCTTGAATCTTTGGTAGCGTAATAAACACGTTATACCTCATATATTTCAGAAAAAGGTGTGTCCTGAATAATAAAAGGGGACCAGTAAAAAGTTAAAGAAAAATCAAAATGTTTTGGAGCGCCCTGTAAAAAGTAATGCTTTAAATGTATTTTAGCTGTACCATGTGATTAAGAGGAATTTTCTCATTATCTCTATAAATATTTAAGAGCCTACCACATATATTCATGGAGACGTAACAGCTATTTTAAAACATTGCAAAAGAAAATTCCACTTTTTAAATTATAACACGTAGGGTATTAGAGCAAAGACATTTCCAGAAAATTTGGTATACTTCATTAGACACAGCATACTGCAATCAGAATGCAAAAATATTAAATATCTTACAAAATAAGAGTAATTTTACTAAATAAATTTTATCTACGCATGCTCTAGCTCTAAAAAAAAAAAAATCATTTGCATAATTTAATAGCCAAATGCATTGAAAAGCATATATGAAAACTCCCCCGAAATCGTGTAAATTTAAAGAGTTATGAGACATAGAATGAACAGAATTTCAGTTCTCTCAAAATGAAAGGTAAACTATAAGGGGATTTACTCAAATTTTTATTTTGATTCAATCAATACTCAACAGCAATACAGTATTCACTGGTTGTAAATAAATATCGATAAAACCTAACTATCATCATCTTTTTTTTTTTTTTTGAGAAGAACTGAAATTCTGTTCATTCTATCTCTCATAACTCTTTAAATTTACACGGTATTTGTTTGGGGTTTTCATATAAGTTGCTCAGTATATTTGGCTATAAAGAGCAAAACTTGAAGTGCATTTTGGCAGTAGAATGTTAATAAAATGAATTATCTCATTATCTGTATAATTTTTTAAGTGGCTATCATATATATATATATATATATATATATATATATATATATATATTAAACATTGCAAAAATATTTTCCGTTTTTTAAATTACTAGGGGGCTCTGCCCCCTGCTCGCTCCACTCACCAACCCCCGAGGGAGGCTTCGCCTCCCCTCCGACTCACTTTACTTATTAACACATGCAGAGCTCTGCCCGCCTATTCGCTGTTTTCTTTCACTGAAAAGGAATATTAATAGTGCAGATTACAAGATAAAAGCAGATAATTATTATGGAAATACTCATATTTAGTGTCAAATTGAAATATATAATATTTATATATATTTTTAATAGAAAGAAATTCATAATATCTAGACCATTTTGCATTACAGCTTTAGTATATGACCCTTTTTATTTATTTTTTACAACCTTAGATCCGGACCGCTGTACCCCTTCGTAATTGGAAGATTGCGGGTTCGGTTGTCGAGCCGGCCAAAGACCGTCGTGTACACTAATGGTGGCTGGTGCACGTAAAATATGCCGTGGCCGCAATATCCTCCATGTTGCCATGAAACTTATACCTCTGGGGGCCACTGAAGCGGGGGACCATTCCCTTTGTGTAGGACCAAAATTGCGGTGCCATGTCTCCGGAACATCCGTAGGGGTGCGTCCCAGACCGTCGCCAATTATCCATAGCGCAGTAATGGTGCGATATCAAACACAGCCTACCTACAACCATGGATCATATTTTAATTTTCCCGTGTAAAAAAATTAATTTTCTAAAAGTAGAGAAAAAAAGTTTATATTTATTTTCCTTCTTTTTACATCCATGGTTTCGGGCCGCGGAACCCTAGTCTGTAAAGCGCCGAGCACGTAAGTGGAAGATTGCCGATTCGATACTTGAGCCGGCCAAAGACCGTCGTGTACACTAATCGTGGCTGGTGCACATAAAATCTATCGTGACCGCAAAGTCCTCCACGTTCCCACCCACACTATACCTCTGGATATCACCAAAGTGGGGGTGGGGGATCCCTTCCGCGAGGGATCAAAATTGTGATGGCATGTGACCGGAACATCTCTAGTGGTGCGTCCCAGACCGTCGCCAATTACCCATAGTGCAGTACTGGTGCGACGTTAAATCGAGCCTACCTACCTACCTACGTACAACCATGGATCATATTTTTATTTTTCCGTGTAAAATGACTTCATGACAGAAGAACAACATCACTGGGAGAAACTTTCTTCAAAATGGCAAATAGAGTACCTTCATAAACTTGTCGTTTTTAATTAATAACTTCTTTAATTAAAATGATAGAAATTTCTAAGTAGCTGAAATGTTCCCCTTGGAGTATTCGGAACACATTCATACCTCTCATGACGTGAAGGACCCTGCCCTCCGCTAGAAGATGCTGTCGCAGACAAAAAAGTTTGACGCCAGTGACAGTAACTTTTTTTTTAATATATAGAGATAATACGTAGAGTATTAGACCCAGCAAAAAGATATTTTCAGAAAATTTGGCATACTTATTCGACACAGCATACTGCAATCAGAATGCAAAAATGTTAAATATCTTACGAAATAGGAGCATTTTTACTAAACAACTTTTATCTACGCATGCGCTAGCTTTAAAAAAATTCATTTTTCATAATTTAATAGCCAAAGGTATTGAGCAACTTATATGAAAACTCCAAACAAATATCGTGGAAATTTAAAGAGTTATGAGAGATAGAATGAACATAATTTCAAATTTTTCTAAAAAAAAAAAGATGATAAGGGTTTTATCGATATTTATTTACATTCAGCGAACACTGTATTGCTGTTGAGCATTGATTTAATCAAAATAAAAACGTGAGTAAATCCCCTTATAGTTTACCTTTCATTTTGCGAGAACTAAAATTCTGTTCATTCTATCTCTCATAACTCTTTAAATTTACACGATTTTCGGGGGTTTTCATATATGCTGCTCAATGCATTTGGCTATTAAATTATGCAAATGAATTCTTTTTTTAAAGCTAGCGCATGCGTAGCTAAAAGTTATTTAGTAAAAATACTCCTATTTTGTAGGATATTTAACATTTTTGCATTCTGATTGCAGTATGCTGTGTCTAATAAGTACGGCAAATTTTCTGAAAATGTCTTTTCGCTGGGTTTAAAACTCTACGTGTTATAATTAAAAAAGCGGAAAATATTTTTGCAATGTTTAAAAAAAAACCCGTTATATTTCCATGAATATATGCGATAGCCACTTAAAAAATTATACAGATAATGAGATAATTCATTTTAATAACACGCTATTGCAAAATGCATTTCAAGTATTGCTTTTTGCATGGGGATCCAAAATATTTAGATTTTCTGTAACTTTTTACTGGTCTCCTTTTCCTTTTCAAGACACAATTTTTGCTATATGAGGTAAACGTGTTCTTAACGCTACCAAAGTTTCAAAATGATTCCAAAAGAACTTTTCTAGATATTTGACAAAATGTCTAAATTCGAAAGTGCCCAAATACTTATTGGTAATTAGTGTATATATGTATATATATATATATATATATGTGTGTGTGTGTGTGTGTGTGTGTTGTATAAATGGTTTCATCACGACAATGTGAAGAAACCAGCAAATAAATCAAGATAAAAATAAAGAATTATAAGCACAATAAATTTGTATACACTTGTGGCCCAGTAAGTTACCTAAAATTCATACATTATATGAAACAAAACAGATAAGTTTTTCTTAATCTCTCTCTCTATATATACTATATATATATATATATATATATAAGATAAAATTTAAATATAGGAGGGAGTAAAACCCGAATTATTAAATAAATAGAACTATAACAAAGTTTTTATAAACCAGTGCGCAAAAGCAGCAAAAGGAAATATAAAACTATGATAAATAAACAAAATAATCAAAATGTTAACTTAAATGGTTAAATCAAAAAAAAAAAAACTTTAAAATTTAAAATGTTGAAAACCTGCGCAAAAGCAGCAAGGTGATACAAGCATTCCTAAAATATAAGATAAAATTTAAATATAGGAGGGAGTAAAACCTGAATTATTAAATAAATAGAACTAGAACAAAGTTTTTATAATTTTTTATATAAACATAGCTGAAATAGCCCCTTTTTATAAACATAGCTGAAAAGGGTTCTATGTTTATAAAAAGGGGGGTGGTTTTCAATTTTCCATTTTCTGACTATTCCAGTTTGTCCACGTATGTGTTTATATACTCTTGTTTTATTTAATTTCTTGTATTTTATATTTGATGTATTATATTTCTTGAATTTTATATTTGATGTATTATATTTTGTGCTTTATTTCTGAATTTAATTGCTTTTTATGCTATGTACTAATTAAAATTCGTTTGCTGTACGGTCGTGCTTCCATCTGTGAGAAGTTGGGGGCTAGAAACGTGTTTTTTGGTTAATACCAGCGTTTCGTGAGAAACTTCTCATATTCCTTTCCCTACATGGGGCAGCTCCCCTGATGAAAGCCCTCATGTGTTTTGGGATTAAATTTTCATCTGGTTTTGATTATTTTGTTTATATATATATATATATATATATTGGTACTCTGAACTTATTAATGAGACTATTTTCTATACAAAATGTTTCAAAAAACAAAAACTTCACCTCGTTTTAATTATTTAATTATTCATATTTTATATATACAGGGTGGTTATAATTAAACTTCCCCTATAAACAGCATCCTAAAGCACAAATCGGTGAATGGAATGACACGAAATTTGGTGTATAGACTATACACAAGATGCGCTCACGGAATTTCAGAAAAAAAAAAAAGTTTCAAATTGTTCTACCAGAAATGTGCCAAAAGTTGAATGCACGTTTTATTATTTATTATTTTTTTCCTTTTGAGCAAACAGTACTACGAATAAACTAACCACTAGTTTAAAAAAAATAGAACAATGGTGTTTAAAAAATTAATTGGTATTACAATTGGTATTTGACATTTTAAAAAGCAAGAGTATTTCTTATGGTGAATTTATCCGTTAAATTTTTAATTCTTTAATTTATTTATTTATTTATTTATTTTTTTTTTGTGAAATTCGAACTTTAGCATACATATAACATTATTTCTGGAAAACTTACAAAACTTATTGCGTTTCTTTTGAAAATTTCATCCTTCTAAATATTTGCTTTTAATTACTGAATACCGCATTTTATCAATGTTCAATATGAAGAAGTAGAGATTTTATAATTTTTATAATTTTTCTTCCAGTTTTTCAAATCTTATTAATACAATAATAAAATGAGGTATAATATAATTATAACCCTTGCAACATAAACATTTCTTGATATAAAACAAGACATAAAAAATGATGTTCCTATGTCTCGACGTAAATTTTATAAATGGAAAAATAAAAAGCATATTTTAAAGAATAATGCAAAAATTACGATTTTAAGCAATGGCGAAAAAAATAAACAAATAGATATAGATCTCAATTCGCACTTAATAGGGGAGAGTGAGGATGAATGGGACATTTTTCAAGTTTTTATTGATAATGTCGGCCATATGTAATTTAGAATTTTGCAACATTGCTCATAAGTACACTTCAATAATCAGTTACATATAAACAGTCTAACTTTAATACAAAGTTAATATTTTTAATTTTTTTTTTTTTTTTTTTTTTTGCATGCATGTATATTGTAACATTCATCCCCATAGGTGGGGATGAATGGGACAGGACTGGAGTTAACAAAGAAAATAAAACAAAATGGAAAGTAAATAAATTTTTAAAGTTCAATTGGTTTATGTTATTTATTACACACTCTGAATTCACAAAATTAACATAAACTGATGTATTGACTCAAATTAACATCAAAAGACAAAAGTTCTTTGGTTCGTGCGATAGTGCTGTAGGTTTTGGTAATTTAATCTAATAAGACCTAATCTAAAAATAAATAAATAAATAAAACACTAGAAAGAGGTAAATCATTATAATAGAGTACAAATTATCCAGATAAATTTTTGTTTCCGACTAATCGGGAAAATCAATATTCTATTCTGTATTACATTAATAATCACCAGAATTTATTTAATTAACTTGATTGAAATTGTGATTTTAATCAAATTATTATTAGTTTACTTATTTATTTATTTATTTCAATTATTGATTTAATTTGCATTGAATATTCTAACTTATAATTCTTTTAAAAAAATTTGAACAATTAATTTTAATATTTTTTTCTAAGTCCACAAAATTAAGAATCCTGATAATCAATATGGCTAATTTACGTTTTAATATAATTCTTGTGTAAAACTTTAAATTAGTACATAATGCGGAATGTCCCATTCATCCCAACCATCACATGATCATATAATAGCAGGAGACTTGGCGTAGGAATAATAAAACAGGAATAAACTACTACGTCAGAAACGCCAAAGAAAAATTATTGAGGTGCATACAGCTGTTTCGGTAGCCTAAAACGTACCGTCTTCAGTGCAAAAAGAATTCTGAATCTGGAGAAGTACTCGTATATATAGGAGAGGGACCGGATTTAGTTCAACCAACAGGATTACGGAAGAGGTGGGGAGTGTGGCCAATAGGAATTAAGGAATGTGTAGCAGTGTTAACAGTAGAAAAATTAAGGAAATGTGGACTGAATGTAAAATTTCCAAGAATCAGACAAATAGGGAACAGCGAAATCACAATTTACAAGGTTTTTAAAATTTTTATAAATATGAAAAGCTTCAAAGAAATCGAGTTCATGAATGGATTTAGGTCTGCAAATTATTTTAGCTGAATTAAATTTAAAATTATGATTTTCCTCCCAGCAATGTTTAGAAATAGCCGATTTATTGGTTTCTTGTTTGCGGACGTAATTCATATGTTCTTTTAGACGAAATTTAAGACTGCGTTTAGTTTGGCCAATATATGATAAACCACACTGACAGGAAATACTATAAATGCCCCAAGAATTATGCATATCAATAGGATCTTTTAACTGAGAAACGGTGAGTTTATTGGAAGGCGAAAATATTATTTTAAAATCAAATTGTTTGAGAATTTTAGCTATGGTTTGACCAGTTTTAGAAAAATAGGGTAAAACAATACTGATATTAGATGTGACTGATTTAGTAGACGAAATACGAGGAAGTTTTAATTTTTGGATAGCTTTGTCTATAATGGAAGGGGCATAACCTCTGTCAATTGCGATGGCTTTCAGGTATTTAATTTCAGATTTCAATAAAATAGGATTTGAACAAATGTTAAGGGCACGGTTTACAAAAGTATAGAAAGCAGCCATTTTTTGGTTAGGTGGGTGACATGAACGCGCATGGGGAGGAAGGGAGACTGCAAAATTTTTACGATAGACAGTGTTTGAAAATCCATTTACAGTGCGAGAGACGAGGGTATCAAGAAATGGAAGGGAGCCATTATTTTCTATTTCATATGTAAACTGGATATTATTGTCAATTGAATTTAAGGTTTCTAATACATGGTCAATATTGTGATGAGATATGTCGATAAGCGTGAAGGTGTCGTCAACGTAACGGGTCCAAAAAGGAAAAGATATTTTCTTAAAAAGCTTGCTTTCGAAATAGTGCATGTAAATGTCTGCGAGAATTGGGGAGAGAGGGGAACCCATGGCTAAACCTTCAGACTGACGATAGAATTTATTTTGGAAAGAAAAAGTGGTTTGTGATAAACAAATGCGGGTAAGAGAAATTAATTCTTGTATTTAAAAAGAGGTGAAATGAAACTCTTTTAATCTATTTTCGAGACAGCAGAGGGCGCCACTTATTGGAACATTAGTGAAAAGAGATTTTACATCAAAAGAAACCATAGTGAGATTAGTGTGAGGGCAGTTTTGAATATTTTTTGCAAAATTTATGGAATTCTTAACAGTATAACTATTAGCAGCAAGAAGTGGAGCAAAAATTGTGGTGAGAAATTTAGCTAGATTATAGGAAGCAGTACCGATATTAGAGACTATTGGACGAAATGGAATATTGGGTTTGTGAACTTTTGGTAAAGCATAAAATCTGGCACAATTAGCAATAGAAGGGATAAGATGGGATTTAGTCGAGTTCAATAACAAGGGGCAAGATTTTATAGCAGATTTAATTTTATTTAATTCTTTAGAGAGGGGTCACGGGGCAGAGGAATGTGTGGGCCATCATTAATTAGTTCGGTAACACTTTCGATGTATTGTTTTTTATCCAAAATAACAATCTGACCACCTTTATCAGCTTTAGTAATGATGATATTTTCATTAATTTTAATTCCTTCAAGGCATTTTTTTCTGCGGTGCTGAGATTTGATTTAAAATTTTTAGAGTTGAAATTGGCATTATTAAGGATTAAATGACGAAGATTTTCTTTCTGTTGGTCAGTCAGTCGAGAATTTTTGAAAGCTTAATTTTTAAAACAGAGTCCTGCAGAAAAAAACGCCTTGAAGGAATTAAAATCTAATGAAAATATCATCATTACTAAAGCTGATAAAGGTGGTCAGATTGTTATTTTGGATAAAAAACAATACATCGAAAGTGTTACCGAACTAATTAATGATGGCCCATACATTCCTCTGCCCCGTGACCCCTCTCCTCAAGAATTAAATAAAATTAAATCTGCTATAAAATCTTGCCCCTTGTTATTGAACTCGACTAAATCCCATGTTATCCCTTCTATTGCTAATTGTGCCAGATTTTATGCTTTACCAAAAGTTCACAAACCCAATATTCCATTTCGTCCAATAGTCTCTAATATCGGTACTGCTTCCTATAATCTAGCTAAATTTCTCACCACAATTTTTGCTCCACTTCTTGCTGCCAATAGTTATACTGTTAAGAATTCCATAAATTTTGCAAAAAATATTCAAAACTGCCCTCACACTAATCTCACTATGGTTTCTTTTGATGTAAAATCTCTTTTCACTAATGTTCCAATAAGTGGCGCCCTCTGCTGTCTCGAAAATAGATTAAAAGAGTTTCATTTCACCTCTTTTGAAATACAAGAATTATTTTCTCTTACCCGTATTTGTTTATCACAAACCACTTCTTCCTTCCAAAATAAATTCTATCGTCAGTCTGAAGGTTTAGCCATGGGTTCCCCTCTCTCCGCAATTCTCGCAGACATTTACATGCACTATTTCGAAAGCAAGCTTTTTAAGAAAATATCTTTTCCTTTTTGGACCCGTTACGTTGACGACACCTTCACGCTTATCGACATATCTCATCACAATATTGACCATGTCTTAGAAACCTTAAATTCAATTGACAATAATATCCAGTTTACATATGAAATAGAAAATAATGGCTCCCTTCCATTTCTTGATACCCTCGTCTCTCGTACTGTAAATGGATTTTCAACCACTGTCTATCGAAAAATTTTGCAGTCTCCCTTCCTCCCCATGCGCGTTCATGTCACCCACCTAACCAAAAAATGGCTGCTTTCTATACTTTTGTAAACCGTGCCCTTAACATTTGTTCAAATCCTATTTTATTGAAATCTGAAATTAAATACCTGAAAGCCATCGCAATTGACAGAGGTTATGACCCTTCCATTATAGACAAAGCTATCCAAAAATTACAACTTCCTCGTATTTCGTCTACTAAATCAGTCACATCTAATATCAGTATTGTTTTACCCTATTTTTCCAAAACCAGTCAAACCATAGCTAAAATTCTCAAACAATATGATTTTAAAATAATATTTTCGCCTTCCAATAAACTCACCTTTTCTCAGTTAAAAGATCCTATTGATATGCATAATTCTTGGGGCATTTATAGTATTTCCTGTCAGTGTGGTTTATCATATATTGGCCAAACTAAACGCAGTCTTAAATTTCGCCTAAAAGAACATATGAATTACGTCCGCAAACAAGAAACCAATAAATCGGCTATTTCTAAACATTGCTGGGAGGAAAATCATAATTTTAAATTTAATTCAGCTAAAATAATTTGCAGACCTAAATCCATTCATGAACTCGATTTCTTTGAAGCTTTTCATATTTATAAAAATTTTAAAAACCTTGTAAATTGTGATTTCGCTGTTCCCTATTTGTCTGATTCTTGGAAATTTTACATTCAGTCCACATTTCCTTAATTTTTCTACTGTTTACACAGCTACACATTCCTTAATTCTTATTGGCCCCACTCCCCACCTCTTCCGTAATCCTATTGGTTGAACTAAATCCGGTCCCTCTCCTTTATATACGAGTACTTCTCCAGATTCAGAATTCTTTTTGCACTGAAGACGGTACGCTTTAGGCTACCGAAACAGCTGTATGCACCTCAATAATTTTTCTTTGGCGTTTCTGACGTAGTAGTTTATTCCTGTTTTAATTACATGATCATATAAAACAGGAAATATGCTTAATGAACAATTGTCAATATTCTTTTTGAATATCATAAACAGAATAAAAGATTATGCCTTTTCACCATATAAGAGTTATATTAACTTTAAGCAAATAGTTAACTTTTTAACTACTACCTAACTGAATCAGTATAAACTTACTTTGGCAGCTGAATTTTTTTTTTTTTTAATTTTTTTTGCCCTTGTATGAATAGCACAATTCTGAAACTGCAGTTGATGAATGACCTCAGTGCTGCGATATATCAGAAAAATTCGTAAGTTTTCGGTGCTTGCAAAACATAAAAATTTTGTTATTGTCCCATTCATCCTGCGTCCCATTCAACCCCACTCTCCCCTACGTCAATAATTATATATAAGTATATCTCTTGGATTTTAAAATACTAAATTTTATACTTCGCCTTATTAAAGTATTAAGAACGTTTACTCATTAGAATGACCGTTGTTCAAAACTTTTATGTATATATATATATATATATATATATATATTTCTTTACGCTTCTTCTTTATACCTTGTTATGTATATCAAGGTTGTATAGCAATAGTTGTAGAACTGGAGCGATTTCTTAATACTAAATTGTAAAATGTACTGAAAATGACCCAATATTTCATGAAAATGCATTTAGTTTTATTTATTTATTTATTTATTTATTTATTGATATTGTTTTAAAATTCTAGCAAATGCCACTCATTAAAACCTGTAGTTTGCATAAATATCAGTTTTAATTAAAAACTCTTCAGTAGGATAGTATATAAATAGATAAATATTTACCTATGTCGTATATGTTATTTAAAAACAAATATTTATTTATTTATGCATGCAATGCTTAAATAAAGAAATTTTATTTGAATAATAATTGTCCATGCAAGTTTACTCAAACAAAACTCAAATATGTTATTCTAATCTTTCTACGTATTTTATTTCTCTATATTCCAAAAGTTGTCAAAAAGCCTTATATTCTTCCCCTATTGTGATGTTAATTTTTCCCGTTATTTGTGTTTGAATTAAGAATGGATTCCAGAAATTTGCTTTTTTAAGAAACAGGAAAAAAAAAGTGGTTTGTGTGATGATGAGAAATTTCATAAGAGGGTTTTTCTGCCCCTTTAGCTATCATTTTAACAAGTTTTTGCAGAGACAAACTTTTAACTTTCATTTTAGTGTTCCAATCTTTATGTTAAGTGTTTTCTTTTCTTTATAGAAAGATAAATAAACAACAATAAACAATGGCTGTTCATGGACAATAACAAACGTAATGTATAGTTGTTTCTTTGGTTGATTAGGTTTTACGTCTCACTGGTGCTGCACAATGGGCAATTGGCGACAGTCTAGGACTCACCCCTAGAAATGATCCGGAGGTGTACAGTTGAAGTTATTGGAAAAAGAAGAAATAATCTATAGTGATAAAAATCAGATTTTTGTCTGTAAATTTATCAGTACGAAAAAAAATTGCGATATCTTCCCATTTCACACGCTATGAATGCCAAAAATGACTTCAGAAAAATTTCTGTGTGTGTGTAAGTGTGTGTCGTTGTGTCTGTATGTTTGTAACGCTATCTTTGTCCGGGTATCACTTGAGAATGGCTTGATAGTATTGAATGACACTTGAAATTTATGTCTGTACTTTATATATATCGAAAATTTAAAAATATTGATTATATTTAGAGGTGTGGGTAGAAAACACCTGCGCATGCGCCATAAGGCTTTTGTCAATAAAATGCATTGAATGGAAAAATAATTGCGGTAACTTTACATTTAAGACATCAGGGAACCCCAAATTTTATGGCAGTGGTGGAGGTATACAGAACCTTTTTTATTCGGCAGGGTATCACCTAAAATGGCTGGACGGAATTCAGTGACACTTGACTCAGGTTTAGGTCTGTACTCAACTTAAATTTATAAACATCGAGCCTTTCAAAATTTTACTTGGATTTCAGATATATGAACCAAAAACGGTTCTGTAATCAATTCAAAATTATATATAGATACACTAAGGGACAAAAATAAAAGCCGTAATTGGATATTCTCCTTTTCTCTTTCTGAAACCGCTAATTTAAGCAAATTTTCAAACAGATTTCATTACACCGTTCTCCACGTACACTTCAGGATTGAGCCCAGTGTTAAAAAACAAAATGCCATTGTCAGGAAAATTGTAATTTTAGAAAGTATTTTAAAAATGGCAAGGATAAGGCAATTAACAATGCTACATAAAGTATTAATTTTAGAATGAAAATCAAAAAATATTTTAATGCATGAGTTGGCAAATTAATTAAACGTTAACGAAAAATTGGTGAAAGGGTTTTTAGCAATATATATATATATATATATATATTGGGGGGGGGGGGGTATTTAAACTGGAAATTTGGTTTTAGGTAGCCACGTTGCTCATCCAAGCTAGATGACCGCAACTTAAAAAGCAGATGTTTAAGAAATCGATTTGTATCATGTTCGGAACTTAAAAAAGATTATAAAAAAAAAAAGTATATAGAAAAATACTTTTTTCAAAAACAGTGCAGGAACAATTAAACAAAGCAGGTTAAAAACTAGAATATCTGTAAAAAAAATCCATTATTAATTAAAAGAATTAAAAGAAAAAAAAAAACAAGACCTCACTTGACCAAAAATTAAAAATAATATATGAGTTAATTATTAGGATGAACTGGTTTTCTCTAATGAATCAAGTTTAGCTTATTTCGAACTGATGAAAAATTTTAGTAAGACGATGAATATGTGACTGACTTAATGAAAATTTCACTCTTAGATCAGTAACGCATTCTCCGTACATTATTACGGATGTGCATAACTTTTCAAGGAGTCGGGAAATTTTCATGCTCAAAGGATCAATTAACTCGAAATAAAACATGGCCATTATAAAAGTGCCGCATGATGGACTATTTTGGAAGTATCTCAGATTTTTCCGCAAACAGCATTTCAAGATAATAATGCCCCTTGCTATACGGCATCTGTGGTACGTTTATTCGATACAAATTGTTAAAATTACCTATCCTTTCCCATGAGCACCTATAATTCTGTATTCCTAATTTCTGCACCTATAATTCTGTAAATTTTTCTACTTTAAGTGAAATCCCACAAAGAATATTCTAGAATTTCTTCTTTATTAGACCTGGAAATAGTCCTGATCTCAATCCGCTCGAAAATGTTTAGTCTATTAAAAGGCAGGGGAGAGAGGAGAGAGAATTCGAAATTTGCAATCTACAACTCTGCAAGAACGAGAAAGAATTATTTGTGATATTTGGCACAGTGAAATTTCTCAGATTTATATTAAAACACTGTATAATATTATGCCGTTTCACAGTAAAACAGTAATTCCACATAAAGGTGAATTAACCCTATGCAGAATACGTTCTTTTATTAAGTAATTGTTTATATCTAACAAATGAATAGTTCTATTTCATATATTAAAATAAAACTTGTTTATTTGTTATAATGAATCAAAACAGAATACAAAGTGTATGTTCATTATATTACGTTTAAAAAGAAAATTTTATGTAGATTTTTATTAAATACTTTGTAGAGTGTAATAAAGCGAATTACTAAATCAAAAATGTACATAGGTATCATTGCACGTCTTTGGTATTATGCAAAAATAACAGTTTTATTTGTTTCAACCATTAGCTTTGAAGTTATTACAAATAAAAAAGGAGAAGTCAATTTTTTTTGCAGTGCGGCTTTTTTTTTTTTTTTTTTTTTTCTTCTTTGTCCCTTAGTGTATTTAGATACGTTAAAATGACTATATTTGACAAAAAACTCGCGTTTTTATTCGCTGTTGTTTTAATTTTTGATGTAAACTCTGCATTATCTTACGCATACGCTATCTTTTTTTGTTTTTAAAATTTATTTTTAAAATTTATATTTCCCTTTAAACGTTAGATTATTTTGCAAATAAAACAAATTTTATCACAAGCAATGGTGATTCGCAGTTTTTTTTTTTTTTTTTTTAATATATATTGTTTTCTGCCTAGTTCTTTAAGTTAAAATTAACAAGTGCATCCATTATTTAAAAATCGATAAAAAAAAAAAAAAAAACATAATTCTGCTTACATTCTTTGTAAAAAGAATTTAATTTAGTACGACAGGTCTTATTTTAATCTATTCTACCATATAAAGCATATAAAGGCATGCAGTATCTGTGTTTCATTCCTAGCATCACTAACTACGTTTATTTTTTAAAATTTCTTTGGTACAGTTTTAGCATATGAGACCCTTCGCGGCTTTTAAATTTTTGTTGTCATTTTGGTGATGCATAAAAATTGCTATCGCAATTGCGTAAGTACAGATCTTGGCGAGGAACGTCCGAGTCATTTCGGTGCCAAATTTCAAATTTTGCATAGTTCTGTACTAAAGCTGTTCTATTTCTTTTGGACATATTATTATTATTATTATTATTATTAATAAAAAAAGTTTAATAAATGTAGTTATTAACTATAATAATCTATTATCTATCTTTATCAGCATAGTAAATATGTTCTAAAAATAATATACTTTGAATAATAATTAAATTACCGTGCGAAGTACGGACACAACAGCTAGTGATTAAATAAATCTGCAATATTCGTCTTAATATTAAATGATCATTTGAAGAATCGTCATCAAATTTAAGACATTAGCAATAAAAATTTTAATTTAGTTACCGTTCTGCATTATCCCAAAATAAAACAAAGCAAAATAAATTAAAAAATCTATTTTTTTAACATACAAAATAATAACAAAATAATAAATATTTAACATACAACTAATCCAAATTTATTTATTTATTTTTTTATTTTTTATTTTTTTTTTTTTACATATAAAAACTTTCCCATTTATCGATCTTTAGAAAATTGTATTACATTTATCCTGCACACTGTTAAAAATTTCAACAGAAAACTCCGTATCTTAAGTCTTATGTAAAATTACAGAGACAAATAAACGGAGATATTAAATAACTTATTTTATACATTCAATTTAATAACTAATATCAATATAATTAATTATTAGTGAGACTATATTCCGGATTTGGAATGCTTTTTATGAAGTAGAAACAGTCATTTTTAATTTTAATTAAATAATTAAATTAGGTAAAAACACAGAATAAAGATTTAGAATCTCGATTATTCACTTTTAACTAAGAATTACTGTAAATTTACAGAGACTTTAGATAAATGTTTCCATTAAATTTACAGAAATTTTTAACAGTGCAAGGTAATTGATAAGAAAGTTTTCAGTATATATAATTTCCCCACCTCAGGTTAGATATATTTCCACGATTTTCTTCTAAAAAAAAATTTTAATTATTAGAGTATTAAATATTTGAATAAACTAAAGTTATACCAATTTGAAGAAAATTAAAATAGTTTTAATTTTAATAAACTTTTCAGTTGCATTTTAAAATAATGGTTTATTGTATAGTAGCATCGAATATACAAAAAAGGCATGACTTATTTATATATTAAAATACATATATAATTTTTTAAAACTATTATACGGATATTCGGGGAATTTACATCCGAAAAAAAATTGTTTATTAGGAAAATAAAAAAATATATCAATAAATTTAAGCGTTGTCTATATGAAGAAAATTAACATAAATTCAACTTTTTTAAATTCCGGCAATTTACGTTATAAGAGAGCAGTTTATGATACAATCTATGAATTATTTCAATGACTTTAAGCTTTATAAATAACTAGTCGCTATGTAGATCAGGAGCCTCAACGTCCTATTTACATCACTCATTACTCAGCAAATCATTTTTCTTTATACAATATTATTTAAAACAATTATATTTATCTATCTCTCTATCTATACCTATATCTATATATATACGACTAACTCGCTGCATAACCATATATATTTCTGAGGGGGCGATAGCCACTCTCAACCCCCGTTTTGTCTGTCTGCCGATATCTTTTTGCACATGTGTATATATATATTCTCTGGTAAAAATCAGACCTGTGTTAACTCACTCAAATACTTCTGTGAAATTTCATTTCAAATGATTGCATAACATATCTGAATTATTTTGTGTAGTCCTGTGAACTAATTACGAATTCTATGCCTATCATTTTCGATAGAAAACATGCTTTTAAAATTTCAAATAACACACGTTTATCTTATTATGTTTAATGGAGTGTAACTATTTTAAAATGCTATTATAAGAAATACTGTCTATAGACCGTAATGGTACGAAATTCTTTTTTGAGTCTCTTTATATGAGCCAGAGTTGTTATACACACCAATAAAAACTCTATAACTAATTCTCTATAATTCAATAATATTTGAACCAACCACTAGAACGATTACAGAAAGTTATCGGAATTTTTTGTGTGGTCCTGTAAATAATTTATTTAGTCTATACACCCCTTTTTTCTAGAGAAAACATGCTTTTAAGAATCTTAATAATGTATGTTAATTCTTTTCTGTCGAATGGAGCATAAACACGTTAAAATGTGCTTAAATAAAAATCTGTTCATGGGCTCTAATGTCACGAAATTATTTTCTGTGTCCCTGTAAACGAGCCATAGACATTTTATACACTCGTAAAAACTGTATAACTCATTCTATGTAGTTTATGTATATTTGTTCGAAATTTGACATAATATGGATGATTACGTGACATTTCTGGAACACTTTTGTATGACCCTATACATAATTATTAAGTGTAAACACATATTTTCTACACAAAACATGCTTTTAAACATCACAATAATGTAGGTTAATTTCATTTTATTCAATGCAGTGTATTGTGTAACCATGTTAAATAGTATTATACGAAGTACTATCCATAGGTATTAATAATAATAATTAAAAAAAAAAAAAAAAAATGGTGTATCCCTGTATACGAACCATAAAAAATGGAGACACCAAAAATTATACAACAATTTCTGTATTACTCCTAATCATGTATACCAATTTGCAAGTCAATCTTTTTTTTTTCTTTCTTTCAGTCGCTATTGCTGTACATACAAATTCTGTCCGTAAACCGTAATGATAAAAAAAAATTTTGGCGTGTCCCTATACACGAACTACACATGGAATACACACCCAAAATTACATAGCTGATTCTGTGTGGTTCATGAATATGTGTACTAATTTGCAAGTCAATAGAGTGATTTTTGCGACTGCTATCGTCATAGAGACAAACATAGACACACAAACAGAACCCAAAAACTTTTAAGTCTCCACATGGAGGCCTTCACTGACGTTTCGGCAAAAACTCCTTAATCGTATAATTATGTATATATAATTCTAATTTTTGATTCGGTAAAATACGTAAAATTCAAGTTTTTCTCTAAAATTTTTTCTGAGCGTGAATTTTAATGAATAAGTTATAATGAAATATAATAAAATTAATAAAATTGTCACAAAAATACTTTATAGATAGAATATTAATTTTTCTCTTCATTATTTGTATAAATAAGATATTAATTTAGCTGTGCCATAAGTTTTGATACACTTATAAAGAGAAAAAAAATATTTGTAATGGAATTTAGAATTAACACTTTCTAAAGCTTTATTTCATATTTAAATTTAACACATTGCACCTTCTATTCCAAATGATCACTTTTTGCCTTTACACAGCCAATATCTATCGAGACAAGCACTACTTCCATGGGAATTTCCATCACTACTTTCCTTAAAGAACGTTTAAGACTTTTCTAATTGGGATGCCTTTTTTGCCACACCTTTGTTTCCAATATTGAACATAATTTAAAGTCGAATGAATTTTAATCTTGTCTGTTGGAAGGCCAGTATTTGTTTTCTATGAAGTAGGGCAGATTGTCTTCAAACCACTGGTTGATCGCGTTCACCTTATTACTAGGAGCAGTGTCCTGTTGAAAAGTCTAGTCGTGTCCATTGAATATGTTTACGTTGCTGGGCATCATTCTTGATTCTAAGATTTAATTCTAAGATTCTAAGATTTAATCTTGATATATTTTGCTGTGGTTTTCTCTCTTTTCTCGGAAAAAATGAATATCTGTGACGCTTTCATAGCTGACATCCCATTAAACCATTTCAAAGTCCTGATGATGAGCACGCCTTGTGTAGTATACAAGGTCATTTTGGCGGTTGAAAGATTCTTCAACATCAAAAATTTTCTCGTTGGTAAACAGAATTCATCAAAGGCCGTTATGAGCATGTCGCCACAACAGGTCTTTTGCTGAAGTACCTCTGGCGCTTTAAATCATTTGTAAGAAAATATTAAGCAATTTTTCGATTACTTCTTAGTCTAAGGTCTTCGTTTATTATGCGACACATTGTTCTTTTGGCACGTTCATCTGAGCAAGAAGTCTTCTTTCGACAAGGATTTCAACGAATTCTCTTCTTGTCTGCTTTGAGGAGAGCTGGTGTTCTCACTGAGAGCGAACGACCATTTCTAATACAGTCTGCAATGTTGTTGGTCACAAAAAATCTCTTAATTATTCGATAAATGAATAACCTTTTGACATCTAAATGTTTAAGAGCCTTAAAAAAAGTCTTCGTCGGGCTCTTCGTTTTTTGATGCAAAGAAATAAATGCTACATGATTCTGTTCAACGTTCACTTTACCGTGTTAAAGTTTTAATTGATATATAATGAAATGCTTGAAATATTACAATGTTTTGAAAAATGCTGAAGACGATCTCCAACGACGAAATTATTTCATTTTATGCGTTTGCGTCACAGCAGACGATCTCAAATTTTTGTATGAGAATTTATGGCACTACTAGGTAATACATAACATTATAAACAATTCTTTGAATGAAAGCTAATGTTTAATTTTTAGTGTTTCTCATTTTAAAAAATGGCTTGTCCCTCTATGAGCAAAGGATAAGGACGTTTATTGTATTAAAATTATTTTTTTCGTGTAAAATACCTTGCTGGTGTTAACTATGATCTATATTTATTATTATTATTTTTATTTTGACAAATAATTATTAGGTTTATGAAGTATGAAATGCAGAATTTTGTTCAAGATCATGAAAAAATTATGTTTCAAATAAAATCATTTTGATTATAAAAATAGCAGTTAATTAGAATTAATAAGAAACCAAATTAACAATGAACAAAAAATTATACGTAAAATGTTTGAAAGATGAAAGTATTTAACTTTCATTAACTTTTTAACAATTAAAAAAAAAAAAAATGTGATATAGATTATCACATATTAGAAAATTTATATATTTTCTTTTTAAAGGATAGGTAAATTGTCTAAATAAATAAAATTATAAATAAAATTCTTTAATTTTAAACAATTACTTAAAATATAACGATATAACGATTTTTATCCTATACAGTCCCTGGCCAAATTATTAGACGCACTGTAAGATTCTATGTAAAATCTTAATTATCAGGTGATACTATACAGCTTTATTGTTTTTACTAGATACAATGTATTTTTTTTTTTTTTTTTTTATCCACCTTATTACCTGTTTTTTAACACAAATAAAATACTATAGTTATAGAAAAAATATGTATTTATTAACTCTTGAAAAAATTTGAAATTAATGCAATTAAATGTTAATATTTTGTTGAGCCACCTTTAGCAGCTATGCGAGCTTCAATTATGCATCTGAGGATGGTCATTCCACACATGAATGACCTTTTCTAAGAGTTGCGTTTTGTTTATGATCACACCTTTAGCCACTTCTCTCGTCATCAGCTCCCTCACGTTTTCAGTAGGTTTCGCATCTGGGCTATTACCCGGCCAATCCAACAAGGGATTTTTGGCACTTCCAAACAATCTTTAACAGGCCGTTCTGTGAGGCAGGGAGCTCCATCTTGCATAAAAATGAATGCGGTTATCCATTTGGAAACCATTCTCTGAGCTGCAAAACATGTAATTATTAAAAAACTATAGTGCGTCTAATAATTTGGCCAGGGACTGTAAATAATGAATTTTACAATATGCATTTTCTAATTTTTATATCTTCCCTTTCATCTATTTTTCAATGTAACTGAAATAAAAATCTTTGATCAGTTCCCAGTATTCACCTAGCAAGCCTAACGTACTGGAAATTCTTTTCGCACTGTAAATGATAATGTTTTGACTTATTTCTATCCTTTTGTTTTGTTAAACTAGAAAATACTTAATTCGGTCTCTTTTAATCGTACATCGAAATATAACTATTGCACCCTCTTGTCGCCTATTTTACATCAACGGTTAGATAAAATATTTGCTTAGCTAGTTATTTTCCCAGGGTCTAAATCTTGGCGAAATCATGTCAACATTCACTAACAACGGTAACTAGATTACTCGTCGCTTTTTAAAAATATACATGTGAATATTCCTAACGTAACCGCAACCATCCTCTATCTTAAACTTTGAACTTGGCATCTAGATTATAACGCCAAATGCATTGTCATTTTTTTGCTCCAGTTTTGGAGTACACTTTCTTACTGATTATCAAGCATATAAAACCTCAAGAGCGATTCGGGCCTGGGGCCCGGCTTGTTCCTCGCTACTGTTTCCCCACTCCATGCTGTAGCTTCGTACTGATATCCCATCTATGGTCACGCGTCAAATTAGATGCTTTGGAATATTTAATAAATTTACTTTAACCGATATACTGCCTCTTGGATGCGTTCTTGGGTAATCAGTTTTCATCTTTAATTAATTTTAACTTGACAGTTTTTTTCAGCTTATTCTTAGCGACCAACACAATAAGACTATCTTTTCAACAGTTAATAAACTTCATCAGATACTGTGAAAAATCAAATACGACATACAACTATGGTCACGTACATTGGAAAAATGATGAATAAACTTTTAAGAGAACAAAATATGTCTCTGAGTTAATTCCGGACCTGGACTTTAAATGGAAATTAAGTTTTAATAATGCTTTTACTTTTCAGCCAACATCGTCAACAAAATATTCTTTTTACAACGGCCAAGTCAACTCCTTTACATAAATAAAAATTAAATTGAAAAATGTATATTTTAATACATTGATTGGACTAATAATAATAATGATAAATATATGTATTATCATATATAAACTTATCTGTATTATTTTAAATCACTAAAAAAAAAAAAACGTTTAAAAATCTATACTTTTTTTTTTTAATTAAGTTAAATTTATTTATTATTATTATTATTTGTAAATTTATAGGGCTGTAACACATTTAAATTTTTTTAGTTTCAGTAATCCTTTATCAAAACTAGTATGTTGTGGCCACCACATGACTTTCTTTTATATTTTCCTATGCAAATTCACTCAGTAAAAATAATTTATTAAAATTATTATATTAATATATATATATATGTATCTTCCATGATAATGCAGACGATTTCCATATTAGAGAAGTAGTATAACACTAAATATCCAAAAAAAGTCCATTTTATTCTCAATATTAAAAAAAAAAAAAAAAAAAAAAAAAAATTCGTTAAAAGTAAAAAAAAAATGATACTTTGTTTTAAATTATCACAGAGCTATAGTTCAATCATTCGTTTTAAAGGTATTGATGAGACCCGGGGGGGGGGGGGGGAGCGATACTCCACATGCACAATATTTTTTTTCTAGTTAACTACTACTATTATCAATAATTCATATTAATTTTACAATCGAGTTAAATATAACTCTCATTATGTACATTTATACGAAATTTTGCCCAAGATAACAAACAGACAAGAGTAAAAGAAAAAAAAAATTTTTTTTTCTTTCCAGGAAAACACTAGAATTATAGCCATGTTAAAAATTTAGAAAAAAATGCGATTGCAGAGCCACCTGTGGAGCGATTAATCCCCAAATCTAATCAGCACCAGTTTATTTCAGGTTCCAACTAAATACCAAGTTTGATTCAATTACGTTCATTGGTTCGTGAGATACAGCGTCACAAAGTTCGTGATACATACAGACACACAGACAGACATTTTCTAACAACTATCAAATCATGTTCAGGACATCCCAAAACGTGTAAATCCATCGAAAACCAGAGTTCGAAAATTTTCACGAATCCAATACTTTCTCTATATTACATATAGAAGAAAGTAATAATAATAAGCATAATAAATGTAAAAAAAAAAAAGTATTAATAAGTTGCATTTTTAAGAGATTGCATAACGAAGAAAATAATTCAGAGAAATATGTATTATGATCGAGGGAAAAAAAGAAACACAGAAAGAAACAAACAAAAACACAAATGTAAAAACAAAAACAAAGAGACAAAAACAAAACAAGATAACAAATAGACAAAAGTAAAATAAAAAAATATATATATTTTTTTTTTCTTTCCAGGAAAACACTAGAATTATAGTTTTATTCTTCTCATTTTCCCAATCACTCCTCCCCTCTTAGCTCTCACCCACATTTGTACAAAACCATATTTAATTTTAGTACATTAATTTTATTGTATTTAAAAAAAAAAAAAAAAAAAAAAAAATATTTTTACTATATTATATTTTAATGAATAACACAAAGGAATATAACGTATCTTCAATTTTATAAGAACTTTTTATCAGTAAAATATGTAAACAAATCAATAAATCTGCGAATCGAATTGTGTTAAAGTTAGTATTTCTAATGAAGATTTATGTCAAACATATAAATATATTAATAAATATATAATACAATTCTTTAACATTCATTTTATAATCTAGACTCATACCGTAAAAGAAAGCGTCATAGTTATAATAGAGCTGGAATTTTATTTTGTATTGAAAAATAGTTTTTGAGCAAGTATTTTTATTAAACTATTACTTGTATCTGATAATGTTCCAAAATCGACAAACATTCAATTAAATAAATTACAAACAAAAGTAAATTACAAACATTCATTAATCTGTGTGTCTTATATATAATAAAATAATTTAAACTTAATGTAATTATACTATATATACTTAATTTTATTTTTTATAATCCCCCAATTTTTCAGTTCTAGCTTTGAAAATAAGGAGAAAAAAATTAACTATCTCATATTCGAATTTTTTTAAATAATATAGATAGTTAAATATGTCTTTCTTATACGTAATAAAATAATTTAAAATTAATTATTTTATTTTACTTCATTTTATTTTTAAAAATCAATTTATTCTTTAATTCTAGCCTGAAGTATGAATAGAAAAGGAGATAAACTTCCTCATCATTTTAGAAATTGCAATAAAAATATAATCTTTTTTTTTTTTAATGATTTTAACAAGTGCATAATTGTTTATGAAGAGTAATTAAAAATCGAAATCTGTATTTCTTTTATATAATGAAATAATTATAACTTAATTTAATATGCATATTTATTTACATAATTTTATTTTAAAAAATAAACCAGTTTTTCAATTTTGGCATAAAAAAAAAAAATAAATAAATAAATAAAATCAACTTTCTTCACATTTTAAAAATTGGAGTAAAAATATAACTATGTTTATAGAATAATTTTAAATGACAAGTGCATGATTGTGTATAAAGAATAATCAGTAACTTAAGAAAACGGGAACAATTCCGAATTTAAAATTCCTGCAGTTCTCTCCCCAAAAAGACCGAAATCTCCAAAATCCCCGAACTGACAACGCACCGTTCGTCATAATCAAGCCATCCTTCATTTTCTCCCCTTGCCCCTCTCCGGACCCGCCCTTCTCCACCTGCATCAAATGAGTGGAACACCCCAATCGTCATGGTTACGGCAGGTAAGGCCAGGTGGAGAAAGGTGTCTGGGCAGCTGGCTCAACGCACTTCCGGTCCGTACTTTGGTTTGTGGTAACCCTGTTCGTTGTCATGGTAACAGCGTGGTACGCCAATTTGCTGTTTCTCTGGTGGTAAAAGCATTGTACTACTCATGCTAGGTGTGCTCTAGTGTGAAGATGTTTCTCTTTCCTCTAGAAAAGTTATCCCAAGATTCTAACTAAATTGTTACGATTAAACGGAGTCTTTGATTACAAATATAATGCTATGGCAGATATATAAATAAAATGGAACATCAAATAATTTGCTTTAGTATCTTGAGGCCTTTTCAGTTAATTTCACAAAATTCAAACTAAATCGTAAAAATATTGTGATAGAAATTGTAAAAATATTGTGTATTTGAAAGAGGTGATCCAAGAGTATTTTATTAACATACACTCGTGTTTAAAATATATATAGGCATTGCAAATAATAATAATAATAATAATAATAACAATAATACATTTTTCTTATTCAATATAAGTTTCGAAAATTTAGACGATACAATTTCAAGAATTATAAAACATAAATCCCTTCCATCTCTTAAAAAAAAAAAAAAAAAAAAAAACTTAGTAAAAGTTTTTTTCAAAATGTTAACGATCGAAAATTCAAATATAAATATGTTCGCAATTTAAGTATAATCCTTGAAACGCAAATTTATGACTTGAAATTTTCTGACAGATAATGTTATATTAAAAATCTTGGAAAATGGTTTAAGACGCACCTTTTTTGTCTTGTCATATTTCAAAGTCTTCATACGCAATGCAATGCTAAAATTTCGTAAATCTATTTATTCATGAGCTTAAATTTCTGCTTAGACACATCTGTTTTTTGAAACATTGTTATAAATCACATGTGCACGTTGAAGTTAATTTTTAACAAAATACTCAAAATGTAAAATTTTAAAAAGAATTATTTTCAAAATTAGAAAACGCAACCTTTGTATTTTTTTTCCCTCATAAAATCTATATAAATGCATAATATGCATAAAGTATGCTTTGATTCTGGTAGTATATTACGTTTTATGGAGATACATCTCTTTCTCATTCAATATGTTATTGTAGAATGCCTTTTTATGAGTAAAAGTTTTACTTTCACATATTAATGTAAAATTAGTAAACTGATTATTCATCGTCACTCTTTTTTTTTTTTTTTTTTTTTTTTTCACTATTGTATAATTTTACATAAAAAGAATTTGCCCTTAAATATGAATATCTTTCTCATTTTAAAAGTATTCATATACATAATTTACTCATGAGTATATTTTAGGTCACATATTAGATTTTTGTAAAACACAGAATGATAGAATATTATGCTATAAAACTGAGATTATCACCAACAAAAATTCCCTTTTATTCAACCGTTTAAAAAAATTATGAATTCTAGAAAGAATATTTGCTTAGTGTTAAATTTAAACATTAAGGCTATTGAAGCATTTGCATGAAAGTGATGAAAGTCACAATTTTTATATTTTAAAATTAGATCATTTAATGTATATTTCAAGGGGTATTTAACCTATAGTAAAAAGTATTCCATAAACTAATTATTAAGTAATATAATAAGAAAACTCTCTCAAATGATGTTATATGTAGAAAATTGTAGGAAAAAAAAATACTCTATAAAATTCGTTGTATATGACTAGAAACTAGATACTTATAAAAATAATTTAAAAATATTAGCTATTTCAATTCGATATAATCAGATTTTTGGTGAAAACTATATATGTCTAAAACTAATATAAAATTTTATTTTCTCAGTGATAACTTCCAAGCCGCAAATTTGATAAATTTGGATGTAATTTTTCGCTAAAAAGACTGATTTGATAAAATGAAAACATAAATATCGTTTTCTGCCCAACTACTCTCTAAAAAATTTAGTTGGAATACAGACATCGGAGAGTATTACAGTGTGCTCATAGACGTAACATCCATTGACTGTATTTTATTTTTGCAGCACATAAAATAAATTTTTCTAAGTAAAATAATTACTATGTAAAAGAAGTTTTTTGTCTAAGTTTTACTAATGTGAGACATCATGTTTATAGTTTACTATTAAAAAAAAAAAAAAAAAAAAAAAAAAAAAAAAAAAAAAAACGATGTCCATTCATATAGCATAATACCTTTCCATAAATGACCGAACACTTTCGATTACAGACTTTTTTTAATTCAAATTTAAAAATACCATAAAACTAATGAAAACACTACAGGTTTCGAAAGGACATGTCCTTTCTTCCTCAGGTGCAAACACATGCTACTGTCTTGAAGGCAAAAACTAGACCTTGTGTCTTGCCTTGTGTGTGACCCAAGCTTTTGCCTCCAAGGCAGTAGCACGTGTTTGCCCTTGAAGAAGAAAGGCCACACCATTTCGAAACCGGCAATGTTTTCATTAATTTTATGGTGTGTGAAGAAGATTTTAAGTTTGAATATTGATTGTACACCAGTTCTTTTAATTGGTATTCATTTTTTTTTTATTTTTTTTTTTAAATATCTTAAAAAGTATAGACAAATCATCTTGAAACTTCAGGAGTGTGAAGCACATATTATACCTCATATATTTCAGTGAATGTTTTGCCCCGAAAATGAAAGAGGGACCAGTAAAAAATTAAGGAAAAATAAAGTTGTTAGATATCAACCTGTAAAAAGTAATGTTTGAAATGCGATCTGGATTTAGCATGTGATTGTGAGGTTTCTTTTTATTATCTATATAAATTTTTATGTCTCTATCACGAGTAATCTGGAATATAGAACGGTTTCTTAAAAAAAAAAAATCCCTTTTTTAACTATAACACTCAAGGTATTAGACTCAGTGCAAATTCATTTTCAGGAAGTATGATATACAGTCGGTAACAAAAGTGTCCGAACACTAACAAATATTCCTATGTAAAAAAAAGTACACTTCATACGGTTTTGTTAAATAAATCTTTGTCGAATCCTGTTCTTAGTCAGTGTAAGATTCAGTGTAATTCGATAAGGATTTATTTAACAAAACCGTATGAAGTGTACTTTTTTTACAGAGGAATTTTTGCTAGTGTTCGGACACTTTAGTTACCGACTGCACAACATTAGACACAGCATACTGCAATCAGAGTGACAAAACATTAAATGTCTAATATAATATGAATATTTGTACTGAATAATTTTTAATTGCACATGCGCATAATTTAGAGAAATTTCATTTTCATAATTTAACAGCCAAATGTATTGAGCTACTTATATAAAAACCCAAACCATGTATTGTGTAAACTAAGAAATATGTATGCGATAGAATGAACTGAATTTCAGCTGTTCCCCAAAATAAGAAGATAAAGGGGTTTTCTCAATATTTATTTACAATCATCCAAAACTGTACTACCATTCATTGAATAAAAATAAAAATTTGAGTAAAACTCTTTACAGTTTAGCTTTTTTATCGAGAAAATCTGAATAGCAGTTAATTCTATCGCGTACATTTTTTTAAGTTTATATGATATTTCTTTAGGGTTTTTATATAAGTAGCTCAATACATTTGGCTATTAAATTATGCAAATGAATTTTCGCCAAATATTACACATGCGCAGTTAAAAATTATTTAGTAATAATGCTCATATTTTATTAAATATTAAATATTTTTTAATTTTTATTGCAGTATGGTGCTTCTAATGTTGCATGTCAAATTTCATGAAAATAACTTTGCACTGGGTTTAATAATTTGCGTGTTACACCTAAAAAACGGACAATTTTTTTTCACATTTCTTTAAACAGACCATTATATCTCTCTGATTACATGCGGTAAAGATATAAAAATTCATACAGATAATAAAAGAGAGCCTTATAATCGCATATTCCAACCAGATCGCATTTTAAGGATCACCTTTTACAGGGTGATGCCAAACACTTTCATTTTTCTTTAATTTTTTACTGGTCCTCATTTTACTTTCGGGCAAAACTTTTTATCGAAATATGTAAGGCATTAAATGTTCTTTACAGTCCTGAAGTTTCAAGATGATTCACCAAGTACTTTTTCAGATATCTGGAAAAAACTTATCCGGCATTCAAATCTTGAACTTTGAAATCAAGATTCTGCTCAAGTTTCCTGCCAACTGGACCAGCCAGCAGCTGTTTAATTGGTCGGCTATTTACGTTTAAACAACGAATAAGGGAAATTTCGATGGTGATTGATTAATAAATTATGCAATATGCTCTAAAAAGATACTCTTGAAAATGCTCTTCATTAGTTTGCAGCACAAATTACAGTAAATTTGATATCACAAAACTAACTTTAAAAACTTGTAGCAACCTGTAATGCATTTATGTTTAAGAAGCAACAAAAATGCATCGCGGTATGGTTATTAAAAAATATACATAGTACATAATACTTAGTACACATAGCTAACAAGGAAACATTCAAAAGGTGTCGTCTTCAAAAAATATTGAAAAAAAAAAAAAAAAAAAAATATGTGTGATTATACTCTTGAAAAAACACCAGAAAGTGAAAAAAATATCGGCTGAAATGAATTACAGCAACCACAATTTTTTTTTTTTTTTAATTAAGCATTTTTGGCGATTTAGCACTGTTAGGGGATAAGTTCGCTAGCACCGAGATTGCCGTGTACGAACAGAACCTTGTTTTGCTTCTCCGCGAAGTAATCAAAATCAATCGCCTAACAGTGCGAAATCGCCAAATACGCTTAATTTTGATAATTTTCTGTGGTCTCTGTAATTCATTTCAGCCGATATTTTTTTCATTTTCTGGTATTTTATGAAGAGTAGAATCACATATATTTTTTTTTCAACATTTTTTGAAAACGACATCTTTTGAATGTTTCCTTGTAAGATGTATTACTATAGTCCGAAAACTGTTCAGTATTAAATAGTCAAGTATTTGAATATAACTGATTTTGTTCTAGAAAACATCAGAGAAAACTAAAAGCTATTTAAAAAAAAACAATTTTAAGTTTGTGCTGTTTTCTCTTTCACCGGCTAGTTAAAGTCCTTTTTCAGGTAGGAACACTATACCTACATAAATATTATCTTTCATTGGTATAAACAACAAGGTCTTTTTTGCATTTGAAATAGTTTTAAACAATTATATTTTTGCTAATGGCTTTTTATATTTTATATTTTTATTAAAATAGGATATAAAAAGTGTTCGATGAATAAATTATATAACATGGAAATATTTTGATTTATATTTCTACTCTATATTTAAATGTTTCCCCTGGCACTTATCTTTCACCTATTTTAATTATCTTTTAGAAATATAGCTTCTCTATAATAATAAATTTTAATGCAAAATTATTATTATTATTATTATTATTATTTAATGAAGAAACATAAATATTTCTTAGATTTTTTAAGACAACTTCAGACACTTGATAAAATAAAAAAATGACGTTCACTCTTTTTTGAAAAAACTGACACTGAAAATTTTTATATTCTTATTTACGCTCGGTTGCCTTGTTCTTAATTAGCAAAATCTTCAGAAATGTACACTGATCTGCACATCTTAGAACCCATGTTAAAAAATGACATTAAAAAAAGTAAGAAAAAAAAAAGCGCCAGCATTTTCTTTTTCTTTTTCTTTTTTTTTCTTTTCTTTTTTTTTTTTTTTAATGTACATTACTTGCTTTAGAAAAAATATATATAAAGCTGAATATTATTCCTTTTGATAATTTTTCTTGGAAGTGATTTTTATTGAATGTTAAATTAAAAAGACACTTTCATCCAGTTAACTGGAATATTAACCTGCTGGGTATTAAAAAAAAAAAAAGAAGAAGAACTGTAATATTTTTAGAATCATAATTAAAATTACTTTTGCATTTGAATTTGATTTTGCGATTAAAAAAATAATCTTTAAAAAGTATTTATGCAGTATTTAGTTTTATACACCTTACTGTTCTGGTTTTTTGCTTGCATATATTGACTTTCAAATCTTAATTAGACTGTAATAATAACTTGAAATTCGTTAAAATTGTTTTTTTTTTTTTTTTTACTTTCTCTTACTAATATGGTAGAGAAAGTATTGTTTTAGATAAAATTTTCTAAATTGAGTGTTTGCTATATTTACACGTTTTGAGGTCACCTGAATCCGAAAATCATGTTTTTAGCTGTTGGTCTGTCTGTCTGTGTCCCTCTCTGTGTGTGCATCTGTCTGTTATCAGCATATCTCAAGACTATATAGCAGCAGGAAGTCCAAACTCGGAATTCTAAATATGTATCATATAGGGATGCTACACTAAACTTTTCGCTGAGATCAAGAAAATGGTTCGTGTACAGGGCCACCCAGGATAATTTAAATAGGGTAAGTCCGGGAGAGATGGACCATGTTTTTTCTTCGTTCTCTAAAAGCTGCACATTTACATATATTTTACTTTTCATTGTATATACATATAGTGTATGATGTTTCTTATAAAAAAAACTAATGTAGAAGGTCATATCTTTAAAAGAATTCCTGTTATTATTTTTTAAAACTTTTGCTATTCGTACCATCTCACCCAAAGTAGTCCGGATGAGATGGACCATTTGAATGGGAGAGACGGACCACAGTAAAATAATGAAATAATTGCACATGTATTATATTTATAAGTGTTTATTTTCATTACATAAAAATCAAATTAACTTACTTCCAAGTTAATTACTTAATATTAAGTTTATGTGTATTACTATTTGACTTTTATAATGTATCAAACTAAAGTTATTTCTTGAATTCTTATTGAATTCAAACACTATATGAAAATGTTTTTATACACTATGAGTTAAGATTGTTTTGCAGTTACTATTTCTTGCTATTTAATTTCTCCCCACAATAATCACATGTTACTTTAAACCGTGAACATCCTTTGTGAAGCCAATACAAACAAGATACACACTGTACCCAATCTACTTTTTGTTTTGTCTCATTGTAATATTCACCGCATCCCACATATTCGTTTTCGTTCCAATCTTCTACATAGTCATCTTCGTCATCACATCACTTGTTTCTGGAATGTTTATATCCATATCAGAGTATGATGAGGACGAATATTCAACCTTTTTTATTACTTTCTTTTTCTTCGTTTGCTTTGGTTTCTTGCTTTTCGTAAAATCCTTTTTTAAACCAATTTTTTTCTGCTTTTCGTCTCTTATTTTTTCTTTCCCAAGTTTTTCTTCTTTCTTCTTCTTTACTTTTAAAATATTTTCTGGAGAACTTAAAATGGTGGCAACAGTTTTGGACTTTCTTTTTAGTGGCTTTTATTTGCTCAAGTTTGGTAAGGGAGATATTTGTAGGCGTTTTGTAGGCGTGAAACTTTCAGACGTGTTTTGCTTAGATGTGCGTGGAACAGCAGGATTGACTTCAGGAACAGTATTTTTTACTGCAGAATGATATTCGGTCAACTGAGTTTCCCCATTGTCTACTGCAGGTGTTTGTGCTAAATCAACACTAATTTCAGTTTCAACACCGTCTTCTGACAAAGAAGTGTAATGTGGTATCACATCAGGGTTAAAAGGGATTATTCCATATGCTCGAAAACCACTAATGCCATTTTCAGCATTTGTCGATTTTAACCAGGCAGAATAAAGTAAATTACCAAACTGAAGGCTGTTTATTTTTGTGGAAGGATTATTCTTCAGAAAATTATTGCAAGTAGCATAGTAATTTGCCTTTAGCGACTTAAAAAAAGAACGGTCAAGAGGCTGCAGCCAGTGAGTGGTATGAGGTGGCAGACTCAATAGAATTATATCGTTCTCAGCATACTCTAAAATTTCAAGACTGCTAGTATGTGATGCATGACCGTTAAGAATAAGCAATACTTTGCATATCCGGTTTCCTAGGAGGGAAATGATTTTTTAACCAATCCAAAAATATATCAGAATTTACGTAAGCAGACTGTGGCGACATTTTAATTTGGGCTCCAGGCGGCATTCCATGTAAAGACACATGTTTTATGTTTTTTCCTTTGAAAATACAACAAAGAGGAATGAATGTTCTCTCGTCATTACAACATGCTAAAAGTGAAATAGTTTCTTCTTTTTCTCCAGATATAATTGATGCCACATTTTTAGACCCTTTAATGGCCACTACTTTGCCGGGCTTATTATTCAACTGTAAACCAATTTCATCCATATTAAAAATACAAGGGAGCTTTTCAAAAAGATCATATTCCTTAAGTACACCTTCGAGCAATTTAAAATAGTTATACACAGTTTTTTTGTTCATACCTTCTGCTTTTCTTATTGAGAGCTTTTGATTTCGAGAAAGGAATGACTGTAACCAGTCATAGCCAGCATTTTTAGCTTCTTTATTTAAAGTATGAGGCATCTTAAGTTTTTCCGCTAATTCGTAAGCCGTATACCTTACTGAATCTCTAGTAGGTGAAAAATCCAGATTCTGTAGTTTTTGTATGTGTAAAACAATTTTGTTTTCATTGTCACACCCCGGTACCGATGACGGTCCTAACACACCCTTGGTAAAGTTATGAGTTTTAATTCTTTTCTTTAAAGTAGTTTTAGAAACGCTGAAAGTTTTTGCCGCTTCATTCACACCCATATTCTTTGCTTTGACGGCTTTAACAGCATTTTTCAAATTAGCTTCAGTCCATTCCCCTCGTGTGGACGAACCTTTCCTTATATAGGGAGATGGCATATTCTGAAAACAGAAAATTACTATCCTTGTGAGGTAATGTTATGTTAGCGTAACGCTACAAACGAAGTTCGCACTTTACGAATAACACGTGAATGTGCAGAGTTTTAGGATTCGGTTGATTAATGGAGTTAGTTCTTAGGATAAACTAAATTATAATTTGCGGTATGTTAATATTTTGGAAAGTGAGTTTGTTATAAAAGGTGTTGTGTTTAATAGTAGAGGGTAGAAGTAAGAGAGTTAGAGAGGTAGAGGTGGATAGTGAATTAGAAGTAGTAGGAGGTCAAAGGAGTTAGTAGCGAGCGGCTATAGTAGAAGATAGTTAGTCGAGTAGTATAGTGGTTTAGGGAATCCTCCCACTAACGAAAGATGAGTAAAGTCGTGAGAGTTAACGACGTTAGGGGAAGCTGTTGAGATTATTTATTGTTAATTGTTTATAGTTAGAGTATTCATGAAGGCTGCCCCTTTAAGTTTATAAAGGTATTGTATGTGAATATAGCCCAACGCCCACCTTTTCATTAAGCTCTAAATAAAACTCTTTGTTGATTTTATATATCTGACTTTGTCGTTACTTCATAATTAAGTTAAGCTTCATCTAAGTTAATCTAAGATTGAGCTATGGCGTCCACTACGTCCTCACATCCTTTAGTATTTTAAATTCAGTTCTTTGAAAATCAATGTTTTAAAAATTCAAGATTTTATAGGGTCCATCTCTCCCGACGGAAAACCTGGTCCATCTCTTCCGTCTAGATGTGGTCCATCTCTCCCGATCGTCTGAGTGAAAAGTACAATCCCTCCTACCCCTTCACTATGAATTTCACGTCACCATTTTAAGTTATTCGGAAGCCGACATGTACCCAGACATTACAGCACCAAAATCAAATTAATTACATTTCGTACAAAAGCTTATATTGTATAATTATAACCATGTAAAAAAATTATTCGACTTACCAAAAGAAACAATGATTTTTAGCTGAAAAAATATTATGTTTTTTATGAAGCATATAGTAGCACGCCATATAAAATGTCTTTCCGTACCTGAGTGAGATAGTAGCTCCATCTATGGAGAAGCGCATTAACGAAATTTCTGACTGGTCCATCTCACACGGTGGTCCATCTCTACCGGAATCACCCTACATTACTTCTATGGGGGGAATTGCTGGTAAGTACTTAAATTTGAAAACCCATGTACTCACTTTGAGTACACTGACGTGTAAAACATTGGGATATTGGGATTATTATTGGTCAACCCCATTTTTGAGCATGTTAGTATACTCAAAAATGAGTACATGGGTTTTCAAATCTTTATATATATATTTCTTTTGTGCGTGTGTATGTCACTGAACTCCTCCTAAACGGCTGGACTGAGTTTAATGAAATTTTTTGTGTGTCTTCAGGTGGATTCGAGAATGGTTTAGATTTACAAATGAAAGTTGTAACTTAATTAGTTCTTTCTTAATTAATTTTTAACCAACTCTTTCAACAACATTTCCACCTAGATGGCGTGAGTTGTCGTACACACGATGTCAGAATTTATTTAATGTTGAATAATATTATAGTTTTAAAAAATTAAAGAACACGCTTTTATAGAAATGTGAACTAAAAAGCACGAAATATCTATCTTAGTATTAAATTTCAGGGTAAGAGAAAATCGAGTGACACACCGTAATATTTACATACATTTAAATCTTTAATTAAAATAACTTAGAATTAACAAAAACCATTTTTAAAAAATCTCCCCTAACGGGGATCGAACGCTGGACCTTTACATTCGTAGCGCGGCGCCTTACCTCGACGCCGCATCGTTCACGTAGGGGAAGCATTTTTTTTTTACAATATAAATTTTTTGTTTGCTCCCAGCGAAGTCACAAACAAACAAACAAACAAACAAACATACATACATACATACATACCGGTGAAGCTAATAAAAGAGTGTTAAAAATGAATTTTTAACTGTATCTTACGAAGTGTTTAAAATATTTTTTCAAAATTAATAGTTTTAGAATCGTAACCGTATCTTACGAAGTGTTTAAAATATTTTTTTCAAAGTTAATATTTTAGAATCGTAAACACGATGTCAGAACTTATTTAATGTTGAAATGAAAAATGAATTTTTAACCGTAAGTGTTTAAAATATTTTTTCAACGTTAATATTGTTAAAATGTTAAAATTAGTTAAAATGGTATATTCTTTTAAAAAATTCGTCAATATCCGACGGAGTTACTTTATGTTAAAATGAAAAATGAATTTTTAGGCCATTATTATTTGTGCAGATGGAAAATGTACTAAAAGTTTTCCGAAAAATTTCACGATCACAAATGTTAACGGATATCCAATATATCGTCGAAGAATTCCCGATAATGGCAGACAATCTTATCATCTATGGCGGTCATCTATGTTAATAACATAGATATTGACATTGATAACCGATGGGTGGTCCCATATTCGCCTCTGCTGAGCACAACATTC
The DNA here is from genome assembly GCA_963930645.1 of Salticus scenicus. NCBI lineage: Eukaryota > Metazoa > Arthropoda > Arachnida > Araneae > Salticidae > Salticus > Salticus scenicus. The sequence goes on along the minus strand of OZ005650.1, from coordinate 164,084,140 downwards.
AATGCTCATATTAATGTTCAGTTCTGCAGTTCAGTGAAGAGCATCAAATACATTTCCAAGTATGTGAATAAAGGCAGTGATATGGCTGTATTTCGAGTTGAAAATACCAATGTGAATGGATCCTCAATTGAATAACAAAGATGAAATAACACTCTACCAAATTGGCCGGTACGTGAGCTCCAATGAAGCTGTTTGGCGTATCTTTGGTTTCCCAATTCATGAACGGGATCCAGCAGTTCTTCATTTAGCCGTCCATCTTGAAAATCGCCAGCGCGTATATTTCACGAGCGAGACAGCGATTGATCGTGCTATAAATCCACCAAAAACTACACTCACCGAATTTTTTTAATTGTGTAATCGTGCGGATGCTTTTGGTGCTTTTGCACGGACATTACTCTATTCAGAAGTACCACGCTATTTCACATGGGCTCCAACAAAAAAATGGATGCCCCGCAAGCAAGGCACGCCGATTGATGCATGTCCTGGTTTATTCAAATCAAACACCTTGGAACGAGTATTTACGGTCAATCCAAGGCAGACTGAGTGCTTTTATCTTCGACTGTTATTGGTTAATGTCATCGGCCCTTTGTCATTTCAAGATTTACGTAAAGTGAATGGACAACAGTATCCAACGTATAAAGATGCATGCCTTGCACTCGGCTTGCTGGAAGACGACAACAAGTGGGAGTGTATGCATGCTGAAGTAGGACTGAACTGTATAGTAAAACAAATTCGTCTACTATTCGCTATAGTGTTGACTACATGTTTCTCGGCCCGAGCAGAGACATTATGGGATAATCACAAAGATTCAATGACTAATGATATATTGCATCAACATCGTTCACGGTGCAACGATCTAACGATAGTATTCAGTGACGCTATGTACAATGAAGCATTGATTGCTATTGAAGATCTTTGCATTATCATTGCCAACTTACCACTCAGTCATTTCGGTATGCATTCAACAAATCGAAATGCATCTGATTTAATAAGTACTGAATTGAATCGTGAACTACAATACAATACTGTAGAAATGGCAGCGATTGTTGCTCGCAATATCCCACTAATGAATGAAGAACAAAGAACCATTTACGACCGCATCATGCTCGCAGTTTTGGCAGGACAAGGTGGATTCTTTTTTTTTTGGGGGTGCACCAGGTGGAACTGGCAAAACATTCCTTATTTCGCCAATTCTCGCCGAAATACGATCAAATAATGGCATTGCATTGGCTGTTGCATCATCTGGCATTGCGGCAACTTTATTGGATGGATGCAGAACAGCTCATTCATTACTTAAACTGCCACTAAATATTCAAAATAACCCAGACGCAGTGTGCAACATAAAAAAACAATCGTCCATGGCCACAGTGCTGAAATAGTGTAAAATTCTTATCTGGGATGAATGCACTATGGAACACAAACATTCGATTGAGGCGTCGAACAGGACATTGAAAGATATAAAAAACAACGACAAACTATTTGGCGGCACTCTGTTACTCTTTTCAGGTAATTTCAGACAAGCACTTCCCGTTATTCCGTGTTCAACATACGCTGATGAGATCAACGCGTGCTTAAAATCATCGTCATTGTGACTTAATGTTGAAAAAGTACAACTGAAAGTAAATTTGTGCGTTCAAAAACTTCAAGATCCATCCGCTGAAACATTCTCAAAACAATTGTTAGATATCGGCGATGGAAAAGTTACTACAGATGAAACTGGATGCATAAAATTACCGACCGATTTCTGCACAATCATTGATTCTCAAGATGCTCTTATTGACCAGATATTTTCCGATGTACACAGACGATACACAAATCATGAGTGGCTGGCAGAAAGAGCAATTTTAGCAGCAAAAAATGTGGACGTCAACGAATTGAATCTCAAGATACAACATTTGTTACCAGGAGACTTGGTGTCATACAAATCTAATGATACAGTTTGCGATGCCACCGAAGCTGTAAATTATCCAACAAAGTTTTTAAACTCATTGGATTTACCAGGCATGCCACCGCATATTTTACAACTGAAGGTTGGATCTCCGGTTATTTTGCTTCGTAATTTGAACCCACCACGGTTGTGCAACGGCACGCGATTAGTCATAAAAAAATTAATGAAAAATGTTATCGAAGCCATAATTTTAAATGACAAATTCCGAGGTGAAAATATATTACTACTGCGAATTCCTATTATACCCACAGATGTGCCAATTCAATTTAAACGCCCTCAATTTCCAAATATATTGGCATTTGCAATGACTATCAATAAGTCTCAGGGCCAAACGATGTCTGTCTGTGGCTTAGATTTGAGCACATCATGTTTTTCACACGGACAATTATACGTGGCTCTCGAGTGGGCAAACCATCCAGTTTGTTTGTATTGGCGAAAGATGGGATAACAAAAAATATTGTACACTCTGTTGCATTAAGGGAATGATAATGTTTTTTAGTAATATTGTTATAAGTAGCGATATGTATATAATTTTAAAAAATCAATTTTAATAAATTAAAAAAAATAAATGATTGGTGTTTTGTTATTTTTATATTCTTTCACCGTTCACAGCGCTCCATACATCTTCCACTTATATACCACATCCTAACACACTTACAATAAGTTAGTTATTTTTTTCTAGCAATATATACTCTAGAAATAATTTATATGACAAAACAACGTTTGTCGGATCAGCTAGTCTTTATATATATATTTCTTTTGTGCGTGTGTATGTCACTGAACTCCTCCTAAACGGCTGGACCGAGTTTAATGAAATTTTTTGTGTGTTTTCAGGTGGATTCGAGAATGGTTTAGATTTACAATTCAGTCCAAATTTTCGAATAGTTTTCTTATTATTAATTAAAATATGAAAATAATAACCTTCTAATACCTTATAAATAGCCATTAAAATAGTAGCTATAATTTAATTGTTGGCAAAAAAATTTACGAGTTCATTTTCTTTCGACATAAAAATAAATAAACGTGATTAAATAAATAATTTAATTAAACGTGAGCTTTAAAAAATTGTAAAAAATTAAGTTATGTATCTCGCAAAAATTGACGTCACTATCGGTTAAAAGATTTCATACGCATTGATAAAGTGCTAATGTATGTTAGTTCTATGATTCAACAGAAAATTTAAAAACATGATTTATAAAAAGTTTTTTTTCTTATAATTATTTATATAATTAACTTCTCGTGACGTAGTTGAATTTTACATATTGAATTTATTATCTTTATATATATATTTCTTTTGTGCGTGTGTATGTCACTGAACTCCTCCTAAACGGCTGGACCGAGTTTAATGAAATATTTTGTGTGTCTTCAGGTGGATTCGAGAATGGTTTAGATTTACAATTCAGTCCAATTTAAATTGTTTATTTAATTAATTTACCGCTTATATATTGTTGTTGATTTGGAATGTTTCACATTGGATCCGGCAGACTGCGCTTCGATCGTAGTATCGAATATTCAATAATACGCAAGCGAAGTGATGACGTCACTGGCCGTCCGTGGATACAAGAAAAATATTTCCTATGTTAATCGCCCATTGGATTTTTTGTAAAAAATTACTAAAAATCGAGGAAAATTGTTTCCCGATTTTAATCTCCATATTTTGGTATAGATATGTATTAGTTATCATGTGCATGCGTTAGATTGAGTTATTTTTGCTGTAAAATCGATAAAATTTGAATTTTTAATCTCAAAACTCTGTCATCCTTGGCGGAAAAAAAATATCGCCATATCATCTGGCGAACATATTTAATTTCTTTCAAAAATAATGGTTATTTCAACAACTTATATTAAGAGAGTAATAAATAATATGAAACAATTTTGTACAATACATATAACGAAAATATACATCTGGCATGTATATTTTCGTATTACGTTTTTGATCGCCAAATACAAATAATGCCAAGGAAGACAGAGTTTTGAAATTTAAAATTAAAATTTTGCCAATTTGAGAGCAAAATAACTCAATCTAACACATGCATACGATAACTAATACATATCTATATCCAAATACAGGGATTAAAATCGAGAAATAATTTTCCTCAATTTTTAATAATTTTTTATAAAAAATCCAATGGGAGATTAACATAGGAAATCTTTTTCTTGCATCTACTGACGGTCAGTGACGTCACACTTCGCTTGCGTATATTCTATTGTAATTCCAGTTTGTAACGACAGTTGGTGCTGCGATCAAATTCAGGAAAATATTTTATAACTTCGTGTTATTATTGTTATACAAAAAATTGTGTCCTAATTGAAATATTACATCAAGATGTAATTAGTGTTTGAAGAGTTTTGAAGTGTGCATAAAAAACTACACATTTTGCAAATTTAGTGCGGAATTGGAGTGAGTATTTAAAAAAAATGTCTATCAAATTTACACGCACGTTAACAACCACCCTAACCTACAAATTTATTTGTGTAGCTAATTTATTATATTTTATTTATTTATTTTTTGAATGGAACACCTTTAGTATCGGATCCATTTGGCAAAATTTGAAATTTAGCACCGAAGTAGCGCGGACGCTTCTCGCCAAGATCTTTAGTTCCACAATTGAGATAGTCATTTCAATTCATCGCAAAAATGGCTTAAAATATTTAAAGTCACCAAAATGGCCCCATACTTTTGTGCGTGTGTATGTCACTGATATTTTATTTATTAGTGCTAGAGGCCTATTTCAGTCGGTACAGCGTTGTCGAATTTTTATACGTCACTCTTAATAGTGCTAAGGGCCTATTTCAGTCGGTTTATTGAATGGGGATTTATTGAATGAAGATTTTGTAGATAATTTGATTACTCATAACGAAGGTTACAAGTTTTTAAAAAATATAAAAAATTCTCCCAAGGTACAACTTTGACATGAGTCCCCCCAAGGCCCAACTTTGACATGAGTCCCCCCCCAAGGCCCAACTTTGACAGGAGTCCCCCCCCAAGGCCCAACTTTGACATGAGTCCCCCCCAGGCCCAACTTTGACATGAGTCCCCCCCAGGCCCAACTTTGACATGAGTCCCCCCCAAGGTACAACTTTGACATGAGTCCCCCCAAGGCACAACTTTGGCATGAGTCCCCCCCAGGCCCAACTTTGACATGAGTCCCCCCAAGTCCCAACTTTGACATGAGTCCCCCCCAAGGCACACCTCCCCCTCATTGGGAAAAAGAGAAAAAACGTTGTTTTGCGGCTATAAGACAGTTTGGACTTCCAACGTTATTTGTTACAGTATCTGCAGCTGAAACACATTGGTTTGATTTAATGAAAACTTTATCATGGAATTTAGATCGTCATGAATTAACTAAAGAAGAATTTGTCGATATTAACAAGTTTAGCAGTAGGCCTCTGGCACTAAATTAAAATCTGTCAATGTCAGATTTTCATGTTTTAAATAATGAAATAATGTCGTGTCTGTATATATTTTTTTTTTTGAATGGAAAATTTGGCACCGAGGTAGCTCGGACGTTTCTCGCCAAGATCTTTAGTTCCACAATTGAGATAGCCATTTCAATTCATCGCAAAAATAGCTTAAAATATTTAAAGTCACCAATGGGGTCCCATACTTTTGTGCGTGTGTATGTCACTGATATTTTATTCATTTATTTTTTGTATGGAACACCTTTAGTATCGGATCCCTTTGTCAAAATTTGAAATTTGACACCGAAGTAGCTCGGACGCTTCTCGTCAAGATCTTTAGTTCCACAATTGAGATAGCCATTTCAATTCATCGCAAAATTGGCTTAAAATATTTAAAGTCACCAAAGGGGTCCCATACTTTTGTGCGTGTGTATGTCACTGAACTCCTCCTAAACGGCTGGACCGATTTTAATGAAATTTTTTGTGTGTCTTCAGGTGGATTCGAGAATGGTTTAGATTTACAATTCAGTCCAATTTAAATTGTTTATTTAATTGTTAATTATGTCTTTTACGTTATAATCGGAATTCACAGTCACCGTTCACAGCGCTCCATACCTGTTTCACTTATATACCACATCCTTACACACTTACAATAAGTTAGTTATTTTTTTCTAGCAAAATATTCTCTAGAAATAATTTATATGACAAAACAACGTTTGTCGGGTCAGCTAGTTGAAGTATATATTGTTTCGGGGCTATTTTGAGACAATATATACTTATTTTTAAGTACCTTTTTTTTGCAGTGTAGGCGGTCTTAAACAAGACGGAATGAACGATTGTTTTCTTATATGCATGAAAGCATGTTTTGTGTAGATTGTGATATGGAAATCATTCATCATTCATTCCCAGGGCTACACAAAGTATTTGGATATGATGGGGCTATACTTGGAAATTGCTGGAATTGTAATTTCTTTTGTGTTAGATGTTTTTGAAGTAAGACTGACTTTAAGTACACAATCTTATATATATTGAAACACAAAGCTATTTCTTTAAGACCAAAATCACCCGATCTGAGCATGCGCGAAGGCTGTTCCTTTCCTTAAAGGCAATCGGAGACCAATAGCTGAAACGTACACGTTTTACTTTGAACCAATAGGAAGCAACCGAAGCATGGTCTATTCCTTTCCTTAAGCGTAAAGACCGTCGTTTTCGTTCGTGTTTTATTTTAATGTCGTCGTCATGAAGTGACTAACTTTCGTCGCATAGTTGTAATTGATTTTGTTCTTCAATTTGATTGTAAGTATTAGCTTATAAAGCTCACAATTTCGCAATTTAAAAGACAGCAAGGTCTGTATAGATTCTTTTGTTTTATTTCATCCACTTCGTATAAAGTTTACTCTTTTGCATGTGTCCTATGTTATTGCGTATGATTCCGTATCTTTTAGCACAGAAAACTGCATTTTTTACTTTTTCTTCTGCATTGTGTAAATTATTCCGTTTATTTAAAAAGTGGATTATATAATACGAAAAGAAGATAATGTTGCATTTACGGTTTTTGCATTGATACTTATTTATCACACTTTTTTTTTTTTTTTTTTTTTTTAATCTATGGCAAGTTAATGATTCGAATCACTTAACGGGTATTCATGCTTTCAAAAGAAACATTAATTAAAACAAAAATAAATAAAAAATAAATTGTTCTGTAAACACAAAAATTGATTGCTTGATAATTATAAATGTGTTATGTACTAAGTTTTTCATGTTAAATATGTATTGGAAAGGAGTTTTTTTTATCAATTACCCCCTTATTTATTTGGTTTAGCTTTAAACGTTTATTATAATGGCATGAATAAACTTAGACTAAAATAACTATTTTACTTTGTTTAGTTTCTTATATTTATGTGAGTAGACAGTTCAATATTAACACTTCATAAAATTAAAAAGTGGGGTGAAAATAAGATGTCAGTATTGCATTTAAAAGGCCGAAGTTTGAAGTAACAAAATCAGGTTAGCCTTTAATTGTTACTGAATGGCAGTTCTACAAAAATTTTGTTGGTGGATTGTTAGGTAAATTTTATTTCATTAAGAAATAAAAAATTGACCTGAAAAAAAAGATTTAAAAGTAAAAAAAATTAAATCAAAAGCAAAATTTCTAAGGCTAAAGAAAGATGAATTTTACATAATACTGTATAACGCATGCAAAACTGTATGCTTAATGGAAAGTGGAAGAAAAAAGCAAAAAAATATATTGCATACCTTGCTGTTTTTCAAAATAGGAAATTATAAACTTTTAAGCCATGACTTACGACCAAATTGGAAAACATTGTCCCAATCCATTTATACATTAGTTAATTTTTCTCATATCTTCTGACAAATAATTTTTTTACGTAATTTATGTTTTAAGGTCTCCTTAATGTCTCCAAATATGCATTTTTCAAATATTAGACAGTGTGCATGTATGCATTGGTCGAAAAGGGGGAATTTTCTGTTTCTCACATCACCAAAAACATAAATAAATAACCAGAATTTTATAATTGCAACAAGTCAGGCTCACAGATGTGTTAATCAGTTTTTGACAAAAAATTAAAAAACTGAAAGTGGGACATAGAAAACCAGAAGTCAGGCTGTATTAAGTCTCTATCTCAAAGACTGCTCTAACAATTTTCTTTAAATTTACTATGTATACTACCTTGCAGTTATCCTTTTGTTTATTGTATGAAAATAAAATAAATTATCAGGTAAAATTTGCTTTCAAAGGTCATAAAGAGAATGTTGAATTATTCATTTAACCTTTTTTTTTTTTTTTTTTTTTTTTTCTTTTTTGCAGTTATATAATTTCTGATTTGTAAGTTCAAGGTGCAATATATAAGCAATACCTATATTGCTGATTATGTCATAGGAAATATTATTTAATATCAGTGTTATATTTGTTTATTGGTTTGCATATATGGTGCCCAGTGTTGGAAATTGGGAAAATTATTTATGAACCAAAAATGGCTTGCAGCTTAGAGTTAGGTCCCAAACATAAATATTTTGGAGAATTTTCCAGTCCTTATTATGTAGAGTTGCACCGAATATTCAGTTACTATTTGGTATTTGGCCTGTTCAGCAGGTAACACTGTAACAACTTTCTTCGATGTTAGAGTATGATAACAGAATTTTGTAGATACTACCTGTTGTCTCGATTGGGGGGGAGGGGATATTTGTCATTACAAATTATTCGATAGAAGTTTCAATTAAAATCAGACACGCAGCTGAAAAATAGAATGTATACAGAACCCCAATATCTATCAAATAATTCATAAGCAACAATACCCCACCCCCTTCATCGAGACCGCAGGTATGTGCAAAATCCTGTTTACATACAGGGTGCTGATGGCATAGGGCGTTACCTCGCGAAAGCGGCTACACCAACTCTAAATATGAAGCTATAAAGAAATGTTTAAATTAGATAAATAAATATTTTTAATATTAACTATATGATATACCTTTTATTAAGTCTCTGCTCGCTTTTAAATCTGCATACAAGTAGGAGATTTCAGAGTTTAAATGTTTGTTAGTTTCATGTTTGGTTTACAGTATGCATAATTCATAGGTAGAGGAATTCATGGATTGTTATATATCAGACTTTTTTAAAATAAATATTTCATAAGTGTTTAACTTAATTTTTTTGTTTTTTTGATTTGAATAATATGAAAATTTCTATAATATTAAAAACAAAAGTGACTGAGTCGAATTCTATTATAAAACAGTGGTTTTCGGCCGGTGTGCTGTAAGAGGATTTCAGTTGTTAATTTTAATGTTTTTAAGCCGTCAAATTTTGACGGGTATAAACTATTCCTAAATTGGCACTTGATTACAACTAAAAAACAAGATTTAATTAGAGTTCTTCATGTTGCATAATTTTGCAGGCAAAAGATTAATCAGAATTCAAATGAAATTGCGTCCTGCACTTTGTCGTTTTTTCCAAAACAATGCTTTACCTAAAAAAGGATTTTGTTGCAATTTGACCTCCACTGGTGTATGATCTGAGTTAAGAGTTTTTTTCTTTGATATCCAAATTATTTTTTTATGTTCTCTTCCTATATGGTCAATTAAAAATATTGTTCTTCTAATCAATATGCAGAAACTACATCCTGACAAGTTTTTAGTAATCAGTACTAGACATCAAGCAGTGCAAACAACAGTTCCTTAATCATTTAAGTGTGTGCATGTGGTGCCGTGATGCTTACATCCACAAGTTACGTAAAGTGTTGAGCCATTGTCGCACTAAGCCTGAATTGAGTCGCCACAAGCTGTTCAAACACCAAGCGTAGCTTGCTTGACCGATAGATTTGCTGTTAGCTGTATATAGGCATCTCTCAATTTTAGTTTTCCGGTCGCCTGCTTATGGGAGCACTGATTTTTTCTTGGTGAAAATTTCGCAAAATTTTTCAAATTAGCAATTAAGAATTATTGTTTTTTTTTTTTTTTTTTTTTTTTTTCTTTTAAGAGAGAAAATTCATGAAGCCGTGCTGGATTTTTTTTGCGAAATATGATTCTTTAAACACAATTCACATGTGGGGAAGGATGTGTGTGTGTGTGGGGGGGGGGGACTTTTCGTTTGACACATCATAGAAACGAAAAAAATAAAATAAAAACAATATAACTTTGTAAGTTATGTGTTTACCAAATTTTGGTAAAAAATTGGAAAGTTGTAAATCAGGTCACATTTTATTTTTGTTTGTATCTCAAAAACTATTTTAACGATTTTCTTTAAATTCACCATATATACCATCTTGCAGATACTTTTTATTGGTTACTTGCATGAAAATTGTTATGTGTTCTGATTTCGTAGTCCAATTTTAACTCTGCATTCGATTTCTAAAAAAAAAAAAAAAAAAAAAAAAAAAAAAAAAAAATGGTTCTACAGGTTTGTTTGAAAAATCAACATTTTATCTACCTTTTAAATATCCTTTCATATGTATTAGTTGATTTCCAGTGTACAGATGTGTTTGCAAAGTTTTGATAAAATTGGATGAATTACCAACATCGGTATCTAAAAAAGATTGATTTTCATTAATTTTGCTATGAACCTCTGTCTAAATATCATTTTGTCTGAATTAATTGGTTAGCAAAAAATTTTTTATATGTTTCTGATATGAAAGTTCTGAGTTAAATTTTAAGCGAAAACGACTACTACATTTGCAGGCCTCGCAGCGCTCCAATATTTCCTGTACTTCCTATATATTTATGAAACCTCCTATTTTTCCTATATTTTTTAATTGTCGCTGAATATTTCCTATATTTTAGTTTTGACTACTTCCGAATGTCTGATTGAATGCGCAGTATCTATATATTAATTTGAAACGGGTTTTGTCTGTATCCACTAAAATGAGCGAATGGCTAAGTGTAAAAATTTGGTTGAGGTGTCTAAAAAAAGGTCTTGGTCTGTAGATGTATCATCAAAAGAGAGAAAAAAAAAAGTCGAATGGTTCCCCCCTCACTCCCCACCCCTTCTCTCCTGCGAGGCAGAGGTTAAGAACATGTTTGCGAGCTTAACTCAGCTCCAAATTACTTCACGGTGAAGAAGTTGTACATGAGGGGACTAGACTCAAATACTAAAAAATCAATTTCTGCTATTTTGGAATTTTCGATTTTAGAGGGGGAAAGTAGATTTGGGGGAGGAAAGGGGGAAATTAGTTTGAGAGGGAAATCCGTTCTAAACCCACACATGTAGCACATCATTTTAAAGGTCTTGAAATTTCATGAAGATTGGGGATGTTTGTATGCAATATAGTGCACCCCCTGGTGGTGAAAAATGGAACTAGGTGATTTTGTAGTAGACCCTATCATGTTGCACCTTATTTTAAAGGTCTTAGTGTTTCCTAACCGTTGGTGATGTTTGTACAGAACACACCGTGCCCCCTGGCGGTGGAAAGTGCAACTAAAGGATTTTGCAGTTGACACCACCATGTGACACCTTATTTGAAAAGTCTTGGAAATTCAAGGCAATTGGTGATGTTCGTATACAACATACTGCACCCCCTGGTGGAGGAAAGGTTCGTTCAGTTCAAGGTTAATTTTTGAGAATTTTTTCATGTTATTAGCTGCCCGCATATACACTGCCACAGGCACTGGGGTCACAAAGCAGAGTTTCGTTCGGTTCGAGGTAATTTTTTTGTTATTGCTGATTATTTTTTTCGCTATGCTTTTATTTAAAAATAGAAATTCAGACAAAATCGAGTTAAAGATATGAAATTATACAAATTTAAGGTTCATTTCTATTTATAAGGATTTTTCCGAATTTCTTTTTTTAAGTGAAATGTTGTAAATTATATTAGATGCTTTAACTTGAAATATAATTAAATAATGATGCGACAGTTTTTGAAACATTACAGTCAATAAAATGACCGTCGAATTCGACGGGTTCCAGCTAGTATTGTTTATAGTGCATATTGATTATAGACAATATACAGGACTACCTAAAATTAAGTTAAACGTTTTGTTCTATTGAATGTCATTGGAAGTGCTTTGCTACATTTTACTATGTCAATGACCACTGTTCAGGAATCAAAATTAATTTTTCAAACCTATGCTATAAACAAAGTATTTTTTGAATTTTCAACTCTGATATTTTGCCTAATATTGCGATTTGAGGTGCCCTGATTATGGAAATCCAAATTTTAGCAGTCGATCTGTATATATATCTGTTATCAGTTTACTTAAAAACAAATAACTTCAGAAAATTCAAATTTAATAGGCTCATTTAATTGGTCCATATAGGTTGCCACTTCGGTAGTCCACTCACACAGAATTAAATGTCAAATAAAACTGTTTCTAAACCTATTTTGGATTATTTTAAAAGTACATTGAACCTTATTATCTTACGCTACTAATCTTAAGACTTAATATGCAATGTATCTTTATAACATTCAAATGCAGGGTAAGAGAAAGTCGTGTGAGTGATATACCAGATTATTTATTTAGTTTATTTAATTTATAACAAAAAATAGTTTCAAAATTACTTTCAGTGTATGAGTCGATGGATTTTTTTTTTTTTTTTTTTTTTTTTTATTAAGAACTATGTATGAAATTCAAAGATATCTTTTATTCAACGACGTGTAGTAGATGGGACTTCCTCTACAAAATATCTTTGAAAAATAACCATACAGCGAGCACGCCAGTTATAGATAATTATTTATTGAACATAAGTTTCAGAATATGAGTTGATGAAATTTTGATTAAGAATTGAGGGAGTCGGGGCATAAAATGCCAAAACCACACTTTAGGTTAATTAAATCTGACATTGCACTATGTCACTTATATAGTAAATTGCAATATCTTTCATATTATGGGCTTTTAAAATCTCTAGGTGGCAGCATATATAAAACGTTTTGTTTTTCCCCAAACGTTTCTAGAATTTTTTTTGCAGTAAAAAATAATTACATAATAGTAATATCATTAACGTAATGTTTTACTATTACTTAGACTATCTCGTATTGTTACTAAGAAATTAGGGAAAAATTTGATTTGAGTATTTTGGCTAACTTTTAAATCAATATATCTCAGAAGTTCACAAATGGGGTTTAGAATTCTCTCGCTCCTACCCCTTCAATTTGTATGCTACAAATGATAGTCAATGTGCTGCTAAAGATATATTCTGTTGAAAGTCATGCAGTATCTTGCTTACTAAATATTTTTTTCAAAGATAGCTATTCACTGAGCACACAAATTATGGACAATTCTTTGTTGTACATTACTTTTAGTGTATAAGTTGATGAATATGTTGTTTAAGAATTGGTACGCTACATATGAAGGAAAATGAACTGACAAAGACATCTGCTATTAAAAGTCATGTAGTATTCGGATCTTATCTGCCAAATATTTTTCGAAAAGATCCATTGAGTGAGCACGTCAGTTACAGAAAATTCTTTGTTCAAGATTACTCTCAGTGTATGAGCTGAAGAATTTTTTTGTTAAGAATTGGTACACTATATATGATGGTCAGTGGATTTTCAAAGATTTCTTTTATTCAAAGTCATGTAGTTTATGGATTCTCACTGCAAAATATCTTTCAAAAATAGTTATTCCTTGAGCATACCAATTGCAGTTCAGCATACCAATTACTTTGTTGAATATTACTCTCTTTATATGAGTTAATGAATTTTTTGATCAAGAATTGGTATGCTACATTACACATGAAGGTCAATGGACTGCCAAAAACATATTTATTCAAAACCATTTAGTATTGTCATTTACAGTAAATAATTTTGGATAAATGATTTTACTGTAATCATTTGTCTTTACAGTAAAATATTTTTTAAAAACAGCCATATGATTTGATAAAACCTTAAGAATTAATGTGATATATATATATATGAAGGTTAGAAAACAGAAAAATCATATTTTATTCAGAGTTATAAAGTATATGTGTATTTTCTTCAAAATATCTTTGAAAAATATCCCTTCAGTAAGCATGTTAATGTCAGAAAATTCTTTGTTGGTAGATAATTAACTGAATACGGTTAATCCAATGAGACATAACAAGCGCCATAAATTAATTTTTTTTTTTTTTAGAAAATGAAATACTAGAATTGTTTTGATATTTTAAAATTAAATGTAGAGAATACAAAGGTATTATACTAAAAAAAAAAAAAAAAATTTCTAACATATAATTTTTTTAATTTTGTGACGAGTGTGGCATTTGATAGAATGACTTACATGCGTTTTGATTATGCCTGATCGCACTCCTGTAATTCTGCAACTTTTCTGATTTTTAACTTCCGAGATAACTTTTTATTTTATTTCTATTTAGATACACTCATTTTAACTGATTGGGTCAAGTTGTCATGTTTTGTAAAACATACTAATTTTTCAAATACCTCAAAATAGTTACCAAAAGTGCAATTATTGACATTATCTTATTGACATTCTGAACATTTTCTTTTCTTTTCTTTTTTTTTTTAAGTTTGAGAAAAATATGACTGCAGATGAATCGCTGAAACATCTTAAAACGTTTTTTGTCATTTTCAAACAGTTACTTCCGATAGTTGGTGGGTTCATATGCATTAACATCACGTAAAATATATGAAACTTTTACTTGTGATTGTCAGGGAGTCACCTTACAGGATTATACAGACCATCACAATTTTGATTTTCCATAGTGGGCGTAGTTCGTCCATTTCATTATCCCGATGCACGAAATCGAGTAATTCATGGAATAGTATAGGTTAATAGGCTTATATGCTACTACATTAACGATCGTATAGCTCTTTCAAGAATTGAACTCCGTCAGTATGACATGTTGACGGTAATGGATTTGAGTAGTTAGGTTTATTGCTCTACATTTACATTTTAACTCTATAAAGCTATGGAAACAGGGATCTACGGCTTATTCCTTTATTTACTGATGATACTTTGAAGTACCATTATAATAACAAGCTTATAAAATAATATTATAAGAAAGATTGTCAAAGAAACTTATAAGAATTGAATGTATATGTTTCATTTTACTGTCTCTCACTATGGGACTAGACATTCCTGAAAGCCATATTATTATGAATAATTTATATATAACTTTAAGAATATACTAGCAATATTCGAAAAAAAATATTTTTTAAATATTATTTTCAAGATCCTGATTTTTTATTGATCGATTTCTATGTAACAATGGTACAATGATGTACCACCTCATTAACCTTCATGATGAAACAACTTGCATAATTTGTTTGCTTATATTTTTAAAACTTCCTCATATATATATATATATATTTAAATATATTTTTTGTTCAATTCATAATGTAATAAATAAAGGTTAAAAGGGATTTAAAGCCACTACGAACATATATGCTTTAATCGGGGCACGAACGTGTTACCTATAATTGAAGGCTAACTATTTAATCACCATGAACAGGCGGTCTTATAGGAACCCAATTGGTCCACTTTGGGTCATTAACTGCGATATGCAGTCATCAATCTAAAAAAATATTTTCTGAGGTAATCTTGTCAAAGATTAAATTTACTACCTTTTAGAAATGTATTATGTAATGAACTTACATATACTAGTTGAAATATGTAATAAATGAAATTGAATATAAAATGAAAATATAGTAGTTGAAACTGTTGAATATCAGCCATAATTTTTTTTTTAAATACGGTAAAATATCACGAGTATATAACAATTCCTTGCGATTAAAATAATTAAGCATGATGTTTACCTATTTTCTTACAATTTTTCGGAAAAAAAAAAAAAAGTTGCAAGATATGCAGTGCAAAAGCAGAATTTTGCATTTGAAGGTGCTTATTTACAATAATTTTATTCGATTGTCATCATTCAACAGCAGTTATTCACTATTTTTTATTGCATATTGGGAATTGCTTCCACACTAATTTTCTATTTGGCTGCCTACCGGTCGCATTTGAATTTTCATAAATACTTATTAATCGTTAATTTTATAAATATTAGTTAATTTCATAGTATGAAAATTAAAAGTGTTAATAGAAATCATTATAACTTAATTTCTATTAAAGATGGTGATTATAGATTTTATAATGATTTTATGAGAAAAAAAAAAAATAGGGGCAACGAACGGTTATAATTTGATGTGTATTTACAATTAGTATAATCCATTTTAAATAAGATGTGAAATTCAAACTTGATTAGGGCATTATTGCATACATCTATGAAACATGTGGAAAAAAATTAACAAAAACACATTTTTTTTTTTTAACATTAATGAGACAAGAATTATTAAACATAATTTTTTGAAGATTTAATTGTAAACTTTATTATTTTGATATAACTGGAAAAATATCTAAACTGTAATATTATACTGATTATGTACTTTTTTCTTCTTTCTCTCTCTCTCTCTATATATATATGTATGAAGAAAGGTATTATAACTTCTCGAAAATTTTCAATTTCAATTTTCGAGGAATTTAATTGTTTTGGGATGTCCTGAACACGATTTGATGATTTCTAGAAAATGTTTGTCTGTGTGTATTTATCATAATCTCTATGGGCATTGTATCTCATGAACCAATTAACAAAATTTAACAAAACTTGACATTTGGTTGGATTTTCACCTAAACTGGTACTGATTATATATTTAGAAACAATTGCTCAACAGGTGGCAATGCTATCCCATTTTTTCCCCCATAATTTTTAATATGACGATATAAGACGAAATTCTGTATAAATGTACACAATCAGATTTATTTTTATCTTTTAAAAGTGAAATGAATATATATATATATATATTAGGGGGACCGGAAAATAATGTCGTTTTGAATTAAAATACTGACATCGGAAATTTATCCTGGATAAAATTTAAGATATTCTTAAGTAACTTATAAGATGGTTATTTGTAAAGTACCATGTAAACACTGTTAAACAAAAATTACCGGTTTCATTTTATTAATTCAAAACGACATTATTTTCCGGTCCCCCTAATATATGTATATATAATATTAATAGTTAATCGGATTTTTTTTTTTTATATGTGGGGGTAACGACTGGGTGGTAAATACCTCCCGGGTGGAGGTGGGGATATGAAAAATTTCAATATACGTAACTTTTAAAAGAGCTCATCAATAACTTAAATACAAACGGTTGAACCATTGATCTGTGATAATCTGAAACAAAGTTATTTAATCTTTTTTCACAAAAAAAAAAAAAAAAAAAAAAAAAACTAAGATACCCTCTGCAAATAAAATTGATATTCTTTGGACATTTTGTGTTGCATTTTACTTCTCTGTGATGAAATTTGCATGTATTTATGATGAAAAACAATTTTGATAAATAATAATTTTATTTAACTACATGTAATGCGTGAATTTGTATAGAAATATATAAAAGAATGTCTTGTGGTCACAGCATACTAATTGTTTTAGAAATTATTTTATGAAACCAAAGTATATTTCATCATAGGTTTTAATTGTTGTTCTAATATTAGATATCAATTAATTATGTGATTAATGTAAATCTAGAAATAAAATCTTTATTTACTATTATAATTAGCGTTATCAACCTGCAAAATTATTTTGATATCTGGCTATTGGTTTTCAAATTATGAGATAATACTTAAGATTTGGCAGCGATGTGAGATCGTATTTAAGTTTAAAATATATTTTCCGACGACAATTAATAGAAAAATCAATGTATATTTATGATGTTTTATATAAATAACATAATGGTTTCAAAATAATAATAATAATAATTTTACTATTTTAACAATAGCAGCAAGGTTTTCATCCAATTTTTAAATTATGATTTCTCAATTTTCATAGAGTAAAATATATATTTGTAAATATATTTAGTTCTTAATTAACTAATTTTTGCTAAGGTAAAACTGTAAATATTTCTATTTATGTTACAATAAACATTAATTATTCTAAGAAAACATAAAAATATGATGAGTATAAATGGAGGAATTTTGAGTGAAGAGTAAATAAATTTTTAAACAGCTCTTAGGAAATCAAATTTTAATTCGAAGTATAAACTATGATAAAAAATGATATTGATACAAATAATTTTCTTTTGAGACTTTTAGTAAGGACAAGAGTTTAAAGCTATTTTATCATTACTTAGTATTAGTTTAATAAAGGAGATTCAAAATGCAGCGATACGAAAATTGGTCCTTCCTTTAGCCGGATGAATTCTCTCTGTGAATAAACTCTCTGTCTATATATCTATATTCTATGTCTGTGTATTTCTATGTCTTCTTTAATCATAATTTTCAAAATCTTTTTTGAAAATATATAATCAGGTAATGTGAAGTCCTGACTTAATTTTAAGACTTTCTCTGTTTTATTAAATGTCTGATTTTTTTTAAAACCAATTTCTCTAACTTTTCAATAGTTAGGTAGAAAAATTTCCATACTTATTATTTTACTTACTTTTAAAATTATTAAAAATACCTTATCTAAGGAAAAGTTTTCAAAGAATAAACAAATTTTCCTTTTGAAATCAATTTGAAATCTTTCTAGAAATTTAAATTAAAAGTGCTCTCCTCTTTTCGAATTATTACATTTAATAATTTTAAGTTAACCTAAATTCAATTACTTCGTGAGTAAGAATTTGATAAACATTATGAAAGCTAAATAACACCCAGGCATTTTGCTATATGTTTATAGTCATATGTAAAAATGCTGCAAAATAGCGCATGTTCGTGAGTCTTCGAAGTTGGAGTTTTTATTACTTTAAGTTATGCCATTTCCCTTTTAGCGATGATAACTCTATTTTATTTTAAAGAAATATTTGAAAATGTCACTACCGAATATCTTTTAAAGAAGAAGAACGATTTTTCGCATAAATTACTGTTGGAAAACATTTTCCTTTATCAACGCGCACTTACAGCAACTATTCATTTAAAGTTAAAAGTTAGAAAATCGAGTATATTTAAAGGTATGCCCATTAGTTCTATCATTCTTCTGTTTAATACATTCTAATAAATTAATACAATCATATTTTGAAAAGGATTGCATTAAAAATGTATCTGAATAACTTTTATTAAAATTGAAAAATTACAAGCAGCTTGTTCACATGGAAGAAGCAACCAATGCTTAAATTTATTTTCCTATTTTAATAATTTATGTGATTTTGTTGGAGGCTAATTCAGCTAGATACGTATTTAATTAAAAATACATTAGTACACTTTCAACTATAAACGTTTTATTTCTTTTAAATGATTAATTTTATGCGCAGACTTGTTTATAAGAAGATATTTTAAGTTGCACTGTAACTACATTTGCATTAATTTCGCCGAAGTAAATAGTATCGAATTTTTAAAAATATTTAATAAAATACCTTTTTAAGACATTTAAATTATCTTTTGATACTGTACGGATCAGAAATGAATTTTTATTCCGAGAGTTCGCTTTGACTTGAAACTATCAGCTTTATATCCATATTTTTAAGGATTCCACTTTGGTTTTACGAAAGGTTCTTTGATTCTCTTTCCATTTTTCATAAAAATCAAGATTATGTAAAAGTATTTTTAAATAACTTACTTAAATTATATTTATCAAACTTGTTTATACCTTAAAACTTGTCCTTTTTATTTCCAGTGGAAATAAAAAGGACAAGTTTTAAGGTATAAACAAGTTTGATAAATATAATTATCGTCCTTAATTTCAGTTTATTGAAATATAACTTACTTAAATTAAATAATATTATAAAATATTTTATGTGATTTGCAGGAAATTTGCAACTACAATTGTGCATAAATACGAAAAACTGTATACGTATCAAAATATATGTAAGTGCAATGTAGTAAATAAAAAGAAAAATATATGTAAAAAGAAAAATAGAATACGTACATGTGCATTCAACTATAACAATATTAAATACATTAAAGTTTCTCTAAAAGCCTTAAAAAAAAAAAAAACTTTTTTTTTTTTTTATGTGCTTCACGTTAACTTATTTCAATCCCCCCCCCCCCCTTAATTTTACGTTATTATAGTTTAACAATATATTCTAAACCTATTTGAGTATTACATTGAAGATTGATTGATATCTTATATATATATAAAATAATATTAATGTATTAATATTAAAACTTTTTATATAATTTCAGCATTTAGGCATGAAAATACTTTTAAAAAATTAACTTGTCAATCAATTTAGAAAGTAATACATAAATCTGTTTACAAACTATTATTAATCTATAATAATATAAAATTAAAGGAAAATTTTAAAAGTAGTTAACATGACGCATTTTAAAAAATTTCAAAGAATTTAAACTTAGAATTCTATTTATTTATTTTAATTGTTTTCGAGATATTTTATTATACTTAATATTTATACAATTTAAAGCGTACGTATGCAAACTTTCACAACTCTAGGACAATAAATAAATAAATAAATAAATAAAAAGATTTATATACATTCAAATTTACATATTATACAAAATATAAATAAAAAATAATTAATTAAACGAAAATAAATTTAGAAAATTTTCCAACTGTTAGCTAGGCCCTACATTGCACTTATGCGATGTATCCATTTTGGAAGATATTGAAACTTAGTTTATCATACCGCACAATAATGATTTTTCAATTACTTAAAAATAATTATGTAATTAAAATTTACGCCATATAATATCTGTTTAATCTTTTTTAGATTTCATGTGATTTCATACTACAGAGTAATTTTGTGGTAAACGTAATGTCAGCCACATACAGGGATATTTCTGCTTGTAATACAATATTTTAACTATAACTGTCACTCTATTTAATCCCAAACTGCTGTAAAAATGCATAAAAGATTTCTATTTGGTAAAAGCTGAGCTGTAAACATGTAGCACTGTTAGTCCTGCCCCCCCCCTTTTTTAATCGCTGTTTTAGTACAGTAATTTTCGACAATTTGTAATTACGATTAAATAATAAGAAAATTAGTCTTACAGAAAAGTGGTGAAATGAATTCATATCATATATATATTCATTGAGACAATCATATTCTTATAACTTTATATATTAATCATTAATTTTCTGCACTGTAAAATATTTTATTGCTAGATTATGATCAGTGTCTGACAAAAGTGTTTCAGTCACTTGCCGTAAATATAATGTTAACCGTTATCGTTATAGACTTATTTTTCACTCAAAGAATGGAAGTGACCCTATAATAAACGGTCAAAACACTGAATTTCACAGTAGTTTGTTACAAATACAGGCACTAGACGTTTTTCTCCAAGAAAAATTCTGGTGATATAAATTAAAGGTGTATTTTCCAAATTCCACTGTATTTCTTACAGTGTATCGATATTTTTATACGTTTTATGATGTATATTTCACTTATTAAGTTTAGCTTTGAGATCTACGGGAAAAGAAAAAAAAAAAAAAAAAAAAAAAAAAACTTGGGTCGGAATCAAAATGACGTAAGAAAATAAAACGAAACATTTTTTACTTCAAATATCAAACCTGAGATTTTTTATTTATTTATTTATTTTTCATATATCACCATAATAAATTTTTAGCAATTATGAATCATTTGGAAATAACATTTTTATTGCGTTTCATTTATTTTTATGTATATGGAAATGTTCTTAAAAAGGTTTTTTTTTTTAATAAAAGATGTTACCAAATTTATTATCTTAAAAAATTTAAAAAATGCATGCTATACGCTCTAAATGTAAAACTGAAAAGTAAGCAATGCCAGATGTTTTGTTAGTTGTAAATTAAAATTCGCTTTTATTTATTATCTTCTTATTTTCTTCTAAATATATAAAAAGCAAGTATTAGATTTGTGAAATTTTTCGAACTCCGGTTTTCGACAAATTTACACATTTTGAGATGTTCTGAAGGGGATTTGTCTATTTTGCAAAAAGTTTGTCTGTCTGTGTGTGTTTGTATATGTATTAAAAATTTTGTGGACGCTGCAACTCCCGTACTAGTGAACGAAATTTAACCAAACTTTGTACTTAGTCATTCTATTTTTTTTCACAGTTGTTAATGTGGCAGTATACGGCAGAATTTCGTATAATTGTACATAATGAAAATTATTTTTAATGACTGATTGTATAATTAATATGAATTATTGATAATTGTAGTATTAAGCAAGAAAAAAATTCCGTGAATGAAGGAGCATCACTTCTTCCCTGCGAGGGAAGATCCTTCATACTTGTAAATATTCAATATGGGTATCTTTTAAAAGAACTCATCAATATCTTTAGAAAGAATGGTTAAACCATACATCTGAGATAACTGCCTAAATATCAGTGAAAGCTTCTATTTGGATTTTGGATTCTGTATGTTTGTATGTCTGTTGATAGCAACTGCAAAAATTACCCTATTGACTTGCATATTGGTACCTATATTTATGAGCTACACGGAACTAGCTGTTTAGTTTTGGGTGTATATACTGTTAGTGATTCGTGCACAGGGACACACTGTACCGCAACAGCGGAAAAAAAAATCTCGCGGTCGGCACGCAAATTTGCACACATGTTCACACACCATACAGAAATAGCTTGCCGTATATATTGTTTATGGTTCTCGTACAGGGCACACCAAATTATTTCTTATCATTACGGCCTAGGGGCAGAATTTCGTTTAAACGCATCTTATAATGGTTCGCTGGATTCAACAAAATGAAATTAACATACATTTTTGTGATACTTAAAAGAGCATGATCCCTGCAGAAAAAATTGTGCTTGGACTTAATAATCAATTTACAGGACCTTACAAAAGTTTTCCAACAATGTCACGTAATCATCCAAGTTATGTCAAATTTCGAACTTCCTGAGCTATATAGAATAAGTTGAATTGTTTTTTACTAGTGTATATAATGTTTATAGCTCACATGTTTATAGGGACACACAAAAGAATTTCGTGACTTTGTAGCCTGTAGACAGATTTTTATTTAAGGGAATATCAACGTGTTCATAGTGCATTTAACATAATAGAATTAATGTACATTACTAAGATGCTTAAAGGCATGTTTTCTCTAGAAAAAAGAGGAAGGTATATAATAAATATTTTATTTACAGGACCGCACAAAAGAATTTCGATGACATTCTGTTATAACCCAAATGATGTCAAATTTAGTTCAAATATTAATGAGTTACAGCGAATTAGTTGTATACTTTTTATTAGTGTATATAATTACTGAAGCTCGTACAGGGACACACAAAAAAATTTCGTTCCATTACGGTCTATAGATGATACTTCTATGCGAATTAATGTGGTTACACTTCACTGAATTTAATGAAATAAACATATGTTATTAGAAAGCATGTTACAAGCATGTTTTTAGTGGTAACTGGTATGCACAGAATTGGTGATTAGATTATAGGGCTACGTGAAATAATTCCGATAAGTTATGCAATCGCTTGGCATCAGATTTTGTACAAGTGTTTATGAGTTACTAGGAAATATAAACACACACATATATATAGATAGATATAAAGAAACAGTTGCAACGAGAAGGTTAGGGTTTAAGTTAAAACCTTAATAGTTCATTGAAATATAACTGCTGTAACAAATATGTGGAGAAACTCCACTCGACTTTCCGAACATTAAATAATTAACAGGTGTATAAATTAAGCAAGAGAAGTCATCAAATAAACAAAAAAGAAAATTATAATAGGGTATTTGAGTACCTTTATCCACATAGTATGTAGTTTAATTTAACGCTGTTACACGTCGAAGGATTTCTGAAGGACTTAAATTTTCAAAAATACTACTGTTCGATTAACAGAAAATGAAAGACGGTAAAATTGATATATTTTCAGCTTTGTAAACCACTTTAAAATCTTTAAAGCATCAAAATAATAAAATTACTTTTATAGAATATAACTTTTTTTAATGAGTAAAAATATACCTAAGAAATTGGTCCCACAGAAATGTTTCACTCTTTTCATAAGCTTTTGCCTTTCAAGAACTGAAATTTACATCAGAAACGTAATGCGTTGAGTAAAAATCGCTTTTTTCTTATTTTTTCTAACAGCAACTACAAAGCTACATATTCATCAAAGCACAGATAAATCTTATTTTTCCAAACGCTGGAAAACATGGAGTGGAGGGAAGAAAAATGCCACCGTTTATTTTTACTTGACAGAAATCTCTCATATGCATTCTTCAAATTCTTTCCCTTATCCTATAATGGAGAGGAGTTGTATTTATGTTGGTCAGCAGTTTAAAGAGAATTTTTACGAATTCTGTGTGATATGTGGCATTGCTACTGTTGGGTTTTTAAGGTCACTAAATAATAATGTATTCTTCATGTTGATAAATATAGCCATTCAGGATAAAATAAGACTTTCATTCATAAAAATGTTTTGATAGTACAAAAATATTTCTAACTGTGTTCTACTTCCTTATTTTAAAATATTTATAGTATTGCAATTTCTTATGCGAATTAATGTAAAATGGAACATGGAATAGGTACATAAAAGGTTGGTGATGAACGATTATACATGCGTGTATACCGGGTTTATTTTGGAACTTTTAACTATGAAGATATATTTAAATGATAAATCATCTTTATTATGCATTTTACTATCATTTTATTTTTTAACTATATTTAAATCAATCCATTTTTTTTAATGTTTTATAAATAAGTAATCTATTAAAAAGTACAAAATAAATAAGAAGTAATTTAATTAATATTTTATTTAGCATTCATTTCAATATTCGGGCAAATATTCCTTTTTTGCTTAACCTTATACTTTTTTAAAAAGTCAACTTGTGTTTTGTGAAAGCAAAACATTCCGTTTTTGAGCATTTGCATTTTGAAAAGGCTTTTTTATTTTTTATTTTTTTCTTTCAATGCATATTAAAAAGAAAAAGTAATTTACAAAATGGAACTGAATTTATTGTTGACATAAATTAAAGGATAATTCCATATAGTAATTATTAATATCCAATATCCATAAAATTTATTTTTTTATCTCTGTATATTAACTTTTTAACCGTTTACTCTTTATTAACTTTTGTGATGTGTTAAAAAAACATTTTTGTTTTCAACATCTGAAGTACCAAATCAGATACTCTGAATCTGTGTTTTTTCCGTTCTTTTAAAAAAGTAATTAATACTTAAATGGATTTCAAATAAATCTGTAATTAGTTATTGATAACTTTAATTTAATTACAATCATTTATATTAAACAAATTGATATTTATTAAATTTTATTTTTAAGAATTAATGCATTTACCTCTTAAAAGGTCTATTATATTGCACCTTCGTTTGAAAAACAATTTTCTGATAGTTACCCCTTAATATATATATATATAATTTTATAGTATTTTTGAATAAAAATATATCTAACTAAATTTGATACTCCTAACTAATATAGTAATAGTAATTTATAATATCTTAATGCATTAATAATAAGTAAACAATTTATTGTATTAAAAACTAATATTTTGTAGACGAATAATATCTCGTACTCTTTTATTTTTAATAGATTCCAACATAAAATTGTAGTATAAACATAATATAATGAATTAAAAGTTAAAAGCAGCTTAGTACTTTGTTTGCAATGCACTGTTCACATGCCCCCTGTTTTCTCTGATAAAGAACCTTGCTTAAAAATTTTGACACGAAACAAGCATTCTTTGTTTTTACACTTTGTAATGTTTATAAAGATCTTATCCATCATCGTTAAAAAGAGTTACTTCGTCTGTTCATTTGGTTGCGCTCTAAATCTCGTAATTACTTGGTAATTAATTGCTAGTAATTTAAAAGCATATTTTAAAAATCACTACACCTTATTTTCTATTAAAAACAGTGCATATTGCATTAATAACTCTTTACAAATACTCCTAACATTTTGAATGAAATATGATCGATAGTTTGTGGTTATTTGACTGCAGTTTAATCATGTTAAATAGCTACAAACAAAGCAAGGCTAAATTATGTTATGGGGTTTCATTTCATCATATTTGCCGTTGAAATGGCTTTAACAGTCCTGTACCAGGACATACGAAATAACACAGGTACATTTTGATCTATGTATATGCAGTAATAGTTCAAAATGCATCTTAATCAACCTAAACTATTTTAAATCAAATGAAGTGTGTGTATTATTGAATTATGCTAGAATATGTGATACTTCATGAATTAATGTTTATAATTATTTTAAATTGCTATGCAAAATGATACAATGTATATACATTTGTGATTTTGGGTGCTTTGCAACTATATTAATATAGGCATACATTTTAAAATCGGTCGAAAGTAATTTTTTATGTAATATTATTTAATTTAAAGTTGATTTTATAAACTATTGCACCTGTTCTGCATACAGGGAACAATTTTTTAAAAATGTATAAAATTAAAGTAGTAAAGTTACGAATGAATTAATATATTTTATTGTGTTTCATTGCAATAGCTGAAAGTATTGCGTTTAGTGTTTTCTGTTTATTTTAAAGTGTCGCAAAAAATATTTGATTACGAAAGAAATTTATGTGGATTACTATTTACGCATTATGATTTGTTTGATACATGACTTAATATTTTTTAGATATTTATATATCAAAAACGTTGTACCCGGTCTTCACATATGTTTGTCTGCTGATTTATCACTCTGGTAAATGAGCTAAACCAACAACGCTTTACCTGGTAATGATAGCTTATTACCGGCATCGAATTAAGAATTCTCATAATTCAGCTGTTGCATGATTTGCTTAACTCCGCTTCATTCATACATGTCAGCGCTACGAATAGGTCATTTCTTGAATAACATTTATTTTCTTCTTAAAAAATAAAATAAAATAAAAATCTGAACTCCTAAACTGCATTTTTTTTTAATCATTATTTGTTTTTACTTTCTTCTATATTCAATAGAAGAAAGTGTTGGAATCGTAAAAATTTTCAACCTCGGGTTTTTGATAAATTTACACGTTTTGAGAGCTGTAGAACAAGATTTGAACATTTTTAGAAAATGTCTGTCTGTCTGGCTGTGTGTGTGTGTGTGACAAAATTTTGTGATAACAGTATCTCAGGAAGTACTGCACAGTTCATAAAAATTGGTGTAGTTACACCTTGACATAACTTAGTGCTATCAACTTTTGGTAAAAATTGTCTAACAGATTGTGTTGCCATCCCGCTTTTTCTAAATTTTTAACGTGGTGGTATAGGACAAAATCAGGAAATTTGCAAGAATTATTAATAATACAGTTAGTCAACTGGGATAAATTTTTTGTATATGTAGGAGCATCGCCTTCCTCCCTGGGAGGGGGGGGGAAGTCACCCCTCGAGGGGAATGAATTTTCACGATGGATAACTTTAAAAAGAGCTCGCCAATACCTTTAAAATGAATGGCTGAAGCACCGATCTACGATAATTTAAAATAAAGTTATCGATTTTTTTTTCATAATATATATATATATATATAAATGTGTATATATGCAATATCGAGAGTAAAATGAACTTTTGTTTGGATATTTAGTGTTATACTACTTTTCTAATATGGAAATCGTACTGAATTATCATGGAAGATAATTTTATTAAATAATGATTTTAATAAATTATTACTTTCTCTTACCCATAAGGTAGAGAAAGTATTGTTTTTGGGTCAAATTTTCGAACGCGAGATTTTGTTATATTTACACGTTTTGAGGTCCCTTGAATACGAAAATCATGTTTTTAGCAAATAGTCTGTGTGTATGTCTGTGTGTCTGTCTGTGTATCTGTCTGTCTGTGTGTCTGTGTGTCTGTCTGTTATCAGCATATCTCAAAAACAAATTATGGCAGAAAGTTCAAACTTGGTATTCTAAATGTGTGTCGTATATAGATGCTACAGTAAGCTTTTCGTTAAGACCAAACAAATGGTTCGTGTACAGGGACAATCAAGAGAATTCTAATACATTACGTCTATGGGGGAAATTGCAGGTAAGTAGAGTTTAACGTCTATAGACTGCACTAAACGAAATGAAGCGAATATATATATATATTGTAATGGAGATAGTCAACTGGGAAAAAAATATTGTGTATCTGGGAGCCTCGCCTCCCTCCCTGGGGGGGAAGTCCCCCCTCGAGGGGAGTAAATTTTCATGATGGGTATCTTTCAAAAGAGCTCGCCAATACCTTTAAAACGAATGGTTGAACCAACGATCTGCGATAATTTAAAACAAAGTTATTGATTTTTTTCACTTTTAACGAATTTTTTTTTTTTTTTTTTTTTTTTAAATACTGAGAATAAAATGAACTTTTTTTTTTTTTTTTTTTTTTTTTTGGATATTTAGTGTTATACTACTTCTCTAATATGGAAATCGTCTGCATTATCATAAAAGATAATTTTTTTAAATAATAATTTTAATAAATTATTTTTAAAAACAGAATTATTTTTTAATAACCGAATTAAAATGTATCTAAATCTAGGTTCATTAATGAAAGGGGGGTTGGGGGGGGCGTCAGCCCCCCCTCACACAGAAGTAATTATTATATAAAACTCTTTCGAAGCCTAATTTGGATTGTTTAACATAGGTTTACATAACATCGTTATCTTACCTCTTAATCTCCAACCTGTAATTATAGTATTAAATTTCAGGGTAAGAGAAAGTCGTGTGAGTGACACACCAGATTATTTTTTCTGAGTGAATTTGCATAGGAAAATATAGAAGAAAGTCATGTGGTGGCCACAACATTCTAGTTATTTAAAGCATCTTTAAAGTTGTAAAGGACTTTTGTGCACCTAGTGTAGTTGTTCGTAACATTTTAAGATTAGTAGTTGATGAAGGTTATTATTGTGTCAAATTAGGTATTTATTGCACAAGACGCATTCCTCTTGTATAATAAACTTGTCCTTCCTTGTTTATCACCAGATATTTAAATTTTTTCGGAGACAGTGTTGCTGTGTAATTATTTCAATGGGTAAAAAAACTTCAATTACTGCTGCAAAGAGGCCAGAAAGAGTAGACCTGAATAAATTTGGATTCCCTAAAAGTGAAATTAGTTTAAGAATAAATGTGAGCAAGGCAACTTTTCATCAAACTATGAGTAAATTTAAAATTTTGGAATTTTTTCCAAAATAAGTTGTTTTCCCACAAGGAAATTGTAATTATATGATTAAAAGAATGTCGGACAATCTCTAAAAGCCTCTTGTTATAATATTAGACTTTTTCTAGCTGAAAAGGTCGCCAATGTCAATTTGAGAAATTTCAGAACGTTTGATCTCAGATTTTGCTTTATCATCCTATAATATTGCCTAGAAACTTCAACTTACTAAAAATATGAAATAAAAAAAAATAATTTTTTTTCGTCAGACAATATCATAATTGAATAATGCAACAGTAGAAGTAAACTGTTATTTTCCTATGAGTGAAGTGTGCAGCAATTTTCTGTACGCTCAACAGGTGTTCGCGATCTAAGGTAGATAAAATACGATGACAGACATACGTTCCCAACTGGGAAACATCCTCCGTTTGCATTGTTTGCATAGTGCTGTTGCAATTTTTCTGCCGCCTAAACCACTATAAGCGAATGTCGGTGTCTTAGGGTGTTGTACGAGAAGTTGAAAATTTCATATATGTTCTCTCTCATTAATTTTGAATTTTTATGCATGATATGGTTCCCTGTCACAGATTGAAGACGGTTAAGGGAAATCCCCGTGCTTTACTAACTATGTATCAGGCCATATTTGAAATCCATTAAGAATCTGTGGTATGTTGTAAAGAATAAGGACAATAAAAAGCAAAATTTCCAGTGCTACGGCACATGCTGAAGCAATAATGCATATCTAGTGTACAGAGATTCTTAAGCCTAGGACTAAAGTCTTTTTTATAGCATGCCTATTAGGATTTCAGCAATATATATAAACAAAGTATATGTTATAAAAAAAAAAACTGATTTCACTTTAAATGCAGAAGTGTTATCTTTCAGCAACATACCCAATTTTGTCTTCTAAAGTATTATTAGAATAATATTGAAGCTCTAATGCTCATGTTTGCCGATTGGCAACAAACTGCTTTTTAACATTAAACCATAGTTAAAATAAAGTTTGATTTTTTAAAGTATTTTTACCGTGATTTACTTAATAGAGGAAAGAAGTAAAACATTTAAAAATTGATTTAAAAATAATTAGGCATTTAAGGGTTAAATAATCTTATGTGTCTATTTTTTCTTCTATAAAATAATTTTTTGTTGCAGAATTTCATCTATTAAATCTGATTTTTCTACTGATGATCTTAATTTTTTGCAAACGATTGTGTATATTTATATGCACTTAAAAGTAATATAAATAAAAAAAAACTTATATATAAACTTGTAAATGATAAAAATATTTGTACTTAAACATCGTGATTTATTAAAACACGCAACAGTTGTTTCGAGTGGTTGCTCTTTTCATGCTGCGTTCATGCCTGCTCTTTCTTAGTCCATATGCTTAATTTTCTCGACAGAAACTACTTTTTATTTATTTATTTATTTATTTATTTATGAAGATTACTACAAGTATTTTATCTCTCATAATATAAGGCAAATATTTGGTAGAATTTTACTTTTATAAAAACTTGTTATTTTAAGGAGGCAAATACTCTTATAAATCCTAGTCATACTAACAAAGTTTGGAATTTATTAAATCTGACATGGGTATTATTAATTACCACTACGTATTGGTACTGGTTTGTGACATTTTTTAAGAAAAGAAGTTATGTAACTTTTTGCTTAAGTTAGAAACGTGAAAAAAGAAAAAAAAAAAAATATTTTTGTTAAAAATGAAGAATGTGCTTATGCTTTCTAATAAGTGCTGTCAAAAGAACAGTTGTTGGATGGACAAACAATTAACTTCGTGATTCTATTTCTTTCTTTCTTTTTTTTTTTTTTTTTTTTTTAACTTCAAAGAAAGAAAGCTCAAAAGAGCAACCAATTCTTTTCACAAAAGGCTTTTAAATAACTCACTTCGAAAAAATAATGAAGCGAATTTCGCAAAAATGGCGAAAATACATTTTTTTTTCCTACTCTTTGAAAAGTAAGAACTGACTACTACTTGTTTTTCAAAACATGAATATTAATATATACATAATTAAAGTTCTGTAGTATTTTTAAATAATTTTATTCTCAAGAGTTTAACTTTTTCTTTGAAGTAGCTTTTAAGGGAGGGAGAAATAAAATTTCTGAAACATGCTATTTACAAACTGAATATTGCTTGCCCATTCTTATTAATTTCGAAAAGCGTAATTGAATGGGAGGTTTTTGATTCGTGAAATTTGCTCTGGTACTTTTTAAGATAAATAGCAAAAAGTTTAAATAAAATTATTAAGATAAATATTTTTCTTGAATAAAAAAAAATGAGAAATATTTAAAAAAAAAAAAATAATAATCACGTATATATATATATATATATATATATATATATATATATATATATATATATATATATATATATATATATATATATATAAGCATAAATTTATGATAATACTAGAAGAAAAATATTTGTAATATAAATGTTTATATACATACAGAAGAAAAATTGCAGTGTGTAAAATATATAAAATGTTATTAAGAAAAAAAAAAAAAAAAAAAAAAACACACACAAAAAAACACACACACAAAAAAAAAAAAAAAAAAAAAAACACAAAAAAAAGACACACATTTTATAACACAGGTTTAAATTTCTTTCATTGTTGCATTCTCCAGAGCAAAATACACTGTTAAAATTTTGGTGTTAGGTTGAACCGAAATTTGGTAATAAAGTAGCTGCAACTACTAGATGATTTAACCTTTTACTACGATTTGGTAATTTTATGTTGAACTCAATATTGGTATTATGTTTTAAATAATAATAATAATAATAATAGTAATAATAAAACGAAATTCGATCGAGACTTGGATCGAACTGAAGACCTTCTTGTCTTAAGTGAAACACTCCGCAAATTCTGTTTCGTTGATTTTGATAAAAGGGGTCTAAATTTTCTAGGGTCTTATCTTGGCCCATGGTTGAGTTGTTGCATAAAATTTGCACTTTATCCTATGTTTTCAACCACGCTTTTTAATTTAAGCTTGGTTTAGTTTCAATAGGAATTTTACTGTTTCATACTTCTTTTGTGAGTGAATCCAAGTTTTGGTGCAACTTAAATTCAATCGCAGGAAGTACAAAACTTAAAAGTGAGGTTGAACCATATTATGGTATTGCTTATAACTTTACTTCTTATAGTTGTTCAAGTTTAAACTGAAATTTTTAACAGTGTAATTTAAAATAATTGTGAGGAAAATAACAAATATCAGCCAGTAATACTTGTGATCAATTTACACTGTGTCGTCGCTTTTGTTATTGGTGTTATTTAACCTTTTGAGGGTCAAGGTAGTAATTGCGATCATTTAATATGGAAATCCACCAGAATGTACAATCAAAGTTAGAAGAAAAGAAATGAATGACGTTTGTTCGCTAAGATTTAAAATTAAAGTTTTGTTAAAGAATTCCAGGATGAAGGTTTTCTGTTAGGTATTAATAATTGTGTTTTCGTGGCTAGGACGCTACTCGTTAAAGTGTCAAAATACTCTTACTGATAGATATATGTTTACCAGACTAAACATCATATCACCTGTTTAATGTCACTGAACCTATTTTTAGAAAGATTCAAGAAGCACAACCATTCTGGTTAGGACTTTACAAGGGTTCCGTTAAGGGCTACTGAAATACTATCAAATCTGCAAGCACAAATCCCGAATTCATATAAAATATTTTGAGGTTGTTTTGAAGCTCTCCATCATAATCTAAATAATCTAAATACGCTAAATATTTTTAAAGTCTGATGAATTAAGTATCCAAGACATCATCTGAAACCTGACGTTATTATTTTCAAACTATTATAGTACATTTCTGACCTTAATGCATGGAATAATGTTTTGCTGGAAAATCCCATTTCCATTTGGAAAATCAAACTATAAACTAGTGTAACTGATCAAACATAATCAGATAACCCATCTCAGATAATCCACAGCATGTTATATTTTACAATAGTTCTGGTGTGTTTGGCAGTATTTGCGCTGAGAAAAAATAATATACCGCCTACATCTAAAACGAATAAGTAGCTATTTTCTTAATCCCTAAACTAGAAATACAGATTTCTCAGTTATGTGTATAAAGTAAACAAATAAATTGAATAGACGAAATGATGAAGAAGGTTTTGTCTATATTTTTCTAGATTGGAAACTATACATTATATTTTGAATCTTTTCATTAATAGAAATTCTATCTTTGATTTCTTCTTCACCTCTTGTGTTCGCATCTATTTTGCTGAGTTTTTTAAATAAATTTGACCCCAATAATATAGGAAAACGTTCTGAAATTTGTAATAGGATTGTCTAGAACTCGCTAGCAAATTGAACTATAGTTTATAAGGATGATATGAAACTATTTTTACAAGAGCTACAATTTATTTTCTATATATAAGACTTAGTATTTATTTTTTGTGTAGTGGTTATAGACATGTTCATGAGTATGTTTCACAACGCATAATATTTTCATTATCTTTCTTATGTAGATCCAAATGTATATGCGTAGAGGAGTTTATAAATTGAGGATACACTTTTACAGGGTACATGACACTTTGGTCTCGCTATTTTTCTCCTGCCGTTTTGGTCGTGCCATTTTGGTCCTGCCGTTTTGATCCCACAACTTTGGTCCCGCTGTTTTCCTCCTGATATCAGGGGTAATCAAAGCATTACATAAGAAAAAAGGAAGTTCTATTTTCATATTTCGAATTCTTGTCATTTGACTTGAAGAGATGGGAGTTGGAAAAGTCAAAATTTAATTATTATTATTATTATTATTTTGTAACAGGAAGTTATAGTAGCCAATAGAATTGTAAAAACGTTTAAAAATTGAAGATTATTTTTTTTATTCTTTGTACGATGGAGGAAAAAGGGCAGCAAGTACATGTAAAAACTTTGGGCAAAAGAGAACTTAGACGAATATTTACGAGGGTTAAATATTTACAACCTTTGTTGAAAATTATGTAACTACAGGACACATGGAACAGAAATTATTTTTTATCTCGGTTCGAATTTTGAATAAAAAAGAGTATTAGTTATCAGCGAAGGTCTAAGCATTGTTAATTTATCTAAGTCCCCTAAATTTCAGTTTAAATAAATTACAAGGTTTTTAATATAAAACTTTGTAATGCGGCTCTTAATTATACCATTCAAATTTATAGCGTTCGAACACAACAATTGCAGGAAATCGATGTTTTAACCAAGCATTCCCTAAATGTTAGAGTTTGATAACAAAAGAAGATGTGAGGAACCTAAATAATGATCTCAGAATTTAATTTGCACAGATTTGCTAAACATGAGTCACCATCTACTTTGTCAATCCGGATATATTTATCAAACACTGAAAATAGTTATCTGTCACAGAGATTTGGAAAAGCGTTTTTCTTCCATAAAACCTCTCACAGTGCTGTTTAAGAAAATTTCTGTTAAAATCCCCTTGCTTCCCCGCTGTTTTTTTTTTTTTTTTTTTTTTTTCCAAATGCATTAAAATAGTGAAATTCCTATTTACTGTTATAATGGTGATTCTCCGAAAAACTAGTAAAAAAAAAATCACAACAAAGCCCAGGTCCAAATATAACAGTAGGCCAGTAAATTAAAGTACACTAGTTGATGCCGCATTAAAAACTTTATTTGAAGAACATTCATAGAGCATGGTGTTGTTACAATGCTTCGAGAATTCAAAGGCTTGAGGTGAGAGAGAGACCTTTTAACTTACGTATACTTAGGTCAGTGGATTAGGAGCGAAGTGTGTAGTCCTAAATCTGACGAGTGATGCCAGATGGTCGAAAATTATTTCCCAATCAGGTCTTCAAATTTCCCCAATTCAGGGGGTTTTTTTCGAAAAATTCCCCAACTTGATTTCAACTAAAAAGGGAAAATATTTAAAAAAAAAAAAAAAAAAAAAAAAAAAAGAAAGGAATATCAAGCAAATTTTTCTATGATTTAAGCTCAGATTTTTCGACAAATGAAGGCTATTTTTGAAAAAAATCCCCAAATAACAACAAAGCTATATTGAAAATCTCTAGTCGTGAAATAAATCATTACGTTGCGAACATTGACAGAAAGTTGAAGAACTCCCCAGATTTGTCCCCAAAAATTTTAGAATAGCCCAAAAAGTCCCCACAAACATCTGGTCCCCAAAATTGTCCCCAGAAGCCACAAAAATCCTCAAAATGGGGACGAAATCCCCAATCTGGCATCTCTGAATCTGACAGTCAACATCCAGCTGCAGAATAACGCCAAGTTTTCCGAAATAGCGCCAAATTTATAGACAAACACATTCTATTGTCTCTCGAATAAATTAATATAAATATTTTGAATCTAGAGAGTTCGTTATAAAAATTTATGCCAATCACTTAAGTCAATTCTCACGCCATAAATATCGTCTGTTTCCAAATAGACATGAAGTCTGCATTCTGTCATCAAGAATATATAAATTACCCTTTAATGATGTTACAACGGATATTTATTGCTCAATTTAGCTATAATAAAACAAACTTGCGCAATTTAAAAGAAAGAATTGTAACTTATGGATAAGAAACAGTTAACACATTAAAATTATATATTTTATTTTATTTTATTTTATAAAACGATTTATCTTTGGAAGATTAGAATTCTGAAAGATCGTTATTTAATAAAAAAAGCGATTTAGATTACTAGGAATAATTATTAGTTTTAAAGAATACGTTTTTATTTTTCAAACGATTTATTTAATAGATTAACTAATAAAAATATTATTAAAATTAAGAGACTTATTTATAGAGATATAAATGTGATTAAATATAAAAGATAATTTAAGATTTCATTATTTATTTTAATAGAAATTTTATTTATTGAAAATGTAATATTTAATTATTAAATTTATTTGAAAATGTAAATAAAACCAATATATGTGAAGATACTCCTTGACAACTGTCTATTGGAGAAACAGTATGAAACGAAACTCAAGGTACTATAGAGATTTCAATGTGGCCATTATTTTTAGTCATCATGAAGACATATCTCACATATCTGACATATATGTTTATTTATTTTACTTTTTATTTATTTATTTATTTATATTTATATTTATTTATTTATTTATTTATTTTAGAAAACATTAGATTAAGCTAAAAAGATAAACAGTTGTGTATCAACATTTTCCAAAGAGGCGCCTGCAATGCGCACAGGAGATTACGTATTGGACTTCTTACATTTTTTTAGTTGTAAAATAAAATCTTTAAAATTGAAAGAAAAGTCATTTATATACATATATACATAGTTAACATAATTAATTATCACGGACAAACAAACATCATTTTATTAATATTATTAACATAATGCAGATGTGGCCTTATACTCTTAAATTAATGATAAAAATTAAATCACAATTAGATTGAATGAAATGTAAATCTTTTTCTCTCTCTCTCTCTCTCACACACACTGTAGAGAGAGATATATATGAATATATATATATTCATATATCTCTCATATATTCATATATCTAGGTATTGATATATGAATATATATATATATATATATATATATATATATTCATATATCAATTCAAAAACTTCAAAAATTATCTCAAGCGGATAATTATGAAGAAGAGTCTGTAGGGGAAGGTCAAAAACTGGTTCTATGAAATAAATAGCATTCGGTCACTAATAACAAATTATATTTAAAACTCTAAGATTTTCTTTTATTCATTCTTTTTCTCTATTTTATTATTTTTAAATCAATTCAGACTTTATCAATAAATGCATTTAAATGGGAAATTCATTCTAATAAGAAAGTGCTAATGTTATTGCTAACAATACTTTAAAGTCGACAAAAATTTTGTCACTAATAATTTCCCAAGGAGCAAAAGAGATGAGCGCTCGGATCTCCATGTACAGACGGCCCTTGAATGAAATAACTTAAAAAAAAAAAAACATTTATATGTATATATTGTACACTTGTATTATAGAAGGAGCCCCCGCTGCAACTGAAACGAGCAACGCTATTGTAAAGTGACCAAGGTTATTAAAATTATTTGTATTAAAATCACTGATAAAATAAATAAATCACTCAAATACAATAAATAACTCAAGTTTGAGTGTGTTATGTTAACTCATGCAATTTACTGAATTTAACTCAAGAGGAGAGGGTGCGTTTCTTCTAGGGATATGAGTGAAAATTCACTCCAGTTGAGTTATTATCATACTTTCATTTTAAAAGAGTGTACCAGTGAAAATAATATATATATATATATACATATACATATATATATTACAGGAAAAAAATGCTCTTTTAACAAACTTTAACTTTTTAACTTGGAATAAATTTTGAACAATCAGTGGATGTATTGTAAGGAAACTTTTTACTCTAGTTTGTTAACATCATGGTGTCGAGATAAAGTATCTGGCTACGAAGCAGAAGATTGTGAGTTCAAAACAAATCGACACAAGTTGTCTAAAAGTCGATTTTGTTAAAGTTTATAGAGGGGATGTTAAAAATATGGATATTTAATTATTATTACATATATTAAAATTCGTTCAAATACAGTTAAATAAGAACAGATTTTCTGTGTTAAAAATATAGTTCTTCTCTGACACACCAACTGATATATGTATATATATATATATATATATATATATATTGCTGTTAAATTAACCCGTTAACGCCCGAATTAATTTTGCAAAATATTATTAGCTAATTATTTCAATTCTAAAATAATATAGACAACTGACAGTAAAATATATTAATTTAAACAATTCTTCTGATTGTTTTAAATTTAAAGCCTATCCTCATTTATTGACGTTTACTGTTCTAGCGAGAAAACTTCGAGATAGAAAAACTTTGAGATGATAGATTAATTTCCTATTATATGATGACAAAAATCTCTAAAGTACAGTATTGTAATATACATTATTATTCAACTTGATTTAAGTTAGTATATCTGCGCAAAAAGCAAATAGACATGCGACAAATGAAAAATCACAAAATGACTATCCAAATTATGAAATAATTATTAGTAAGCACATAAAACTTTCAGGGATCATTTAGTGTGATAAACTATCACTAAAAAGCAGAAATCATTCCAAAAAAACACAAAAAATGTACGTGCCATTTTATTAGCTGTCCTCAAATGAGGACACTAGGCGGTAACCGGTTATAATTTTTTTTTTTTTTTTTTTTTTTTTGTAAAATTATATTTAAAAAAAAAAAAAAAAAAAAAAAAAAAAAACATTTTATAATTTTGAAAATTTTAATATTATTTTAAGGAAAATATTTAGAGCAAATACTGAAAACAGAATAAACAAATTAGTGTTTCACAAAATTCATTCTCTGCTAAATTGATTGCACAAGTTGACAGGTAAATAATTTTGATTTTTAATATAAATAGAAAAAAAAATAGATGTAAAATTCTGATACGTTTAGCATAATAATTTAATTACA
This sequence comes from Salticus scenicus, assembly GCA_963930645.1. Taxonomy (NCBI): domain Eukaryota; kingdom Metazoa; phylum Arthropoda; class Arachnida; order Araneae; family Salticidae; genus Salticus; species Salticus scenicus. The sequence continues at coordinate 164,045,948 of OZ005650.1, read as the reverse complement.
ATTTTAACATAAAAATCAAGAAATTAAATTCATCACGCAAACAATGATAGCCCATTAGAACCAAACTGAAATACTGCATTTGCAATATTCATATGTGTACGCTTAAATAGTTACTCCCATTCCCCTCAAAAAACATAAGTATGAATTCTATATCTTCTAAATAAATTTTCTACAGTTTAAAAGTTAAATTATAAATTTGATCACTTTAGTGACTAATCGTTTTCTATTTCTTTTGAAGTCGCTTTCGCATTCACTTGCCAAAATTTAAAAATTTAAATGCAAACGCAAACTGTCAATTGAATTAAATGTAGCGCAAACGAACTTTTAGAATTAATTATCTACCAAATATTTAGAATATAGTTGTTTGAAAAATTGAAATTTCATTTTAAAATTCTTAAACCTCTATGCGGATATTAAACAGTTTCTCTCCCAATTGAATGAAAATTATATAAACTTCTAATCTATATACATTATCTACTTTTAACAATTTTTATAAAAACTTTATAGAATTAATTAGTACCATTAGGATATATGATAAGTTTTAATAAAATCTTTATGCAGATTGAGTTATAATGATCGCAATTACCTTAATATTTATAGACTCGTATGCGATATCATTTAAAAATTCATTATTTTAAATGTACATAATCATGTTGCCACCATCTCATTCTACAATTTAATGGCGTATAACGTACATCATTTTAAGAATTTGTGATGTTTAAGTGTTTCGACTGAAAGCGGGAAAAATAGTTTAGAAAAGAATTAACATAATTACCTCTGTATATGTAAATTAGTATACATTAAATATTTCCTGAAAGCTCTTTAGATAAAAAAAAAAAAAAAAAAAGATAAAGAAAGCTTCTGTCAATTATCTTTTAAGCTCAGAAAACATTTAAAAATGAACGCCGTTCAGGTAAATTAGCTATTGCTTTAAAGTTTTTTTTTTTTTTTTTTTTTTTGATGACTACAAAAATTAATTAAACAGTGAAAAGGAAATTTGGATGAGAACTAAGTAGAGCAAAACAGATGTAACAATCAAAATATTTAACCTTCAATTAAACTGATATATGTTGAAGAGGATTTTCATCATTAGCTATATTCTAACTATTATAAAAGTCTCATTATAAATAATGAGTTGTAGAAAGCTCCTAAAATTATTCAAAATACAACAGTTATTACGATTTAATACTTAAATTGCTAATAAAAGGGATGTCTACGTGAGACGTGATTAGTTTCAAGTGATACCGGTTTGCAATTCGTAAGACAAAAAGCTTTGTAAAATATACTGATATATCAAGAGATTTTGCTAAAGAAATTAATTGGATGCATGAAAAAAATCTGAATTAGAGAAATATTTTTTGACAGTTCATTACTGTATTAATAGAATACTTTTCTCCGTGATGTCAAATTTTGTGACATTAAACTCACTTTCAAAGTCAATTATGTTTTAAGCGAACACTAGGAAACATACATTAATTATTAATAAAAATTTTTGAGTATCAGGAAGTATTTTTTTTCTTCTGTCATAAAATCGGATGCGAAATATTCCATATAGTAATATAGTATATTTTACTTTTATATACTTCACCATTTACAATTTGAGAAATAACTTTTTGAAATATAAGAAATCTTCATTCACTAATAACTAGGTTTCAAGTCATCAATAAAAATTTAGTGGTCTAAAAAGACCAACTAACATATGACTGAGGGATTTAAGAATATAAAATAATAGACAAACGTTTACAAGTGTACACTTGTATATATACATTGATATATACTACTAATACATATTTTTGCTGCATACAGTCACGGCTTTACAAAAATTTATAAAAGATTATTTTGTAACTATTTTCTTAAATAGCTTTTGTACAATGCTGCAGTCAAAGTAGACGATCTGGTGACAATTTTGGAAAGGTTGGCTGGGTTTAACGTCGCTCATTAATACTGTGCAATCAATTTTGGAAAGGATAAATGCATATTGTAAAATATGTGAAAAGTATGATACTTTAAGACTTTTTTATCAATGTCATCATCTTTCTTCTTAAGATTTAATTCCTATTCCACTTTAAAATTACTTGAATCGCATTAATTTTATGTAAGTTCTTATTTATTCTATTTATTTTGTCTACTTCAAATGTAACCCAACATTTTAAAATAATATTAAATAACGATATTTATTAATAAACATGTGTAGGAAGTTTTGGTTTCCCGGTCTTTATTAATAACAATATGACTGATTTTTCTGATGATGACAGGTCTGTGCATAAAAAGAAATCTAGACCAAATAAATGAACAAAGAATGCACGAAAACAGTACATTACATGTGGAGAGGCTATTAAAATACTGTTGGGAAGGAGGTGCCTGAAAGATAGACGGGACCAGATTGCAAGTAAGAGAGATCAATGTTGGTTTAGCTGCTGAAGCCAGGGACACTGAAAAATACTTCTCCTCAATTTTACCTGCAGAGCATCCTTACTTTCGGAGACTTCTGGACCAATATGGTAAAAATCAGATTGCCACTGCTGAAGAATCAGGAAGTGAATTGTGGGATTCTGATTAATAATTGAAGGGAATATATGAGCAAAATAAATCTTTGTTGTTTGTTTCATTCCATTATTGTGAAAAATAGAGACTGGGTTTATGCGCGGGGACTGTTTTTTGTTTCCTTTCCTGAAATTATTGCTTAAAAATAAGTACGTTTCTTTTTTCCAAATCAAAGTTATAGTATCTCAAACCAATTTAACAGACTAATGAGTTCCATAATAACACAAGTACAATATTTTCATTTGGGTAACTCTAGGATAGATGGCCCTAGTTTTTAAAGATTGAAATAAAAATTCTCAGAATGTAAATACAAGAAATATTTATGCATATTTAAAATTCTTATACGTATACTTATCACACTTTGAACAAAAGTAATTAAGTATTAAAAACAAAAAGTAGAAAATATAGTTTGAAATTAACATGGAAGATGACTTTCTTTCCTTGAAGCCGAGAAGAGGTCGTTATAAGGTAAAATACCAAAAAATAACATATCCCATGTAGTTAATCATAAAAAACGTATAGAAATTTGTAAAGATGCAATTATATGACGAAAAAATGAGTGAGGAAAATTATAATAAATAAAGTTTTAAGCACAATTTCAATCCCTTACTTTTCGTAAAGTTTTACTACATTTTTGGCAAAGGTTTTGATAGTTTAATCCCGTTTTATGGAATCACTTCAGGCATTTTATGCATTTTATCTAGTCATTCGTTTTGGTCGTGGTATTGCATTCTTCTCCACAACAAACCTATCCTCATCAAATTCTATTCCATCGGAATCTGTATGAATCTGAAAATTTCAAATATATTTCATCTTCTTCCCTGTTGAAAGTATATCGTATTTTTGTATTTTTCTTGCCTTTTCTTTTAAACTTCCTCACGATTTTAGGTTTTTTTCTTTTTTTAATCAAATTTGTCTTTTTCTAGGATGAAAGTTTCCGACGTTTTTCAATATTTTCTGGTAATGTCAAAACTATAGTCACCTATTTGCCGTTAAACGTGCTATAAACTCCATTGGTACGTTTATAAACTTGATTTGTCATAGTTAAATCAGAACTGGTGCAATATCATAAAGTAGTTTATTGGTGATGGTACATCGTGACTAGGACTGGGCGATACATCGATACATCTCAAAACATCGATTTAAAGCATGCAATTTGAAACCGATAAGGAAATCTTTCTGTTGGCGATATATCGCAAGCGCCACGACTATCAGGAACTCAGCTGTAAATGTACTGCGAGCGACCATATCAGTTTCCGTGAGCCCAACTTTTTATCTCGTGACAGCCGGTAATCGTTGATACGAAGGAGAGTGGGTGATACACGTATAACGCATGCGTAATATTAGACATTGGTTTCATCTGAAATCGCTACTCGGTTACTCACTCACAGCTACGCTCTGAATATTCGTTATCGTTATCGCCTTTTATGATCTTGATCTTGCTTTATTGGGAATCGACTATCAGCTGAGCAATAACGCATGCGTGATATCAGACTCTGATATGACTGAGACACTGCGTGATATTCATCCGATCTCTTTAATCGCTGCTACGATATGAATATTCATTGTTACCATTACAATATTAATACAAAAATATTGGGAATCGACTATCAGCTGAGCAATAACGCATGCGTGATATCAGACTCTGATATGACTGAGACACTGCGTGATATTCATCCGATCTCTTTAATCGCTGCTACGATATGAATATTCATTGTTACCATTACAATATTAATACAAAAATATTATTGCTTATAAATACAAATAACAATAGTTGATGTAATTAATTTTATTAAGAAATAGCTGAATAATTTCGCCATTTATATACATCCATACTTGTTTAAAACAATATAAAAGCTTTAATATTCTTTTTTTTTTTTTCAAAGATTTTAACAGTTTTAATTTAAATAATTTTTTAAAAGCTTTTTCATCAATTTATACTGAATTTGTTTTTAATATTTTAACAATTATTTAATTTCTTTCAAATATTTTATTATATCTGACCAATATAGCGAAAATTTGGTGTTATTTATTTTTATATTTTTATTTCGTTAAACAAACCAAAGCAATTTCTTTATTTAGGATACTGATTGTTTGCTACTGTGAATCTAATTTCAGAGACGGCAGGAAGGAAGCGCCTTTATTTTAGAAATCTCAACATTCTATAGTGTATATATTCTATATATATAAAAACTCACTGATTCACTGATCACTGACACAACATAGCCGTGGCGATTCTATGAGAGATAGAGTTGCAAATTTTTGTGAGCACGTTGGTTTTGAGACCCTGACGCCAACTAAGACGGAGTTTTGCGAAATACCTCCCCGTTACCCCCCTGGGGGGGTGCAGAAGGCCAAAACACCTTTATAAACATAACACGGCTTTGAACGAAAATTAATCTAATAATTCTCAGAAAATTCGAAAATAAATCCTAAATTAAAAGTATTCCCTAATATTAAACTGTTATACGAATTTATTATTTCTTACAGGTATTACTTTCATAGAACTTAGTTGATATAACATATTTTAAAGTTTTGAACTTTTTTGACTTAAACTATTCAGCTTAAGCATGCTCAAAAAAATAAGATGTAGTTTTATTGGAATAAAAGATTTTTTTCCCATGTAAAAATGTAATGTGTGAGTTTATATTTACTTTAAAATTTATAATATCGAGTTTCAAGTAGGTTATAAATATACGAAAAATGGAAATTTCCGAAATTTGTAATTTAAATAGCGGGTATTCGTTATAGAAAAAAACTGGGTGTATGTTATAACAAAAACAAACAAACATACACGCGAACGAAACCTTATATTAACAACTTTATCTAAATTAAATACGCATGACTGTTAGCGTTACCCGAGAAACACCACGTGGAGGTTGCCATACATCATTTCTCATGGGGAGTTTTGATAACGCAGGCCCCCTTGCCTACTGCCAGCAAGCATCCCGAGGTAATTTAGTCTTTTACACTACGAATGCAACAACAACATATTTTCAGAAAATTCCTCAATTTTTGGAATTTCTTTTTTTTATGATGTTGTGGAGAAACAGAAACTGATTGATTTTCAATAACCGTTTCCACTGTCTGAGAAAGAACTGATTCCATTTCGATTTGAAATGGAGGTTCGTCAATAGAATCATCAGGCAGTGCAGTAGAAACTGTTTTTTTTTTTTCCTCGAGTGTGTCCACTACCTGAGACTGAACTGAGTCCACTTCGGTTTGGAACGGAGGTTCACCAGTGACAGTATCAGGCAGTGAAATAACATAATCAACTTTTGGCAGCTTTTTTATATCCAACTTTGTATGCTTGCGAATACGAGCTTTATATAAAGCTGGGTTGTAAAATTTTTGACTATCATTATTCATTAACAAATAACGTCCAGCAAAGGTGGAAGTCACTGGACACGCATACCTTTCTCGAGCATCATCCATAGGATGATGCTCGAAAAGTTTAAAAATAAACCACATGAGGAACTTTTTTAAAAAGTAACTCACGAAGAAAACACCTAAGAACGAAAGATACATCATTCTCAGATAAGGGTATGTAATTAGACTGAAGAAAATTGTTAAAAAGAGAAGCTTTTCATTGTTGTAAATATATATGTATAAACATTGTTGTTTATCAAACAATTATTTTTTATTAAGTAGTTGTTGCAATTGTTCATTCAATTGTTGAACTGAAATATTGGATATATTGTTTAAAAAACAAATGATGGCAAAAATTTGTATAACATGAAAATTAATTTTGTATTCCATGTCATGTGAAAATGTCGATCAAATTAAAATATGTCATTAATATAACGATAAAGTAAACAGGGAATGATATCATGTCAAATAGAGGAATCATTCTATAAACTGGGTTGCAGCAAGTATTAAAACTCCTGATATTTTTTATTATATGCTGTTGAAAATCTGTTGCCAGATGGTATGAAATTTTGAAACTTCATCAGTTACAACTATATCACGATGAAAAATTTCACTATAACTGAATTTCAGAACGCCCATAATGCACAAAAATGTGTCAAAATGTTTAACAGTCTTATGGCAGCGTCTACTATAGCCTCTAAACTTATGCGCTGCGCTCTGTTGTGTTGTAGATTTTAAAGCCGACTACAACACGATTGGCTTAAGTCTGATGAAGTACCCTTCATGGAGATCTTTCTAAACAGTTTTATCTATATATATATAAAAGAGTAAACTCACTGATTCATTGACCACTGACTTAACATAGCCGCGGCGATTCTATGGGACTTAGAGATGCAAAATGCCGTGAGCACGTTGGTTTTAGGACCCTGACGCCCACTAAGACGTGATTCAGCGAAATATCCCCCCCTTCCTTGGGGTCGCAGAAGGGAAAAACACCTTTATAAGCATAATTCTGCTCCAAGTTGCATCACGGGGAAAAAATTGCAGAGGCAGAGACTAGAGTTGAATACGAAAAAATAATTTTCTGCGATTTTGGAATTTGGGATTATTAAAGGAGGGGGGGAGGAAGTAAAAACAATTTTCGAAGGCAAATTTATCAAAATATGAATTTTCGAGTAAAACTTTACCATTAATAGCACAGAGACATAGAAAACCACCAAGTCTTCTTGAGGATGTTTCCAAAATCTCATTTTTCGTTTTTTGCGATTTTCGATTTTTTTTTCTTTGGGGGGTGGGGGTAACGAGGGGGAAAATTCGAGCTCTATACATGAAACTACACTTGCTTTATACATGAAACTACACGAAAGCAATCATTCATAATTCATTTCAGTGGGAGAGGGAGTGGACCCTCCCTTTGCCTTGCACACTTTGCCTTGCATCACATTAATACAAATTATTCACATTTTTTTTTATGAAACTGAGTGACTACAAATAATTATTTTCTTAATTTGTTTATTGTTGGTTCCCTAAATTCTCTCATGGTTAAAGTTTTAATGGATAAAATGATACTTCTATCTTGTTTGTTTACACTGGCGGCTTTGAACGAAAATTAAACTAATAATTCTCAGAAAATTCGAAAATAAATCCTAAATTAGTATTCTCTAGTATTAAACTGTAATACGATTTTATTATTTCTTACAGGCACTACTTATATAGAACTTGGTTGATATAGCATATTTTAAAGTTTTCAATATTTTTGACGTTAACTAGTTATTCAGCTTAAGCATGCTCAAAAAATAAATTTTGATGCAGTTTTATTGGAATAAATTATATTTTTTTGCATGTAAAAATGTAATGTGTGAGTTTAATTTTACTTTAAAATTTACAATATCGAGTTTCAAGTAGGTTATAAATATACGAAAAATAGAAATTTCCGAAATTTGTAATTTAAATAGCGGATATTCATTATAGAAAAAAACTGGGTATATGTTATCAGAACAAAAACCCTTAACGGGTTAAAAGTTTGTGACGCAGCACTTTTTTTGATATGAATTGGAAATATGGGTCTTAAAAATAATGATATCAAATTTTGAGTGACGCTTTGCTATTAATTGAAATATACATAGATTTTTCTTATTTCATAATTTGCTTTTTTCTTCTATTTATATTTACATCACAGTACATTCATAATATTTTCAACTTCAACGTGAAAAAATATATAGAATTTACTCACTGATGCTTTTTCATTTGCATCTCGTGAATTCAAAATATGAGTTTTAAAAGAAATGATATAATTTCAGTGACGCCTGAGTGTTACTTTAAAAAGATTTCTTTTTAGATTCCATAACAATCACTTTTGTTTTGTTGAATAAAGTGTATTTACATATTGAAATAATGATTTTAATTTTTAAATATACTGTCAAATAATCAAACTTTCACTCAATGTACATTATAAATTGAAGTTATCTAGTTCAATAAATTGATTTGTCTATTGCGTCACGCTATCCAAAACTGCAAGTAAAATTTCTGCAAATGTTTTCTTTTTGCATCACACAATCTCTTTGTATCATAGTATTAACAGTGAAAATGTGTGCAAAGTAACATTTACATAAATTTTACTTACAGTTTTGGATAGCGTGACGCAATAGACAAATCAATTTATTGAACTAGATAACTTCAATTTATAATGTACATTGAGTGAAAGTTTGATTATTTGACAGTATATTTAAAAATTAAAATCATTATTTCAATATGTAAATACACTTTATTCAACAAAACAAAAGTGATTGTTATGGAATCTAAAAAGAAATCTTTTTAAAGTAACACTCAGGCGTCACTGAAATTATATCATTTCTTTTAAAACTCATATTTTGAATTCACGAGATGCAAATGAAAAAGCATCAGTGAGTAAATTCTATATATTTTTTCACGTTGAAGTTGAAAATATTATGAATGTACTGTGATGTAAATATAAATAGAAGAAAAAAGCAAATTATGAAATAAGAAAAATCTATGTATATTTCAATTAATAGCAAAGCGTCACTCAAAATTTGATATCATTATTTTTAAGACCCATATTTCCAATTCATATCGAAATAAAGTGCTGCGTCACAAACTTTTAACCCGTTAAGGGTTTTTGTTCTGATATCATTACTTTTTAGGGGTTATTGATCAACTGATCAAGTCCTTCCAGCTCATAGAAAGAGTAGATTTTTTTTTTTTCTTATCATGTAGCTGCCATTTTATTTAAAAACGGCGGCTACAATTAATTAATGGACTTAATGGAAATATTAATGAGGGCTTCGTATATATGGAGTTTTAAGTAAATTGGATCATAAATACCTTTTTAATGAGAATTTGAATATTTCAAATAGCTGGCACTCGAAACAAGATGGCAGATCATATAATATTCATGTAATTTTACAAAAATACTTTCATTTATTAACGATTATTTATTTTGATAAATCAAATTTCAATTCCTTTTTAAAGAATAATTAGATGCAGACAAAGTTTAGTTTATATTAATATATTCTGCTATCCCCCCTCTTTTTCTGTTCTTTTTTTTTTTTTTTTTTTTTTTCAGCAATGCACCGAAGAAATAATATATACTTTCTTTATTTCTTTTTAAATTCTTAAAAAAAAAAAAAAAAAAAAAAAAAAAAACAGTTTATAATTGGTTTTAAAATTAAAATCATGTAAAAGGAAATTTCATTAACCTAAACTATTAATATCTGAAGTGCTTGTGTGTAGGGGGGGGGGGCGAAATATTCTTGTTTTACTGGTAGAAATACATAATGGACATTTAATTATTTAAAAATCATAAATTGCCTAATAGCAAAATAATAAAATTGAAGTACATTTTAATGATTTTATTGTTATTTATACAGCAATTGATTATAGACTGCCATTCATTAAGAACAAAATAATAATACATAATAATAATAATAATTTAGTCATTTTAACAATAATATGTTTATCTTCCATTTTTTAAATAAATATGTTTCCCTCTGATTATGATACTTCAAATATTAAATTTTAATATACATGAGCAAGCCTTTCTTATTTAATATATATAAATTTCTTGTAATGCAATATAGAGTAATCCTTTTATTTTCCATTTTGTCTTAATAGGGGAAAAAAAAATTAGCGCACCAAAATTACATCACTCAATTAAAAAAAAAAAAAAAAAAAAAAAAAAAAAAAAGGAGAGCGAGAGAATGGTAATTAATAAAAATTTAGAAAGGAACTACGAATTACAAAAGAAAAATATAGAATCAATAATGAGAAAGCGATCACACTCGTTTTTATAGTAACTCTATATTAAGTTAAAAGATGGCGCCAAAATTTTTCTCTCTGAATAATACTTCGAAATTCTTCTCTAAATTGGAGCATGCGCAAATTGAGAGGAGCTCCGCTCCCGCAAACGCCTTGTACCACGGAGTATTATTTAAAACAATACTCCGTGCCTTGTACAATAAAACCACAACAGCCTCAGCCAGTCAGAGAGCGCAGGAAGGAAACACCAATCAGAGGCGGCGAATGAATACATGAATGATGAAAAAAATTAATCGGTTGATTGATTAGTTGGGTTTTACGTCGGAAAAAATTAATCGGAAAAAAATGTGAAATATTTTCTCTTAAAAAATTATAAATTTATTATGAATACTTATTAAATAGAATACATATAATTACAAAATATTTCCTTATTTGAAATATTATCTAAATAGTATTTTGGCGAAATGTGAAATTTTAAAATCAAATAATTTCCTTCATAACAAAAAAGAAAGAAATATTTAAGTAAAATTTAATTTAGTATATATATAATAAGTATTTAAAACAAACAATGAAGTTTCCTTTTTGCATTTAATAAAAAAAATCTAAATATTTTATTGACTGCATTTAGATTGGACCAACCAACCACAGCCTCAGAAAACCGAATGACGCCTGTTCTGAATTCTGAGAATCTGCGGTTCAAATCCATGCATGGCGGAGGAAAAATAGTTCGATTTTCAAGCTAAATTATCTAAGAAACAAGAGTTTTTTGGGAAAAACGGAGACCGTCATGCGTCTCAGACAAAATAAATTAATATCATATATCAATTTCATAAAATTTCTTCGAGCCGTTTTCGAGAAAAAAAACTCACACAAAACACATTTTTCCTTTGAAGCCTTAAATTGCAACTCCAGATCTCAAAATATATACAATGTTGAAGTGTGAAACTTTCAGGATAGCATCATGCAGAAGACAAAAGATTATTCTGAAAATATTAGATCAGAATATCTCCAATTTACTGAGATATTAAATGTCGGCGTTTCCAAATTCCTTTGATGTTAAATTAGCTGTATAATAGAGTGTCGCTGCTAAGCTTTGTTTGAGCTTTGCTGCGTCACTCAAAAAACTGCCGTTTTTTTATGATAACAATAACTATAACGCACACATACACGCGAACAAAACCTTATAATAACAACTTTATCAAAATTAAATGTGCATGGCTGTTAGCGTTACCCGAGAAACACCACGTGGAGTTCACCATGCATCGTTTCTCATGGGGAGTTTTGATAAGGCAGGCCCCTTTGCCTACTGCCAACAAGCATCCCGAGATAATTTAGTATTTTACACTACGAATGCAACAACAACAACATATTTTCAGAAAATTCCTTAATTTTCTGAATTTCTTTTTTTTTTTATGATGTTGTGGAGAAACAGAAACTGGTTGATTTTCAATAATTGTTTCCATTATCTGAGAAAGAACTGATTCCACTTCTATTTGAAACGGAGGTTCGTCAGTAGAATTATCAGGCAGTGCAGTAGAAACTTTTTCTTTTTCATCGAGTGTGTCCACTACCTGAGACTGAACTGAGTCCACTTCGGTGTGGAACGGAGGTTCATCAGTAACAGTATCAGGCAGGGAAATAATATAATCAACTTTTGGCAGCTTTTAATATCCAACTTTGGATGCTTGCGAATACTAGCTTTATATAAAGCTGGGTTATAAAATTTTTGTCTATCATTATTCATTAACAAAGAATGTCCAGCAAAGGTGGAAGTCACTGGACACGCATACCTTTCCCGAGCATCATCCTTAGGATGATGCTCGAAAAGTTTAAAAATAAACCACATGAGGAACTTTTTTAAAAAGTAACTCACGAAGAAAACACCTAAGAACGAAAGATACATCATTCTCAGATGAGGGTCTGTAATTAGACTGAAGAAAATTGTTAAAAAGAGAAGCTTTTCATTGATGTAAATATATACATATAAACATTGTTGTTTATCAAACAATTATTTTTTATTAAGTAGTTGTTGCAATTGTTCATTAAATTGTTGAACTGAAATATTGGATACATTGTTTAAAAAACAAATGATGGCAAAAATTTGTATAACATGAAAATTAATTTTGTATTCCATGTCATGTGAAAATGTCGATCAAATTAAAATATGTCATTAATATAACGATAAAGTGAACAGGGAATGATATCATGTCAAATAGAGGAATCATTCTATAAACTGGGTTGCAGCAAGTATTAAAACTCCTGATATTTTTTATTATATGCTGTTGAAAATCTGTTGCCAGATGGTATGAAATTTTGAAACTTCATCAGTTGCAATTATATCACGATGAAAAAATTCACCATAACTAAATTTCAGAACACCCATAATGCACAAAAATGTGTCAAAATATTTAACAGTTTTATGGCAGTGTCTACTATAGCCTCTAAATTTATGTGCTACGCTGTGTTGTGTTGTAGATTTTAAAGCCGACTACAACACGATTGGTTTAAGTCTGAGTGAAGTACCCTTCAAGTAGATCTTTCTAAGCAGTTTTATCTATATATATATAAAAATAAACTCACTGATTCACTGACTCAACACAGCCGTGGCAAGTCTGTGGGAGACAGAGTTGCAAAATTTCGTGAGCACTTTGGTTTTAGGACCCTGATGCCACCTAGGACGGGATTTAGCGATATACTCTGCCGTTCCCCCTGGGGGTCGTAGAAGGGAAAAACACCTTTGTAAGCATAACTCGGCTTCAAATTGCTTCACGGTGAAGAAATCGCAGAGGGAGAGACTATACTTGAATGCAAAAAAAATAATTTTCTGCGATTTTGGAATTTTGGATTTTTAAGAAGTAAAAACAATTTTCGGGGGCAAATTTATCAGAATGCGGATTTTCGAGTAAAACTCTACCAGTAATAACACAAAGACATAGAAAACCACCAAGAGTCTTCTTGAGGATATTTCCAAAAACTCATTTTTTGTTTTTTGCGATTTTCGATATTTTTTTTTTTTTTTTTGGGGGGGGGGGGGGGGGTTACGAGGGGGCAAATTCGAGCCTCCCTTTTAGTGCTAAATTCGTCCGGGGAAATCTATAGGAGCTGAGGTTACAAATTTTAGCCTGTCGCTTATTTACGTGTGTCCAACACCCATTGTAACGGAATTTTGTGAAAGTAACAATGTGTTAACGTGTAACTTTCACTAATAACTGTGTAACGTGTTTCCAAGCATATAACTTTGCTTCAAATTATCTCAGCGACATTAATTTTTATGTGTGGGTTGTTTATGCCTTCCCAACATGCACAGTAAAATAATTTTACGAAATTTCTCCCTCCTCACCCTTTAACCCTTTGCCGTTCTGTTTTCAACTACATGGAACACCTAACTTCGCTAGCTTCTCCAACCGTTAAATTCAATTGCAAATGCATAAAAATAGGTTTAATTTTTACTTTGAACTTTCCTTTTCATCCATAGATGGCACCACTACACAAGGCAATCCATGACATTTAACTGAGGCGCGTTATTTTAAATCCTCGTATTTACAAGAAATTTTGTATATATATATTTTTTTTGTGATACAAAAAAGATTGCTTGAAAAAAAATTTCTATGTAATATCGTTGGCTGTACTCTAAATTATTTATTTTATATTATTTTTAACTTTTTATACAGGAAACATACGAGGAATTGTTGAATAAAATAAAGTGTTCCATCTCCTGGACACTAGCTCTTTTCATATTACGCAACCGAAAGCAATGATGAGAGAAGACAGTTGTGTTCACGTTTTCTGTTTTCCTCTGTTTGGAGAAAATGACTTCAAGCTATCAGATGCTGCGAGGGAGTGATGGTCGTTTATTAAAAAAAAAAAAACAAGAAATATACATTCCGTGCTTCTACCAAAATAGTGTGACGTGCTTCCAAAAATTTCATGAAGCTAAAAAATAGACTAATTGTAAATATTTTTGCACATAGAACTTGTATATATATGTATACTAATTGTAAATATCAAATTATTTCATAAAAAATCACAAAACCAAGTTTTTTTGTTTTTTTTTGGGGGGGGGAGGGGGGTAGAGTAGCAGGCCTCCCCGAGTGTAAACCCTGGGTCATGCTAAATCAACTACACAGGTATAATACAGTGTTTTTTAATTCATATGCAAAATCTTTTTCTCATTTACGCGCTTCGCTGTGATGCTCGCTTAGACGCACTTTTCAGAGCTCTTGTGGCACAGTGTTCCCGCTGATGGAACACTCACAGATTAAAAACGGTAAATACTATCTTTACAAAATTAAACCTGCGTACTCCTTTAGACTTAAGTAGATAGCCTACAACTTTTTTTGTTGAAACTCCAACTTTAAAGAGTAGTGCGCTGTAAAGGGTAAAGGGCGGGGGGGAGGCAAAAACACGCTTATAATTGTAACTCTGCTCTAAATTATCTCTGGATAGCGATTTTTTGATATGTCGATTGGTTATGCATACTCAAGACACATACTACAAAGGGATTTAGCAAGATTCCATCCAATCTTCCCTTGGGGGTGGGGGGAGGGGGGCAAAGTTTCCAAGCATATAACTTTGCTTCAAATAATCTCAGTAAGATTAATTTTTACGTGTGGGTTGTTTATGAGTTCCGAACACGCATTATAAAGGGATTTTGCGAAATTCCCCCTCCCCCCTTTATGGGCAGGGGGGAAAACTCTTTTAAGAGTAACTCTGCTCCAAATTATCTCAGGATAGCGATGTTTTGATATGTCGATTGGTTATGCGTACTCAAGACACACAAAATTCAAATTTCCAAGAAATATTAAGTTTTTCTTGATTTTCTCAATATCTATTCAGCTGGACTTGTATGGTTACGGAAGTCATGGCTTCATATGTTGTTTAATAAGGCAGTATCTGTTAAAAAAAAAAAAATAATAATAACTTACTTTTTTTTTCATTTTTAAACTTTTAACGTACATCGGTTTCGTTGCAAAACCAAACATTTGACTTCACTATTTTATGCTGCATAATGCTTTTTATGAGTAGTTTTTTAGTATTTTGTACGTGTTTTGATGGATTTTTAAGCTTTTGTTCCTTCGCTGTTAGGTAGATGACAACACTGCACCAAAATGTAACAAATAGTATTTCAGAGGATGCTAAATGCGTAAGTGACTTGAAATTTCTTACTAGTTACGAGTACGTCTTGCTGGTTTGATGATGCACTCGTGCCTAGTTTTTTACTTAATAAAAATCTGCCCCCCCCCTCTTTTTTTTTTTTTTTTTTGTCTTAAAACAACTTTTGCGAATTTTAGTAGTTTATAATATTCATTTACAAAGACTTTATTTACTAAATTAAATATTATTTAGATTTAATCAGTTTAACTCATTAATGCTTCTAATAAAAAAATTATTGAAAACTGAAAATACTCTTTTTTCTTTTTACATATTTGTGATCCGCTATGTGTCTGAAAACCCTTTTTTTAAATCAGTGTAAAAATTTTCAAAATAAATTAGGTAATGATCGTTAAAGAATTGAACTCTGTGGTAATGTAACGCATGTTGCCATTTAAAAAAGGGCCTGAGCCTAATAGAACTTAATTGTTATTACAGTTTTATGCAGCGTAAAACAAATGCCTACAATAAAAAAAAAAAAAAAAAAAAAAAAAAAAAGATTTATTTCATGTGGCAATAATTAGCAGGTTTTATAAAGCAGTTTACATTTTTAGCAGACAAATACGGAAACAAAAATTTAAAATAGGTATTTCGGTCAATATGTAAGCGGTTAAACTGTATTTATAGCAAAAGTGTTTAATTCATACGAACTTTCGTAATCTTACGAAAATATTGAATTTCAAACTGATATTTTTGATCATAACAGATCAAATTAAATGACGTCCACTTACAAGCGGTTGCTCAGTTATACATGCTTAAAAAAAGAAAAAATCATTAAGTCAGATTTAAAAATACCTTTAGCGTTGTTTAAATGTCCTGATTTCGTTTCACTTTTCCTGGTTTGTTTAAGAAAGTCCTTTCCATTATCTGGTTTATTGTTTAATATTTTCTAAAAAATTTTGAAACTTGTCTCATCGTCATTAAAAAATTTTCAAAGCTAGTTTAATAACGATCTTTTTTATTATTTTGTATATAGTTATTAATTTGTATATAGTTAATTGAACAAATATCGAGTTTTTTTAATGCATGAAAAATTAACACATACAATTCTAAATGTTACATTCTTTAAACTTGCTTAAAAAAAAAAAAAAAAAAAGAGAGAGAGAGAGAGAGAGAGAAATCAGGCAATGCGCTGAATACCCTTTTTTTTTTTTTTTTTTTTTTTTTTTTACCCGTCACATTATAGGTAGTGAAATCACAAATACTTATTAATTTCACTGGAAAGAGTACATATATAACGCAAACTTATAGCTATATCTTGTTATAAAACAGAATATTTTTGTTTGATCCTGTAAACATACCGTTAATGTTAATGGTATAATTTTCATCAACTTTTTTAAGCCCTACCAAATCAAAAGCGATGTTATAAGTTCTATATATCTGTAAGCAAAGTAAATGTTCATATATATCTGTCAAAAATGATACCGTCATCGTTTATATTCCGAGGAAGATAGTAACATTCATCGTTTAAAACCCTGTATCTTGATACTACGTTTATTTATACGCAAACAGCATAATTTTAACCCTCTGTAACTCATGACCTTTAATATTTTTGTGTTTATTTGTTTCGTAATAATTGGAAAAAAATAAAATACACGTGTTTCAGGTTTTTTTTTTATTTCTCATAAATTTCGAAAAAACAAACAAAAACACCTACAGGCAACAAACACTTTTTAGCATAAAATCCTATAAAATACGTGAAATTGGGTCAAAATCAATGTTATACAATGAATTTGAAACACTTACCTCTTCACTGTTTCAATATAAAACACAAAACACACGAAAAACTATTTTTTATTATTTTTTGAATCAGAGCCGGTCCGCACTTGTCGTTAGTTACCCACTGTCGAGTAATGAACTTCAACTTACGACATACGGCGCCATCCAGTTGTGTTTCTAGATACTAGATTCTCTAACTGTGAGTGTATACGACAGGCTACAGTGCGTGATTACGTTGTAGAACCGATTCTTTGAATTTGAACCACGATCGAACGGTATGTTGCCTACAGTCTACAGTATGGTACAGAGGGTTAATTTTAATGCGTAAAAGCTAATTTACTATTATTTTTATTTTTAAAATTTAGTACTCAAAAATAATAAATTATTTAAAATATTTACATTTTATTGATTTAAAATTTTGTTAAAATATAAATATAATAATAACAGGAGACTTGGCGTTGGAATATTAAAACCCGAATAAACTACTACATCAGAAACGCCAAAGAAAAATATTGGAAATGCATACAGCTGTTTCGGTAGCCTAAAGCGTACCGTCTTCAGTGCAAAAAGGATTCTGAATCAGGAGAAGTGCTCGTATATATAGGAGAGGGGCCACATTTTCAGTCCACATTTTCTTAATTTTTCTACTCTTTACACAGCTAACTCTACTCAATTCCTATTGACCACTCTCCCCACCTTTCCCGTAATCCTATTGGTTGAACTAAATCCGGCCCCTCTCCTATATATACGAGCACTTCTCCTGATTCAGAATCCTTTTGCACTGAAGACGGTACGCTTTAGGCTACCGAAACAGCTGTATGCATTTTCAATAATTTTCTTTGGTGTTTCTGACGTGGTAGTTTATTCGGGTTTTAAAATATAAATATATTTAGTTTTTTTTTCTTTTGTTGTTGTTGTTTGTTGCAATAGTTTGTCTTGAGGAAATAACTATTCGGATAAGTAGAATTCTTGTTAGAACTAGAACTGGAATATTTTATTTTACTTTATATTAACATCTCAAATTTCTTGAAGTTTTCTATTACTATTCTTAAACTTTTCGTCTATTTTTTATGTAATAATAAACTAGATACTTTCTTAATGTAAAGAAAAATATATTTTTCATCTACTGAACAAAAATTTATTTACGTCGTTTTTCGTTCTAACATCAGGATCCCTGAATAAGCATACTAGTAAAACATGGTGAGGTTTTTTATATTCGCATGCTCTGATAGGAATCGGACAAACCTCTTGGTATGAAGTTCATGGAATCCGAACTTGAGATAAGATAGAAAAGAAATTTCGAATGCATTGCTGCATTTGTTGCATACACCAAATATCGTTATCTTCTTTTATTCAGTACCAAACGAATAAATAAAGTGAATCAAAAATATATCCCCACTCAGTATTTACAAATAAAAATGGGCTTGTATCATATGTGATGGTATCCTCAATTTTATCAGACGAGGGAAAACAGGCATTTTATTTTAAAAATTTATTTCAAAAACTGTATTTAAATGTCTATTGCAATAAATTTCCTTTTTTTTTTAAAGTAAGCAAAACACGTGTGCACTATTTAAAATATGAACAAAAACTACTGGTAACAATTTATCTCAAGTTTTACGTAAAATTACAGAGAAAGCAAACGGAGATGTTAAAAAAAATATTTTATATCTGCATTTCAGTGGCTGATGTTAATTTAATTAATGAATGGCGAGAATATATTTGGGACTTAAAATGCTTTTTCTAAAGTAGAAACATTCATTTTTAATTTTTATTGATAAATTAAAAAATAAAAATAGATAAAAATACTGATTTAAGTTCGAGAACATCGATTATTTACATTTAATTAAGAACTACTGTAAAATTACAGACTCTGGATAAACGTTTCAGTAATTTTACAGAATTTTTTTTTTAAGTAGGGTGCTTACAGAACTGTTAAATCTGTATTCTGTGTTCTCATTATTGAAAAATAAATCACTAATTTTCAAGTGCATCACACCCAAAGAAAGGATTTGATTAAAACTAAGATAATGTATATTTTATTGAGATCAATATGTTGTTTTAAACCAAATTTTCATTAGAATTAAAAAATCAATTTAGTACAAGATATATTGGTAACAAATTTATAAAATTTCCCCAAAGTTTCTTTGTATTTGCTTACATTTACAAATTATTTTGCTTAAATTTGCATTAATTTTTGTGTATTTATAAATAAAAAAGATTTTTGTTTTTTTTTAATATGAAAAACAAATAACACTGTCTGCAAAAAAAATCGAGTTTTGATACCACTCTTGATTATTCTTATGTAAAATGACCTCTTGAATCCGAATATGACTCCCATTTTGCTCAGTCACCCGCCGTTTTCTAGAAACACCACCCCCTCCCTCAACTTTCTTCCCTGTTCGATAATTTTTATGACCATAAATTTGATTTCAAGAATGAAAAATAATTAAGTTAATATATATTATATTATATATATATATATATATAAATTAATAAATAACATTAATAACATATTAAAAAAATGACATGTAATACGTAATTTCAGTGTCAAATCCCCCCTCACCCCAAAATTTTTCTCTTGCCGCAAATGTCCATGTTTTACAATTTTCCAACACTGTAGATCCTCAGAATATATTTAACGGTTAAAATAATTCTACCCCTACCTCCTAAAAATTAAATTTACAGCTATAAAAACACCGGAAAATGATAAAAATAGGATACCGTTCCTGAAAAACGGTGGGTTATAAGGCAAAATGGGTGGTGCTATTCAAGAGGTCATTTTTCATCAGGACATGCTGAAATAGTGTCAGAGGCAATTTTCATGCCGAGCAGTGTTATCTTTGAGATACATACATACATACATACATACATACATACATATATATATATATATATTAATGCAATGATATAATTGCATTAACATTTTTAGCTGGGTCTTAAAATTCTGCTGTTTTTAAGTTTACCTGTAAAGAGGAATGTACTTGGTTTTAACCACAAACTGTTCCTAAAATTGGTAAAAAATTTCTATAGGCTTTAAAACATTAAAATATATTTAATTAGTTTTATATTAAGCACAAGAATTCTTTATCGTGTGGCATGTTTTATTTTACATTATTATAACTAACCTTAACTTAATACATGCTTTTGAACAATAATTATTAAATTCATGTATACAGACTTGAATAATTTAAATGTGAATTAATTATAATTGTTTCAATAATTTTTTTTAAAGGTCTTTTTACTTCTTTGATTAGATTTAAATTGAAATTTAAATTTAGAAAGAAATTAGATTTAAATTGAAAAATTCTAGTTATATAGTTAGACATGATAGAACGAGTTTTTTCCCCGTTTATTTTGATTAATCTCTTTCGTAATATTCAGCTAAATACTTCTAAACAAATAACTCTAAACCCATTTTTTTTTTAAAATTGTGTTAGTTACTTTACTCAAATAAGAGAATATATTTTAAATTGAATATAAAATGTGCGTTTTCTGTAAAAATAAATAAATGAACTGCTAATGTTTAATTAGAAGCGCTGTGGTAATATTAATTCTTTAAAAGCATCTAGAATGAAAAATTACCGTACAACAAATTTGAAGTATTTTTTTCCCTTAAAAAGAAAAATAAATAAATAAATAAAATAAAATAAACGCTGGAAATGATTTGTTAAACTACTGTCATAACAGTGCGAGAAAATAGCTGCAAAAGTTTTAAAAATTCGATACTGGTGTATTTTAATTTTGAATATTTTTCAACATCATTAATTATTTAAGAGTATAAGTTATAAAATATTTTGTAATTATAATTTAATGGATGAACAAATAATATTTGGAAAATTAAAGATATTTATTCTTGAATAAAATCTATCATCTGATACCTGTAAAATAAATAAACTAACTAACTAAATATATAAAATTATAATCAGAAATTACGTTTTTATAGCAACTTGTAATGTTGCAGATTGTCATATTCTTTTACAACATTTTTAAGACTAATTTTTTAAAAATTGAACAATTTACTGGCAATAACTTTTTCTCTTATTAACTCAGTTAAAAACAAGAACGAAAATTCATAGAGTTCACATTGATTATTACACTTTGCAACTATAATAAAAAGTGCCACAAAACTTTGAATAAACACCTCAAAATGCAAAATCTCGCAGCAATTTTTGGGTCGAAAGAAAACACGATCCTTCGTAAGGTGATAAAAGTAGGTACGAGTGCTGCAAACAAAGCGGCAACGCAATGTGCGTTATTACTTAAATATGTTTATAAAAATAAAAGTAAGTAGTAAGGTGATGTCTCTATACAATTTTTTTCCTGGTTGATTACTATTATTGCATATATATATACATATAATATATATACATATAATATATATACATATAAATTTCCCATTGAAAAATCAAAAAATATTCTCATTATATACAGTCAAAAAAAAAAAAAAAATTATCGCCCAATAAATAACCGGGTGCTGTCAGTCGAGCGCTCTAGTTAGATCTTGCTTAGGGGTCGTCTACATATTCAAACAATCTCTATTTCAATTTTTTTAATGGCAACTCCCACATTTGACAATTGTTTTGGGTTTTTCGTATCAAATCAGCCCGGAAAATGGTAAAGTTTATCTATTTCTCTCAATTTTTTTATGGAGTTATAAGCTGTCAAAATATGGGAATGCTAATGTTAAATGAATGTGACAAACATTAATTCATATCTTCCCGAAATATTACTATATTCAATTTTTTTTTAATGCGTTAAAATAATGTGACCCAGATATATTCCAAGCATATTACACTGCACTGGAAAAAAAAAATCGAGCTCTGATACTATTTTTGTTGATTCTTATGCAAAATGACCTCCTGAATTCGAATATGACTCCCATTTTGCCCAGTCACCCACCGTTTTATTGGGACACCGCCCCTACCATCAATTTTTTATCACTGTTCGGTAATTTTATGACCATGAATTTTATTTGGAGAATGAAAAAGAATTAATTTGAGACATAAAAACAAAAAAATATATAATGTTTAATAAATAACATTAATAACAGATTAAAAAAAATATAAGAAATGTAATACATAATTTGATTGACAAATCCCCCCCCCCCTTAAATTTTTCCCTTGCCGCAAATGTTTATGTTTTAGAATTTTCCAACTCTGTAGCCCGTCAGAAGATATTTAACAATTAAAATTATCCTCCCCCCTCCTGAAAATCAAAATTATAGCTATAAAATCACCGAAAAGTGATAAAATTGATAAAATTAGGGACCGTCTCTAAAAAACGGTGGGTCATAGGGCAAAATGGGCGTCATATTCGAAATCAGGAGGTCATTTTGCATAAAAATTTTTAGAAATGGTGCTGGGGGCAATTTTCATGCCAAGCTGTGTTATTGATAATTTTTTTACTATTAATATTATAAAAATTATTAATAAATTCCTATTCTAAAATATTATGAATTATGACCTATATTAATTTTTGTTCAAATAGAAATAACATTATAAAAAATACGGGTTTTAAAATTTACAGCTCATTTATAACATAATTTTTCGAGTTATAATTGCCGAAACGTCAGTGGAGGCCCTACATTGAGACTCAAAACGGTTTTGGGCTGTGTCTGTGTGTCTGTCTGTCTGTCTGTCTGTCTGTCTGTCTGTCTGTCTGTCGCGCGATAGCGGCCGCACAAATAGCGCTATTGACTTGAAATTTGGTACACATGTTCATGAGCCCCACGAAATCAGCTGTATAGTTTTTGGTATGTATTCCATTTGTAGTTCGTATACAGGGACACGCCAAAGTTTTTCTTATCATTACGGCCTATGGGAGGAATTTGTATGTATCGCGATAGCGCCCGCAAAAATAGCGCTATTGACTTGAAATTTAGTATACATGTTCAGGAGCCCCACGAAATCACCTGTATAGTTTTTGGTATGTATTCCATTTGTAGTTCGTATACAGGGACACTCCAAAGTTTTTCTTATCATTACGGCCAATGGGAGGAATTTGTATGTATCGCGGTAGCGGCCGCAAAAATAGCGCAATTGACTTGAAATTTGGTACACATGTTCATGAGCCCCACGAAATCAGCTGTATAGTTTTTGGTATGTATTCCATTTGCAATTCGTATACAGGGACACGCCAGAGTTTTTCTTATCATTACGGCCTAAGGGGGGAATTTGTATGAATCGCGATAGCGGCCACAAAAGTCACGCTATTGACTTGCAATTTGGTACACATATTCATGAGCCCCACGAAATCATCTGTATGTTTTTGGGTGTGTATTCCATTTGTAATTCGTGTACAGGGACACGCCAGAGTTTTTCTTACCATTACGACCTACGGGAGGAATTCGTATGTACCGCGATAGCCACCGCAAAAATCAAGCTATTGACTTCCAATTTTTGACGAAACGTCAGTGGAGGTCCTCTGTTGAGACTCAAAAGGATTTTGGGTGCCGTCTGTCCGTCTGTATGTCTGTCTGTCGTGTGATAGCGGCCGCGAAAATCACGCTATTGACTTGAAATTTGGTACACATGTTCATGAGCCCCACGAAATCAGCTGTATAGTTTTTGGTATGTATTCCATTTGTAGTTCGTATACAGGGACACGCCAAAGTTTTTGTTATCATTACCGCCTATGGGAAGAATTTGTATGTACCGCGATAGCGGCCCCAAAAATCACACTATTCACTGCAAATTTGGTACACATGTTCATGAGCTCAACAGAAATAACTGTATAGTGTTAGGCGTGTATTCCATTTGTCGTTCGTGCACAGGGACACGCCAAAGTGTTTCTTATCATT
Source organism: Salticus scenicus (assembly GCA_963930645.1). Taxonomy (NCBI): domain Eukaryota; kingdom Metazoa; phylum Arthropoda; class Arachnida; order Araneae; family Salticidae; genus Salticus; species Salticus scenicus. The sequence goes on along the minus strand of OZ005650.1, from coordinate 164,022,088 downwards.
ACGGTCTATGGGAAGAATTTGTATGTACCGCAATAGCGGCCGCAAAAATCCTTCGATTGACTTGCAAATTGTCGCACACTTTCCAGCTTTGCATATAAGTAGCTGTATAATTTTTATTGCTATATTGTTTATAAACTGTGTACAGGGACACGCCAAAATTCTTAACATTACGGCGTATGGGGTGAATTTCGTTTAAACGTATTTTAATACCATTACTTTGCAATCAAGAAAATGAAACTAGCGTACGTGAGTAAGATGCTTAAACTTATGTTGTTTGAAGAAAATATGTGCTTTTAAGATTTCTAATTAATGTACAGGACCTTACAAAAGTGTTCTGACAATGTCATGGTGTCATCCAAACGATGTTAAATTTGGAACAATTATTAATTTTAAATGCAAAATAAGCTGAATAGTTTTTACTGGTGTATACAATGTTTATGGTTCGTTTACAGAGACACACAAAAAAATTTCGTAACATTGGAGCCTATGGACAAATTTTTATTTAAGCGCGCACTTTAATGCGTTTATGCTGAATTGAAATTAATAAAATTAACATACATTATAAAGATGCTTAAAATCATGTTTACTCTTAAAAAAGGGTATGTATCGACTAAATAATTAATGGAACCACACAAAATAATTATGAGTATGTACTGTAATCATCCAAATAATGTCAAATTAGTTTGGAAAATTAATGAGTTATAATTAATTAGGTTTATTCTTATTATTGGCGTTTATAATGATTGTGGCTACTTTACCGGGATACATAAAAGAATTTCGTATTATTACGGTCTATAGTCGGTATTTCTTAAGAGTATTTTAACATGGTTACACTACACCCCATCAAATATAATGAAATTTTATTAGAATTTTAAAAGCATTTTTTCCTGTGGAAAATTGTGGTATAGAATTGGTAGTTAACTTAAAGGTTACGCAAAATATTTCCGATATGCTATGTATTTTTTTTTTTTTTTTTTTTTTTTTTTTTTTGTATGAAATTTGGTAGTTATTAAATTTGGTAATTATGAATTTCAGGGAAATAATACAAGACCGTCGTTTATTAAGAATACATATTGTTGCGTACTTGGGGGGTTCGTAAGTTGTCCGAGAGTGAAAGGCGAAACTTGTAATAATTCAGAGATTTATTCACAGAAAGTTCCAGAAAAATACAGGTCTATAAACCAAGTATCAGCTTCAATTCAACCAGTAAACACAGCTTAATCAATAGCCGTTAACAGCACAACAACAGCACAAACTGTTTAACAATAACACATAAAGCAAGTCTCATTGAAAAAGGCTCAAGGCAAAGCAAACTGACGCAGATCTGAGACTGACTGCCTCGGTGAAAAAAAATGCTCCTTTTATACTTATCTATCGAACCCAGGCTGTTCTGGAAAATTCTCGTATCACATCAGCCAATGAGATTAGAGCGTCCATATTTGGTATATCCCTAATAAGGAATTTCTCGCCAAGGTCGCCAAAAAATCGCCAAAGAGGGAAACAGTCGCCAAATTTGGAGACAAATCCATTTCTTCCCTTCTTGGAGCTTTTTAATGCGTTTTTAAGGGAAAATTAGGCTATTTTAACAGTAAAATGACTAGAAATGCAGAAAATTAGCATTTTATCAACTTACTAAGCCTCGTTGAAAGAATTTATGGAAAAGTAAATACAATTATTTATAATTCCGTATCACTTTATATGATATACAGATAAGTATACAAAGAGAGATAGAGCAGGGGGTTGAGGGAGGCTGCAGCCCCCCCCCCCCCTCAGGAATGTATCTGATTATGATAACAAGTCTATCGAATCAATATATACTGTTATATAATAAGGAATAAATAAAAATAACCTATTGAATAATGTCTGATACAAATAGGACGTTGAGGCTCCTGATCTGCAGATCCACTAGTGTAATTTCATTTCTTATTGCTGTTAGGAAGGCGTAATTTGTTATCATTTGTGTCATCTATAACCTTGCATACACAGGAATTAAAACAGTTATTCATAAGTAAGTTTAGATCGACACGTAACTTCTTAATTAGCATTACTTTATTTTACATTTAAAATTGTCATATTACTTTTCTGGTTATTCTTTCAATGGGTATTATTTTTCTGCCTGAGATCTTAATTTAATTTTTTTTAATGTTGAGATGACCTCGCAATACATTTTTGTTTGTAACTGTATCCAAAAATTAGCTTAATCTAAATAAACTATACCTTTTTCCAAACCTCCTTGATTTAAGGAATTCGAATATGGAGTCAAAAAGGTGGGTTAGATTATTAAAAAAAAAAAAAAAAAAAAGTTGATATAAATTGTAATATGTAGACGACCCCCTAAGCAAATATATATAAAAAAATATATATATTTAATAACTAGGCGTTATTATAAGTGAATCGGCATCAGCTGCTTTTTCTTGCGATAATTTACGGCGAAATTATTTGGGGGTGGCCTTTTTTTGGGTGGTGGCCTGTGCCTGTACATCCATATGGAATTTTGTCCTATACTGTTAAAAATTAAGAAAATTAAAATGGAGAGAATATTTCCGTTCGAGGCTTTCAAATAAAAAAAAATATCTGCTTTGCATTTAAAATGTTTATAGTTATAGAAAGAAAGTTCAAAGCATTAGAAAATTTCTATAAATTTATGCTAAAATCTGAACAGTAAATATAAAATATTAATGGCCTAATGCTTATAATTTCAAAATTTGAAAATTACTTTTCCAATTACTATATATCTAATTCATATATATTTATAATATTGTTAGCTATTTTCAGCCTGGATGAGTAGAAATTTGTTTACTTCCTTACTCAGTCAAAGCTTGCATGAAAACATGTTTATTTAAATTTTTTATATATTTATTTGATTTGATTTAGTTTTGATTTGAAACTTAACTTTGAAACCTATATTTACTAAAACCATTTTCTTGAAGGCTGTCAAAGTTTGCAAGCTGCTACACAACTACTATAAAGCTAAATGGTAGATGTACAATATTTTTAGCTATTTACATACTTGCCAACATCCTAATTAATATTCCGTAGTGTCATTAGCCACACCTTCTTTTTTACACCAGTATTATTTTAGAGTAATTTTCGTCTTATTTGATCGTAATTGCATTTGGGGAATATTGCTCTACAAATTTACTGGTGTGAGAAAAAGGGCGGAACTAGCAACACTACGGAATATTAATGAGGATGTTGGCAAGTATGTATTTATAGCCTAAATGAGCACTAAAGTTTGTAACGTGTAATTTACTGGGATGCATACTGCCATTTGCAAATACTTCGTTACAATTAACAAATTCCGGTTTTCGGTTACTTTAATTTTCATTTCAGAAAAACCTAGTTCTAAATAGTCAGAATCATATTTTATTCATTTTTCTTTACTACTTGAATTGGAGATTGAAAGTTTCCTTTCGTTTGCAGGCGGCGCGGCGCCTTTTTTATTAATCCCTTATCCATGACACGAATGCCACAAAGTAGATGAAAAACAAAAACTACAAGTAAAATAAATGAAAACGAAACGAAGTCAAACTAATATAAACGTTAACTGAATTGAACGTTCATTGTTTAAAGGTATTTTTAAAGATGTGGGCAGGATCTCACGCCACCCTCCCCATTTCTTAGTTTATTTGCTCTAGTAAGGTAGTATAGGACATTCATGAGCCATTTTGTTTCATTTTATAATTTATAAAATAATAATAATATTATTATCATTATTATTATTTAAATAAATATATATGTTCTCATTTATCAATTATAAATTCTTTATTTAAATAATTTTCTGATAAAATCGAATCCATTTATTATGTTTTAAATTAAAAGTTTTCTAAAAAATCTCTGTCTCTCTCTCTCTTTTTTTTTTTTTTTTTTTCTATTCTTAGAAGATAAAAATATTACTTCCTTTCAAAGTAACAAAATTGTTTCTTTTATTCTAATCAAATAATATATATATTTTTTTCGCCTTGAAAAATCTTTTATTTCTTCAGTAAAGAGCAAATTTTACCAACATTTAAGTCCATATTCCCAACCAATTATCTATTTTTCTCTCTCTCCTTACATACACATTAACCTGGCAAAATGACAATGGAAGCTTCCTTAATACATTATCTGCGGTGGCATGTGTTTTGTTTTTCATTTTTTATCTGTTGACGCTTGCAGGTCTCTTAGAAGTTTTTAAAGCTAGCGATATACTTGTGAAAGTAGTGAAAGTTCTGGAAAGCTACATATATATGCTAAGTTTTTCTGAGATGCACCAAAAATCAGCTTGAGACCCACCGTTTAAGAACCGTTCCATGGGGAATCTTTTTATGGGATTCCAGTACGTACTCATGCGAACTTCAGAAAACTCTGAAAAGCAAAGCAGAAGAGTCCGATTTGGGTTCAAACTCGGCATCTTACTTTTTCCAGTTTTGAGAGTAGAACTTTTCAGTTACTGGTGGAGTGAGAAGCAAATGAGACATAACAAGAAGAGCTTGTACATTTTTTTTTTTTAATATAACCTTTAGAAACACATATTTATTCTACTGTATTCGAATAAAATAAGTTTTTTCATTTGTGCAATGTATTGTTTTGTTTTTCTTTCGAAATGTCTATGCCCTCTACTGAAAAACATTTGAATTGTTTATAAGAAGCAGTATAAGAGAGAAAACTAATTGTATTTAGAGAGTGTTTACGAAAAAAAAAAAAGGGGGAATGAATTGAATGTTATATATTTAAATACAGTTTATTTTAGATCTGTCTCTCTACCACCCCCCCTTTTTTTTTAAATATTTTATATTGTTATTAACTATTCCTAAATAGTATTCCAACGATTTGACAGCAATGATTTGTTTGATTTGAAATGGTTTCCAATTGTTGCATCCATCTTTTCGATACTTATAATATATTCCTCTGCAACACACATATTGAAATTTAAAAATGTTAATATATTTGGTCGAAGATAAATCTAAAGACGATCATGAAGTTGCTGTAACCCATACTTCGTATCGTACTACTTTTGTAGAAAATACAGTTGTTCCTACACTTTTGGCAGTTTTTGAGACTTTTTTATTCAAAATCCACCACAAAATTTTAAGTGTAACAGTTCGTTAATAACTTCGAAGATTAATCGTCTACTTATATATCAAATATCACTTCTCAAAATTGTTGGTGACTACTGAATAAAAAAGTAGAAAAATATGACAACACTAGAACCGCGCCGATTTGTCTCCGATTTTATAAAAATTTCATGTACAGTACAGAGTTCGAAGTCTCCTCCCTTTTCTCAGGACGCTTTCATTGTTGAGAAATTTCCACCTTTTTTTCTACCACTATTTTTATGCAATAATATCTACCCTATTTGATCACGAGACTTTAATATTAGAGCACAGTAAATATTTCTGAATAAATATAGTGGTAGCAAATAGGGCTGGATTATTTATCAATATATCCCCAAATATCGATATTTTTTTAATATCCCGATAACAATATTTAAGATCTAGCTCCTCCAATATATCCCTTTAACGATATTGCCGAGTGCGCACCCGAGTGAACGAAACTCGAGCGAATGAAACCCGATCAGCCAACATACAACAGCTAACGAGACCGGAAGAAAAAAAAGCGCCGAATATCTTATTCTAATACTCATTTTCTACTTTCCTCTAATTACTCACTGATAAACTAGAAAAAATAGCCCCACGCCAAACGATTTCTGTTGCAACACATATACATATACTTCCTCATCCTTCATAAACTCAAATCTAAACATCACTGCTTTAAAAAGGCCACCGCATAATAAAAAAAATAATAATTAAAAAAAAAAAAAAAAAACAGTATTTATTGAAAGCCATCTGCTTTGATTATCCCGTGAATAAGCTGACTTCGTTCAAGGTCACGGTTCTACCCCTTCAGAAAAAATTCATCAGACATACTCCAATACCACAATACCTATAATCGCAGGTGTGTTTACTAGGAAAGAGATTTGATATTAGTCGAAACGATATATCCCTATCCGAGATATCTATTATGGGTTCTGATATATTACACTATACTGAATTCCCACTCTACATTCATGCATATCGTAGGTGATGGAAACCACAGAAAAGGCAATATGACGAATGAAAACAATATCTTCTGTTTTAGCTCCTTTCCTGCTATTGGTTCATTGATATCGGTCTATTTCAAAGTGTCGATATAAAATGGCCAATAACATGCTTCAACATGTGTTTAATAAAGATCATCAAAGCCGAACTGATACAGTGATGCCAGATTGGGGATTTTGTCCCCATTTTAGTGAGTTTTGAGGCTTCTGGGGACAATTTTGGAGACCAAATGTTTGTGGGGACTTTTTTGGGGAATTCTAAAATTTTTGGGGACAAATCTGAGGCGTTTTTCAACTTTCTGTCAATGTTGGTAACGTAATGATTTATCCCTATGTCTAGAGACTTTCAATAGCTTTATTGTTATTTGGGGATTTTTTCAAAAATTGCCTTCATTTGGGGAAAAATCTGAGCTTAAATCATAGAAAAATCTGCTTGATATTTTTTTTTTTGAAAAAAATTTTATTTTCCCTTTTTAGTAGAAATCAAGTTGGGGATTTTTTCAGAAAAAAAAAAAAAAAAAAAAAAAAAAACGTGATTTGGGGAAATTTGAAGACCTGTTTGGGGAAATAATTTTCGACCATCTGGCATCACTGAACTGATATCTACTAGAAGAGTTTTTTTGCAAATTTTCTTAGCGTTTAATAAAAAACTTCTGAAAATATAAGCAATTATGGAATGTATTATTTTTAATATTATTTTATTATTATTAAATGTTTCGATAAAATATTTTTTTTATTAAGACTGTACATCAGTCAGATAGCTTCCCTTCTCCTTTCCCATGTTATCCAATGGGATTTTCGTTGCTTCGTTTTATAAAAATATCTCATTCAAAAATGAAGTTTTTCAAATTCTGTTTTTTGAATATTACTCTTTGAACGGGTCGCCTTTTAGCTTAGTGAGCAATTTTTCGAAAAAATTAATTTAAATATTTTATTTCAATAAGTAAATTATGGACTCTAAGTGCGGATCTCTAAGTAAAATATTTAAATTTATTTTTTCGAAAAATTGCTCACTAAGCTAAAAGACGACCTGTTCAAAGAGTAATATTCAAAAAACAGAATTCGAAAAAGTTCATTTTTGAATAAAATATTTTTATAAAACGAAGCGACGAAAATCCTATTGGATAACATGGGAAGGGAGAAAGGGTGCTATCTAACTGATGTAAAATAAAGTTTTATCGTCAGTAATTTTACAGTGACAGTTTCTTTATAGAATTATATAATATTGAATAGTTTATTACTATTTTTATGTAGCATTTATTTTTTCTCTTTCCATTTATTTATTTATTTATTTTATTTTTAAAGCCGTACATGTTAAATAAAATTGGTTTAAATGCAAATTGAGTTACTTTAAGTAACAAAATGAAACTTCAACATAATTTTGTTTAAATAATATAATTTTTATACTGACAATATATAGATAAATACACACACACACACACATATATATATATATATATATATATATATATAATATGTAATTCAAATTTCAATTATTGTGAAACTATTACGAATGTGAATTGAACATATATATTTAAAAGATATTGTAATGATTTGGTAAGAGGATACAAAAATAAAAATGACAAGTAACTGACATTTAGGATGCATATAAGAGTTTTAAGTAAAAAATATTACTTTCTACAACCAAAAAAGGTGTATTCAATGGCAATTCTGAACTATTTATAATGGCAATTCTGAACTAATTAAAATGATTTTAATTTTTATTTAATACCTGCATCTTCAGACAATTTTTCTGAAGCTTTATTTTTAGTAGAATTATGAATTTTGATATACTTGGTACAAATAAAACACAGATCACATATTAGCTGTGTTAAAATATGATTTTAAAATAATTAAAGCTTAAAATGGGAAGAATAGAGGATAAACTATACAGAGGTATACTAAAAAGCAATAGTATAAGTTATAAGAAACACAAAACATTAATTCACTTTTTATGATTTTTTTTTTTTTATGATAAAGTTATGGTAGTAATATACCAGAAAATACATGGAAAACACTCTATACTTGTATACTTTAAAATTCGTGTGCATATGTCTTTAAAAAATTACAAATGTCTATTTTTTTCTGCCTTGAAAGAAATATCACAATATATCGCTAATATCGATATTAACTTGGTGATATATCGCGATATTTAATTTCTGATATCGTCCAGCACTAGTAGCAAAGAAGCCGAAAAATTTTCATTTTTGATAGTGCCCTGAAAAAAAACGCGACCCGATTTTTCAGGACATTTTCAAAGATTAAACTGAGTACTATTTTTATACAATAATTGCTGTCTTATTTAATCTTGATGCATTGCTATAAAAATACATTAAATATTCCTGTATAAAAATAGCGGTGGCAAAAAAGGTTAAAATTACTCATCTCTGAAAGTGTCCTGAAAAAAGGGCGGGAACTTCCAGCATAAAAATATGAATATATTACGGATAACATTATGATAGAAGATTTTTAAAATGTCTTTACTCGTGAATAGTTTTAAAAATCAATGAAATATAACTTCTTCCATTATGGTTTTTATAGTTTTTTTTAACAAATAAAATGAAATAAAATAAAAATTCAATCTAAAGTAGAGATTAATTAACATTAGTTATTAAATAACATTAGTTATTCATTTAGTTAAATATTTTAAAGTATCTGTCTAAATTATTACAAATACGTTTTTAACCAATTTATTAGTCTACAGTTTAAAAAATCATAAAATATAACTTATTTTATCATACATTTTACCTATTTTCTTTAACAAAAACATCTTTTTCATTTTTTTTCTTGTCTAAAGTAGAAAATATAGTTCAAGACTAATAAAAAAATTGCTCACGTCGTATCTTTACTACAATCAAAATCACTGAATGAGCAGACGAGTGAAAGATGGTCGCATTTTTATCTTCGCATTCGGGTATAGGAATCGGACTACCCTCTGGGTAAGAAGTTCGTGGAGTCTAAGTGAGAGATAAGATGGAAGAAAATTCGAATACATTTTACGTAGTATTTTTACAAAATTCCGTGATCGTCTTTTATTCAGAACCAAACAAATAAATAAAATGAAACGGAATATTTCTGTTCCATATTAGCAAATAAAAAATACTTGTTTTGCAAACTTATCTCAAATAATATCGAACGATGTAAAAAAATATACTGAGTTTGAAAAATTTATCATATAATTAACCCGTTAGCGCCCAGTGTCCTCATTTGGGGGCAACTAATAAAATGGCACGTATATTTTTGGTGGTTTCTTGGAATGAGTTCTGCTTTATAGTGACAGTTAGCTTTACTCTAAATGATCCCTGAAAGTTTTATGTGCCTACTATTAATTATTATTTCATAATTTGGATTTCATGATTTTTCATTCGTCGCACATATATTTTCTTTCTGCGCAGGTATACTAACTTATGGTATCTGCCTACGTTCAGAACACTTTTTTTGTAAAAACACAGAATATGGTTTATAAACATTTTTTGTTAAAATGCGACTTAAAATTTTGAAAACATATATAATTAAAAAAAAATATTCCATAAAATTTTTAAAATGGGTTATTTTGTATAGAACTTAAGCAAAATTTTACATTTACGCCAGATGCTCTAAATTCAAGTTAACTTAAAATATTTTAAATTCCTTTTTACTGCATATTACTGTGACACTTACCAGTGCAATGAACTAAAATTTTTGTGATATTTCTTAAACTCGCTGAAATATATCAAATCACGCAGAAAAATGCAGAATATTTCTTTAAAAAATTTCATTATTTTACATATAAGCCTGTATAATCATCAAATTTATACATAGGGCTTAACTTTGAGTTCAAAACATAAAAAGAAATGCAGAAAATACTGCAGAAAAAGTTTATCAAATTATCTTCAAAACGTTTGAAGTAATTAAATTTATCGTATACACTAATCATTAAAAATGTAGTTTTTCAGAAAATGCATTTAAAGATTTTGCTTTAAATAAACACTATATTCTATTTATTTTCTACATTTAAAATTCTCCTCAATTCTACACTCTTTCACTAATTTCATAATTAAGTAATTTTGATTGGCTTTATAATAACTTTTGTATAATTAAATAATTTTGATTAATAATTAAGTAATTATTTAAATAATTTTGTAAGGCATAATTAAGTAATTTTGATTTAAGTAACTTATTTGGCTATCCGCGATTGTAATGAAATGCTCGCCCTCTGGTGGGTTAAAGTGAAATTACAATTAACATGAATAGCTTTCGGCTTTCGTCGAGACGCCATTGCTTGCCGATGCTTAGTTTCACATATATTTATTGAATAAAAATGAATAAATCCGGTAAAAAAGATAACACATACTGTTGTGTGCTCCAGTGTAACTCCAAAGGATCAAGAAATCCAGAAATAAGCTTCCATTTATTTCCAAATGAGAAATTTAAAATTTCAGTTGCTTCCGCTAATGGAAGTAAAGAATTAATCAAATGATTTGAAACTAATATTTGTTCAGTTTCAGTTAAAAATCTACTTCCGATCGAACTTTGAATAAACTGAAATATTTTTTCCAAAAGCAATCAATTTTCCAAGATGTAATGGCGGAGAGATTATAGCACGAATATTAAGTACTAACACAAATAGAACAATAATAAATACACGTGGCTATTATATTTACTAACAACAAAAGTTGAAAAAGCGCCATCTACCGATCATTACAAACACGGATAACTGCGGTTCTAATTATCCTACAAACAAAAGTAAAGGTGTTTTGGAAACCTAAACGATTCCTCTATAAAACAGAACAATAAACAGAAATTCGAATTTTTATTCAAAAATGACAATTTTAACGTAGACAGATACCTTAAATAAAGTTGATTAATAATACATATTATAATACTTTACTTTCGAGATCTTTGTCAACATATAAGAAATTAATCTGTTATCTGAAAGTTTTTCTATCTCGAAGTTTTCTCGCTAGAACACTAAACGACAATAAATCAGGATAGACTTTAAATTTAAAACTATCAGAAGAATTGTTTAAGTTAATATATTTTAATGTCAGTTGTTGTCACGTCCGTGAGGAAAATTCATAGCGAAGAGAGTCCGCGGGATACTTTCTTAGCCAAAATAGTTGAACATCTAAATTAAAATTATCATAAAGAATAAATAAAAAGAAGAGATTAAAAGCATGAAAAAAAATATATATATAATAAAAATTCAAATTATATATATACAATGGTTTATTAAAATTAATATAATATTGAATTTAGAAAATAAAAACCACGTGCACGTGCAGGAAAAAGAATAATAAGAAAAAGGAGATCATAGAAAAACGGTTTGGTTTGGTTTTGGTATTTATTGTTTTATTAGCATTTTTGAGGAATAATGATAGGAACGGAAAAACACTTAATATTTTCTGAAGCTCTTTTGAAAGTGAAATCTGAACTGATGTGATTATATTATTAGAAGAATAAATTGAAAATAGAAAAATCGGCATAAGTTATTTTCAATTAAAATTAAGTGTGCGACATTAATAAGTGTATCAGAAAGAGTTTCACTTTCTTCTTTCTCCTTTTCTTCAAAATTTTCTACTCTTCCATGTCCAATATGGCACCTAGCTACATCCGCTTCTCCTGATTCCTTCTCATCGATTAATTGCTCATGAATGTCCAGTGGAATTAACATTTCTTCTGACAAACCGTCAGCTACCGCACACCATACTTGTGTGTGTATCACATTAGTAGATCCTACAACTGGTACTGCTAATGGGATTTGCACTAGGTCGCACTGTACTGGTGGACCAAAAATACCTTTCAAGCAAATCGTCCTTCCCTTGCCTAAGGGTATATTCCTAACTTTATCTTTTCTAACCACAGTAATTCCCGTTCCTGAATCTATTACTGCATCTACCATTTGTCCATGTACACTAATCAAGGTTCGGTTTAATATACACAATCCTGTTTCTATCTCGTACATATCTTAAATTTTCCACTTTTGCCATGTCAATTCCTTGTTTAACACTGGCATCTGGACTCTGTGAACTGATCACTCTGGCCACCCTTTCTGATTCTGATCGTGGCATAAACTTTTTCTCTCGCCATCTTGGGCAATCCCTTTTTAAATGATTCCGTGATCCACAAATGAAACATTCAAACTTATTACTATCCAATTTTGGTCCTTCTCTTTTTATCCATTTCGATTCCAATTCCTTTTTATATGTTCACAGAGATCCTTTTGTTATTCCTTCAGCCTCATGTGATTTTTGATTATCATAATATGGATATCTTTCAGTAGCCCTTAATTTATATGATCTTCCTTTGGCTGAGCAAAATAAATCACATTCCTTTGCCAACTCTCTAGATCTAAGCCAACCATCACCTTGTTTTATATTTATGTGTGTTGCTGTTTCATGATCCAGATTTTTATAATACGATTCGATATTATGAGTTCTTTCAATGTTTCTAAGTTTTTCGCATCCCTCAATTTACAATAACATTCCCATGCAGAAATTAATCTTGTTGTAAACTGACTGAAATTTTCTTCATCTCTTCTTCTTGCTTTCTTGAAATTTTCTAAACATGTTTGTGCCGAAGGTTGATATTCTTGTAGTATGATTCCCTTTAAATACTCGTATTTTCGTATCTTTCTCCTTGCACATATATTAACAACTGACCACCTCTTTCGCCCAGTAAACATAATAATATTTGAAATTTTGCTTCATAAGGTACCTTTAAACTTGTAAATACCTTCTCTAGACTGTCAAAAAAAAAAAAAAAAAAAAAAAAAAAAAAAATTTCCAACCTTCCGTCTTGGCAGGTATCTTTACTGTTAATAATCTAATACTTTTCACGTATTCTTCAATTGATTTTGACTTTTCTCTAGGTGCAACACTATCATCATCGAGACTTTGATTTTCAATAGAGTTTGACCGTTGTAACCTTAATTTTTCTAATTCTACTCTTTCTTCTGCTTCTATACGTATTTTTTTTTCTTCCGCTTCTATCCGTAATTTTCTATCTCCTATTTCTCTTTCTCTCTGTAATTTCTTTTCTTCTTTCTGTTGCTGTCTTTCTCTTTCTTTCCTATCATCGATGATAGTCTGAAGCATCTATTTTACAGTTTCTTCATCATATTCTTTACTGTTCAAGATAATTTTCCTAAGTTCTGTTAATTTTCCGCCTTGTGGTACTTCTTCGCCAAGATTTTTTATTATTAACGCCAAATCTTTGTCATTTCCCTTCATTAAGTATGCCATCGTTGCTATGATAACCTTTGAGTTTTAATTTTATGGAATAATTTTACTTACTCTTATTATTTTTACCAATTTCCGAATGATTTAAAAAAAAGTAATATACGCTGATTTATATATTGAAACACATTTATTACAATAACTACTTTAATCCTTATTTATATTCTCCGTATTTAAATTTAAATTTAGTTTCCAGTATCAAGTAGTAATCATTCAATTATATAACATTTATATCGGCGGATGTAAATATATAATTATAACAATGATAATAGGTGGTTTTCCAATTTTCTTTTCCATAAATGCAACAATTTTTGCTTTATTATCGGTAAGAAAAATACCGTTTCTTCTGACACCACTTATTAATGTCGCACACTTAACTTTAATTGAAAATAACTTATGCCGATTTTTCTATTTTCAATTTATTCTTCTAATAATATAATCACATCAGTTCAGATTTCATTTTCAAAAGAGCTCCAGGGAATATTATGTGTTTTTCCGTCCCTATCATTATTCCTCAGAAATCCTAATAAAACAATAAATACCAAAACCAAACCAAACCGTTTTTCTATGATCTCCTTTTTTTTTTATTATTCTTTTTCCTGCACGTGCACGTGGTTTTTATTTTCTAAATTCAATATTATATTAATTTTAATAAAGCATGGTATATATATAATTTAAATTTTTATTATGTATCTTTTTTTTCATGCTTTTAATGTCTTCTTTTTATTTACTCTTTATGATAATTCTAATTTAGATGTTCAACTATTTTGGCTAAGAATGTATTCCGTGGACTCTCTTCGCTATGAATTTTCCTCACGGACGTGACCGTTGTCTTCTATTAATTTAGAAGTTAAAATAACCAGCTAATAATATTTTGCAAAATTAATTCGGGCGTTAACGGGTTAAGTGAAAAATTCTGGTGTAATCTTACTTTTCTGAAATGGTTAACAATAAATTATTATTATTTATTAAGATGAATGCTTAAATATGAAATTGTCCGTATAATTTTATACAGTGGTTCAAGAGATAAAACTCATACTTATAAAATATAAAGAAAAAAAAACTAAATGTTTGATATTTAGACACAGTTTCTTTTTTCTTTAAATATATTTTTTAAATATTTTATCTAGCAATTTTTAAAAGTATTCTCATGATTTTCCAGGGAAATATTCTTTAATTTTTATATTGCTCTTTTCAGTTTTAGGAAATATTACTCAGAGCTGCCAACCTAATCCGGCAAATTGATAGTACCGTCTCTTTTTCTACAACACTTAATGTTTAGAGTATTTTTCTTCTTAATTCATCGTAGATACATTTGAAGAGAATTGCTCTAAAAATTAAGTGGTGTAGGAAAAAGGGCGGTACTAACAATTTGCCGGATTAGGTTGGCAGCTCTGATTACTATATTAGAATTAAAAAAACATTAATATATCAGTGGAAGATAACTCGAATGTTATGTTCTGACTTTAAACAAGATGATCATGCTTTTATAATTCCTTTTTTAATACTAGTTCTTTTGCATACATATTTATATCACGCATAGCTTTCATACACATTTCTTTAAAACCGCATCCATCTATCAACAGAAATTTAGTTCATAAGAAAGTGTTTATGTATAATACGCACAATGCTTGTTTTAGGTTGATCTAATCTAACTAAAACGCTTCCATGTTTGATATTTAGATGATTAATTTTTTGAAAAGAACACAGAATTTTTTTTTTCTTAAATTTATCAAATAAGATATTCACAATCGTTTGAAACTTTGTTTCTACCATTTAGATCCGCTATTATTAAAAAAAGTAAATTTTCAATGTGAAAATATAAAATAAAATTATTTATTTAATGTCTGTATATAAAATTTTCTATATATTATGAATTACGGATATTTTGATTTTAACATTAGGATTAATACATTTTATTTATTAATAATTTTACAAATAATAAAAATATATCTTCCTTTATCATAAAAAAAATCTGTTTTTTTCAACAACGATATTTTCCAGTCTAAAGTAAAAAATATAACACCTGTTTATTTATTTAGTAACTATTGGGAAAAAAAAAAAAATCTGTCTCTGATATGTAAATATATATTACTATTAAAATTATTTTGAACGTATTTCCACTTTTTAAATATTGTACAATTTTAGAAATCCTTAAAATATACCGTGCATTTTATCAGTTTTTTTTTTTTTTTTTAACAACAATAAAATATTTTTTTTTTTAGTATATAGTAGAAAATACTGCTCAAAACTAATTTAAAATTTGCTCACGTCGTATCTTTACTAGAATCAAAATTCCTGAATGAGCAGACGAGTGAAATATGGTCATGTTTTTATCTTTACATTCGGGTATAAGAATCGGACTACCCTCTGGGTAAGAAGTTCGTGGAGTCTCGTTGAGAGATAAGATGGAAGAAATTTCGAATAGATTCTACGTACTATTTTTATACAAGATTCCATGGTCGTCTTTTATTCAATTCCAAACAAATAAATAAATTGAAACAGAATATTTCTATTCTATATCAGTGAATAAAAAGTATTTGCTCTACAAACTTATTTCAAATAACATCGAACAATATAAAAAATATAATAAGTAAGTTATGCATACTAAACTAAAAGTATAAGTTAAATATTATAATAAAATTAAATCAAAATTTCTAATGTATTTCAATATTTCTGAAAGGGTTAACAGTAAAATTGAATGTATTGAGTTGAATGCTTAAAAATGTGAAAAATCATGATTTTTTCTTTATTGCTGCTGTATAAGATATAAAATTCAAAAGTTTCCTATTTAGAGGGTCAATTCTGAAAGTGTTAACATTATCCCAGAGAGCTGATCTTTTGCTAAAAAGCATTTAGGTTCAAATAGAGAAAAAATTAGAGGGTATGCGTATCGGATAAAAAAAATAATAAAAAAAAAGAATAAAAATAAGAACAGAAACAAAATTTCCTCCTCATTTAAGAAGCACCCTATATATACAGGGTGACAAGAAATAACTTGGACACACATGATACATTATAACTTTAATGCTAATGAGAATATTACGACCAAACTTCAATAAATATGAGTACATTATTTTGTCTATTAAATTTACAAATTTTCAAAGTGGCTACCTTTAGCCTTAATACAGGGCTTTAAACGTGTCACAAAATTTTCGGCTATGGGCCACAACTCACTTACTGATATTTTATCCCATTCCTTGCATAAGAATTCCTTTAGGGATGCCAAAGTTTTATGAGATTTAGCACACACCCTTGACTCCAAGATGGACCAAACAGAATAATCCATTGGGTTCAAATCTGGGGAATACGGTGGCCATTCCTGAGCTCCAATGAAGTCAGGAAAATTTGTCTTGCACCAATCTTGAGTGCCTTTAGCTCTGTGTGCAGGTGCGGAATCCTGTTGGAAGGTCCATGTTTTGTTTCCAAAGAAGTTTTGCGACCAAGGTAAGACAACATCTTCAAAATGAGTTTGCGATAGTAGTAGTTACAGATATTTGGTTTGAAACTTCGTCCAAGTTATTTCTTGTCACCCTGTACATATGTATTGTGATAACAATAAGCATGTGAACGAAAAATAAGCGAAGGAGTAATTCCCCACAACCTACAAAAGCCAATATGGTAACTAGTTAACTTAATTATTATTATTTCTTAAATTATATATATATATTGATAAAGCTACTTTTATTGAAATGCAATGATGTGTGAAAAATTCGTATTTATATGATAGTGTTTGATTACAAAGCCCAAGTACTTATTATTATTTGATCCATTTTTACTAAAATGAATCGATTTTTTAATATACAGATATACAATAACTTTTACTGGACTACATTTTTTTTTTTTTTTTTTTTTTTTTTAATATAAAAGTTTAGATTTGCAATCATTGCACACACACACACACAAAAAAAAAATGTATTTAATCTAACAGTATAATATAACATTCATTAATTTATTTTAGAAGTAAATAAAGTTTTTAATATAGTTTTCTCTCTATTATGAATTTATAAATGCATTTTAATCATTTATTTTGTACTATTTAGAAAATGATAAAAATATAAATATAATCCTCTTTATCATGGCTATTTTATTATTGTTATTATAAATGAAATTTAAACATTTATTTTATACTATTTAGAAAATGAAAGAGATACCAAGAGATAAGAAATGACCGAGGGAGATTCCACTGTGTCGTTGTTGAGATGAAATTGTGAAGTTTGGACGAACACAATGGAGAAGAATTGTAGAAAACAGGGCAGTTTGGAATGCCCTAGGAGAGGCATCATCCTGCAATGGATTGATAAAGGCTGAAATTGATGATGAAGATGATGATGATGATGATGATGACGATTTAGAAAATAATAGAAAAATAAATATAACCTTCTATATTTAGTCCAATTCATTTTAACAACATTACATATGTATCAATATTCGTACAGTCCTTATATTTCGGTACCATTAAAATTTTATAGCAAATTTTGTCTTAAAATAAGCTTATAATATATTAAATAGAATTTTATTATGGTCGAAGAGTCCTTATAAAAAAGGTGGATCCATACAAACCCTGTATATATTATTATTATTATTATTATTACGGTTTGAAGTAAAAAATATAGTTCAAGACTAACAAAAAAATGTTCACAATGTATCTTTACTACAACCAAAATCCCTGAATATGCAGACTAGTGATAGATGGTCATATTTTTATTTTTGCATTCAGGTATAAGAATCGGACTACCTTCTGGGTAAGAAGTTCGCAGAATGTAAGAGATAAGATGGAAAAAATTCGAATAGATCCTATTTACTATTTTTGAACAGTTTTTCGTGGTCGTCTTTTATTCAGTTTCAAACAAATAAATAAAATAATCAAAATACTTCTATTCCATATCAGTGAATAAAAAATATTTGCTTTATAAACTTATCTCAAATAATACTGAACAATATGAAAGTATACGGAGTTTGAAAATTTTATGGTAAAATTAGATCAAAATGTCTAGTGTATTTTTTTTTAAATGTTTAGTAGTAAAGTTTTATGTATTCAGTTCAATGTTTAAAATTATAGAATAGCATTTCATTTACATAAGACATAAAATTAAAAAAAAAAAATCTCTTTTAGAGTGTGTTTATACAAGTGATAGATAAAAAGTAAATGTTTAAGAGCGGATAGTACCTAATCTCGCCGACAGCTGAGGTCCATGTTATTGGAAAAATATTTTCCATAATTATTCATTACCAAATGTTTTTTTTTTTTTTTTTTTTTTTTTTTTTTTTATTCCGTTTTCACATTCGAAAAATTCACAATCGTTAAATGAGTACTCATTTTCTAAAAAAAATGATTTTCTAAAATTTTTCTATTTTATTTCTGAGTACAAAAATGCGAATTTTCACAAATTGCATTTTTCTCATTTTTTTTACCCACAAAATGCGATACTAGAAAAAAAAATATATATAATAATTTTTGCAAAATGAGTACTAATTTAAGGATTGAGAAATTTCTGAACGTGAAAACGGAATTTCGAAAAATACATTTGATAATGAATAATTATGGAAACAAATTTTCCTATAGAATAACATATGCCACGACTGTCGGTGAGATTTGGTATTGTCCACTATTAACATTTAAATACCCTTGTTCTTATAGATATTATTTAGGTATTTTACATCGTAATTAATCATTCTTAAAAAGTACCCCTACTGTACGTGAGAAAAAAAAAAACCTCCTTTAACTGCTGTATTAATCTTTTAAACTATTTGGGAATAATCCTTTTCATTACACATACTTGAATATCAGATCCTTAATAAAATTAGGTAAAAATGAGTCTGTACTATAAAGAAGATGACTCTGCATCAGCGCTTCCACAGTTCTTTTCGTTATTATTCTCAAAAAATAAAATTTATAATATATTTATGTGGGAAAACATACAGTTTGTGTGTATAAACATATTATGAATTTTGTATTATGGAAATAGTGGTACGAAAGTAATTTAAAAGCAGTCGCCTATAGCAGCCCTACTGTACATTGTCCATTAGTTTTGTTTCTACATTTTTTTTTTCTTTTTAATAAAGCTACTTCTGTTGAACTCCAATATTTATACCATGATATTTGTTTAAAAAACACCAAGTACTTATTTTCGAATGAAACAGTTGTACTAAAATGAAAGGATTTTTATTATGCAGTCACTAATTATTACTTTAACTATTACCGATCACTATAGTGAGGAAAGTATTGTAATCATGTCAAAAATCCGAGTTTGATATTTTGGTAACACGTTTTGTGGTCCGCTGAATTAATATTTGCTGTTTTTACTATGATATGTGTATGTATGTGCGCACTGTGTATGTATGTGAGTGAACACGATAGCATCTTAACTCTTTGTTCGAATGAGCTGAAATTTGGTACGCATATTATAAGTCACCATAGCAAGAAACCTATTGATTTTGGTGAATCTAGCGTTTATAGTTTTTTTTTTTTTTTTTTTTTTTTTTTAATAGGGGTACAAAGAAAAATTCTTTATCATTATGGTCTATAGGCCCAAATTTTTTAAAGCGCGATTGCGTCTAAATTGCTTACTCGACTGAGCTGAAAATATATACACATGTTATGAGTCACCGTCGCACGAACTGTATAAATTTTAGTGAATCTAGCAGTTATAGTTTTTTTACAGGGACAGAAAGAAAAATTCGTTATCATTATAGTCTATATGGGCCCAAATTTTTTAAACTATGATAGCGACTAAACGCCTTATTGAATTGAGTTGAAAATTTATACACATGCCATAGGTCGCTGTTGCAGGACGTTCAGAAATTTTGGTAAATCTAACGCGTATAGTTCTTTTACAGGGACATAAGGTAAAGTTCTTTATCATTCTATGGACTCAAATTATTTAAAGTGCGATTGCGTCCAAACTCTTTATTTGAATGAAATGAAAATTCATACAGATGTTACAGGTCACAGTCACACAAACCTTAGAGGTTTTGGTGAATCTAACAATTATACACTTTTACATTTACTTATGCACTTTTACAGTTATATACTTTATCCTTGTGATTTATGAACTGAAGTTATTTAAAATGCGATAGCTTCTAAATTCTTCAGCCGATTATTCTGGAAATTTATATGCATGTTATTGGTAACCATCGCACAAATACTTATAGATGTTGGTGAGTCTAGCACTTATAGATTTTTACAGAGACGCAAAGAAAATTTATCATTATGATCTATGGGTTCAAATTATTTGAAGGGCAATAACGTTAATTTAATATATTTCATACTATATAAAGAAAAGTACTCTTACAGACTAATATAATTTTCTCTTACTTTGATTTATTTATACCAGCGTTAATTACTTAATGTTCGGAAAGTCGAGAGAAGTCACTCCAGATTTATTTTTTAATAGGCTACATAGTTATTGTTATTTTTTAAATCTCCATTTAAATGTTCTAACATGAAAAATGTTAAGCATTTAATCTGAGAATATAACATAATATTCTATTGTTTATTTATTTTAGAAAACTAAACAGATTTATTTGTCTGCTAGGAATTACTGATGCCTTATTATTATTATTATTATTTTAAATATTTATTTTGTACTTTTTAAAAGTACAAAAAAAAAAAAAAAAAAAAATCTAATAAAAAAAAAAAAAAAACATAAACTTCTTTATCATATATTTCAGTCCATTTTATTTTAACAACAGTAAAATTGTTTTTATTTCTTATTTTATTTATTTATTCATTTATTTATTTTTTCAGACTGGAAGATAAAATATAGTTTAAGACTTATAATAATAATAATAAAAAAAATGCTCACGTCGTATCTTTACTATAATCAAAATCACTAAATGAGCAGACGAGTGAAAGATGGGCATGTTTTTATCTTTCCATTCGGGTATAGGAATCGGACTTCCCTCTGGGTAAGAAGTTCACAGAGTTTAAGTGAGAGATAAGATGGAAAAAAAAATCTTCGAATAGATTCTGCGTACTATTTTTATGCAAGTTTGAGTGGTCGTCTTTTATTTAATTCCAAATAAATAAATAAAACGAAGCGTAGTATATCTATTTTATTTCAGTGAATAAAAGATATTTGGTTTACAACATTTTAAATAATACATGTCAATATAAAAATTGTACTAAATTTGAAAACTTTTTAGTAACTATTAATAAAATTACTAGTGTACTTGTGTTGTTTGGAAATACTTTAGTAAATTAATATTTAATGAGTTGACGTTTGAAATTATCGAATACTTTTTGTAATGTTAAAAATTAATAAATATGCCATTGAAAATTTCTTATGTTTTATCTTATTTATGACTTTGATTTTTCTATCAATGACTTTGACCAATCACATCTTTTATGAATGCATTTCGATTAGTATGATGAATGCTGAGTTTTGAGTAGATTTTTACGTTGTATTAATGTAACAGTAAGGGCAGCTGATGGCGGTCTGAAACTCATACTTAAAGGATGTCCGGAGACGTCCCATCACATATTTTATCCTCCACGGAGGGGTTTGATTACCATGGAACCAATGTATATTGCAAAGGATTTCCATTAAATATTTTATACTAAAAATAGTATATTCATATATATTTCTTCTATTTTTTAGTATTTTCCCACTGGATGATAAATTTGTCTATGCTTATCTTATTTATTAAAGATTTCAGATAGGTGAATATTCTTTATTATTAATGTTAATACTTCTATTATATATTATTATTGGTGTGAGTAGATTTCGTGTTTCATTACAGCGTAGTACTGTGGTTCAATTCCTCTTTATTTTTACTATTCATGGGTATATTTATATAAATCTTTTGGATGAAACTGGCATTGAAAACACTGAATAAAAAAGTAGCAAAATCTGGCAACAATGCACTAAATTGTAGCTCTTTTGTAACGCAATAAAATGTAGCTGTTGTACGCTACATTTTATTACATTATATATATATATATATATATATATATATATGTATACAGTGGAACTTGAATAATTCGAACTTGTTTAATTCGAAATTCTGGATAATTCGAGTTTTTTGCTCGGTCCCTTGAATTTTGTATTAAAATAATCTTAAAATATCGTGGATAATTCGAATTCTATTTTGGATAATTCTAATTTTTCATACGATTAACTTTAAAATGTTACAGTAAAATTTTTTCCCAAGATGTTTCTCAGCTAAAATGCATTATTTATTTTAAGTCTTTCAAAATAAGGATAAGGAAATACAAGAAAAGCCCCTACCTAGTGCATCAGAAGATATGGTGCATATACATGAACTTCGAGGGTTTTTTGAATTGAAAGTCATGTCTGATGTAGAAGATTCTATTCTTGTATCAACTGATAGGTTGAAGTCATATGCTATGACACAATGAATGTACTCGAAGAAGCAATAAAAAATATCTGACTATTTTTTAAAAAAGTGTTGAATACTTAAGCTCGTAAAAAATATTGATTATTGGGGGGGGGGGGGGTATAGCAGTTTAGTTTATATGTTAAATCTTTGATCGTAGAGTTTTAATTTTTTTAATTTATCTCTTCTTTTTGACAAAATAGCATGCTCGCCAAATCCTAATTAATATTCTGTAGTGTTCCTAGTCCCGCCCTTTTTTTCACACCAGTGAATTTTTAAAGTAATATTTTGCAAATGCAATTACGATTAAATAAGAAGAAAATACTCTAAAACGGATACTGGTGTGAAAAAGAAGGCGGGGTTAACAATACTACGGAATTTCAATTAGTATGATGGCAAGTATGAAATAGTATATGTAATTCAAATTTTTGGATATTTCGAATTTTTCTCAGGTCCCTTCAACTTCGAATTATCCAAGTTCTACTGTATATATATATATATATATATATATATATATATATATGTATGTATATAAATGTAAACGTTTTCAAATATGTCACAGGAATAAATCTAAGATTTAATTAAGAAAAAAAAAGATAAACAAAACAAATAAGAAAGAAAGAAAGCATACAATAATCAACACTAATCAGCAGCATTAATTAAATATGCAAATACAGGTAAATTTCTGTGTATCTGTAAGTATAAATCTGAGAAATAACCAATGTTTCTAAATGTTGCTACTTTTTCATTCAATAGGGACCAACAATTTTGATTAGTGATATGAGATTCACGTAATAAAAGATCAATCTTCGATGCGATTAGCTAACCGTTACATTTAAAATTTAGTGGTGGATATTGAATATAAAAGTAGAAAAATCTGGCAGCACTTTAAATAACAGATATTAAAGCCCTATTCATCCATATAAAAACGAAACCAATTGTACTAGAATTGGTAAGTGGAATCCAAAAATTATAAGAAGATAAAAGTTCAAAACTTAGAAGAAGAAAAAAAAAAAGTCATTTACTTACAGAAAACGATATAACAATGTTAAGGACCGTTATAAAATAAGTTTTAAAAATATCAGCGAAAGTTGAATTAAATGCAATACATATAAAAAGCTAGCTATTTTATTCTAATAGTTGATATAAACTTAATATATATACATATATATCTAATAAATATATATATATAACTAATCAGTGTATTAATACACTATATTTTATAAAATAAAAATATTAGTATTTAAATTATTTGCTATTAATTATTATTATTTATAATTAAAAATTATAATAATTTATCTTTATATTGATCAAACAACAGGAAGGAGGACTTGATGAGCAAGCTATTAATAAATAATTACATATGGAAGTGAAGCATTATACAAAGTAAATTATACTGAAAATGCTTTAGTATATAATACATATATGTATGTTTGCGTGTACATGTGTTTGTGTACGTGCAGTTAGTCTCTCTCTTTCTCTCTCTCTACACGACAAAGAAAAACAGCGAGCTTAAAAAAAAAAAAAAAAAAAAAAAAAAGAAAAAGAAAAGAAAAGAAAAGAAAGAAACACACCTTTCCTTTGAATTATCAAATTGTGAAAGAAAGTCCTGAACGTTACCCTAAGTTGGAAGTAATATTTTCTTGAATTTTGCATATGAAAAACGTTTTAATGCATGTTTTAATATTTGATTACGCACAAACTTAAAAATTTCCAATTCGGACATGTGCATTTCATGCCAGTATTCTACCTTTACACCATTACTTTAAATACAATATCAGCATAAGCCTACGATTTTATCAAGTGTCAAGTTTGTGGTAATTAATATAAAACATGAAAAACAATCTAAACAGTCAATGTACCATTTTAAATCCCATTTTTTATATCAAATTTATGAACATTTTCAATAGGAAATATACTTCGTAATTAAGAAACTTATTTTGATTACTAAGCTAAAATTCTGTGTATTTAAGACTTCGCTAAAAATTGATTTCTCTAAAAAATTTTTGTAGTTACACCAATAACATATTAAGACATTAGTTTAAATATTTTACATATATAGAAGTATGTAAGTTTGTTTAAATACATATGTATTAAATATATAACACAGCACACACACGCACAAAAAATAAAAATAAATAAATAAATAAAATAAAATAAATAAATAAATAACATGAAAAAATAATTAATAAAATATTTATTTAAAAAATTTTTAAAGGAAAAGGTAGATTTTTAAAGAAATCAAACCAAAATGTTTAAATAATTAGAATAAATGATAAAAAAAATATTGATATTAGTAGTATTTAAAACAGTATAAATATACTAATATTAAACTAAAAAGTTATGGTACATTTCTGTTATCGGAATCGAATTCAGGTAGAGTAAAAAAAAAAAAAAAAAGAGAAGTTTGGATTATATTCCTTCGACAAATAAAATAGCTACGACTTTGATGAATTTGCACTGAAGTTAGTTTTCATAAATAATTAAATTTAAATTACATTTCTTTACTCAATTTTCATTATTTTGATTGAAATAAATAAATAAATAATAAAGTTATAACTAATCGATTTTATTATTATTATTAACTATTTATTACGAAATTTGGCCACTGTTTTAATTTTGGCAAACATGACAAATTTGAAATTATGAACCGCTAGGCGGACGGAGAGTGACTATATTACTATAGAATAATTATTAGGCTTCAAATGAGTGAAAATTATATTATTTGATGTCGTCTTAACCAAGAAACTTAATCACTGAATAAATACTAATTCTGTAGCGATATGAAATTAACCCCTTACCTGCCGAGAAAAATTTAAGAGATTCACTTCAAAGTGCCACTGTACTCTTTCAACTCTATAATCTGTAAATCTTTCAAAAACACTGTCAAGATCATTTTCAAGTTTATTTTATTGCACTGTGAAACCGTGTCAGTAATTTCACTGCACTGCAAAAAATAAACCTGTAAAAATACAAGAAAAATCTGGCAGCTGGGGTGCCAGTTTTTATCCGTCAAATATACAGTTTTAAACCGTAAACTTGTATCACTGATATATATTTTACGCAGGAATCCTATAAATCAAACAGGCTTTTTATTAAAAGTACAGCTTTGTCGTGTATATTTGACGGAGAAATACTGGTACACCAGCTGCCAGATTTTTCCTTTAATTTTAACGATTATTATTATTATTATTATTATTATTATTATTATTTTTTGCAGCGTGGTAACAGTAAAGTACAAAAGATCGTGCTTCAGAAAAACGTATGCGTATGCCTGGGACAATTAAGGGGTGAATATATGCATCTGCCAACATAAATTTTAGTCTTTTTGTTTATCTCTTGGAAAAAAATCGTAGCATATTTTGAATATAGGAGGCTATTGGCACTAAATTAATATCTGAGAAAGAGAGAGTTATTAGAACGAGGGGACTGTTTATTTCAGACAGCAAAAATGCGTCGTTACCATTATGCGGTAGATTACCTTGAATATAACAAAAAATTCCGCAACTTCCAGTTAAAAATAATAAAAAATCGACCTATCGTTCAAAATCAATTTTTGTTTATGATAGAATTTTAATTTTATTACTTTCTGAGAATAAAATGCCGAGAATAAATCTCATTTTTCTTTTTATTTATTTATTTTTTAAATATTATTTAGAGTAATGCTTAATTGTTATTATTCTTTTCTTTGACCGTCTGTAGTAATGATTCAGATATAAGTCTGTAGAAAACACTAATAAAAGTAAAGTTTATCTCAATACTTTACTTCAAATAAAATGAAAATAATATGTTGGCGTTACAACATTATCCATAAAAAATACTTAGAACGTTTTTACGAAGTACCAGAAACAAAAAGTTAAATTCATTGCGTTTTTCTAATGGTAACTAGTACGTTTAATTGCATTACACTCCGATGATGTTGCTCTATTTTACATACAAAAAAAATACACTATATTATTAAAGGGTATTGTAAAATATTTGCTAGAGTAAATGATGTGTGAAACAAAATTTCTTAATATGGCTACCCAAAAAAAAAAAAAAAAAAAAAAAAAAAAAAAAAATGCTATCTAAACGTAGTAATTAGTAAGTTTTGCATATATTTTTTCCAAACGAAATTTGAATGTAATATGTAAAGTAGGAAAAACATTGTTCATATATTAGATTAAGTAAAATAACTCAAATAATTCTTCATTTCGTGTAGTTGGTTCTAGAAAGGAGTTTTTCAACTGGCCATAAAATTAGTAAATTATGTGATGCGTATATAACCAAATATTCTCGTAGAAAAATACATAAACTAATTCGAATACATTAACAGTTTCAAGCAGTATTTCTTGGAAGAGTCTAATAGTATATTATCGCCTTTTTATTCTGGTGAGTGTTTAATCTAAAAAGGGTCATTATCAAAAATGCTCAAAAAGTCTTACTGCATCGCTAAAAATTTGGATTGGCTCCTCTGACTTTTAGAGCATTTAGATGCGGTCAGACGTTAAAAAAATTTTGAATTGGAGAATGATTCAGCAATTAAACAAAAGTTAAATGAACAGTAGGGTGTCTGAGTATTTCTCCCTAAGTTCATATATTTGTATAATGGACTGTTATGTATTTGAATTATTTTGTGCAACCCTGCGGAAGATTTTAAATGTTAAGCACGTAGTTTTTAGTAACAATCATTCATTACCTAAACTCTAAAACATACATCCTTGTTTGTACCTTTTATATAATTTAATGAACTTTAGTACCTTTCTGAGAAACAATGTAACGTATATAAATTATTCTCTTTTAATCAATTTAACATTACTAACATAAACTCTAGATAATTTGAATCCACAGACTGCAATGTATAAGAAATCTACCTTTTATTATTGTAAAAAAAAACTATAAGACCTACACTCCCAAAAATCAGTAAAATTATCGCGAAAATGACCTATATCTGTCTTAAAAATTTTATGTTAATAGAATGTACAGCCGAGTTCAGACGCTAGAACACTTCAAATAATTTGAATCCATAAGCCGTAATGATAATGAATTATTTTTTGTATCCCTGTAAAAGGACTATAAGTCATGTGATGGTAACCTATAACTAGATATGTTATTTATTTAACTTTCATATGTATAACTAGATATATTATTTATATAACTAATATGTGTAACTTTCAGCTTAATCTGATAATGCATTTAGAGACTGTCTTGTTCATTTAAATACACACGCATACACACACACATACCACAGTAGTATAGTAATGTCGGGTAATAGTGGAGTTTGTCGTACACACTAGTACTGAATGGGATTGAATGGCATATAACTCCAGTAGCACAGCGATATGGGCCAATATTGTACCAATATTGCCAGACAATGGTTTCCATCGATGAAAATCGGCAATTTTTTGCCGATTTTTTCCCAATGTCGCCCAATATCGATCTGCGTCGGAGAAAACTGGCAATTTTTTGCCGTAATATATACGAATTTGAAATATTTATGTTATTGCTAACAAAAAATTATGTCTTCTGATTTTCGCGAAAAAATAAAACCAAAATTAAAAATTAAATATCGAACTTTTCAGAAAATTCAACAATATAGGTTCAACTTTGGTCAATATCAGGTAACATTGGACAAGATCATATCACCATAAAAATAGTAGAAATGAATGCAGAAAACCTCAAAATGCATAGATGCCCAAAAAATTGAAAGTCAAATTTTTTCTTATTTATAATATTTTTCTTAAGTAATATATGTTGGGAAAGAAAACAATTCTCTAAAAAATGCAGAACTTTCATAATATAAGAGCAGCACAGATTGCTGTAGTTTTTTCAGCTATTGGTTTGTTGTAGTTTTTACTACCACTGGCCTAGACAATTACTTAAGTCCTCATACCTGTATAAAAAATTGTACATTGTTATACAACCAATGTGTGTAATGTGGATCATTCGTGATAACAATTATCAAAGTTATGTGATATTTTCTATAAATAAATATATAAATGGACAAACTTCGGTATTCTTTGGGTCCAATGTTTGAAATTTTCTTTGACATGGCACGTGCAATCTTCATTTACAGCAAGCTATAGAAATAGGAAAAATCTTTTACATCATACTGTAAAAATACAGCATTTTTCTAGAAACTTTTTACTTAGTACTGATTTTTCTAAAAAAAGGTTAATAAGAATTTTTTGTATAAAAATATATTGTTGATGCATGAAAAATATTTGTTAACGCATAAAAAATATATTGGCCGATACAGAAACTAATATTAGTAAAGCAATTTCTTTGAGCTTTTTAGTGCTAGAGGCCTATTTCAGTCGGTACAGTTGTCGAATTTTTATACGTCACTCTTAATTAGTGCTAAGGGCCTATTTCAGTCGGTTTATTGAATGGGGATTTATTAAATGAAGTCCCCCCAAGGCACAACTTTGACATGAGTCCCCCCCAGGCCCAACTTTGACATGAGTCCCCCCCAAGGTACCCCTATTTCAGTCGGTACAGCGTTGTCGAATTTTTATAATACACTCTTAATTAGTGCTAAGGGCCTATTTCAGTCGGTTTATTGAATGGGTATTTATTGAATGAAGTCCCCCCAAGGCCCAACTTTGACATGAGTCCCCCCCAGGCCCAACTTTGACATGAGTCCCCCCCAAGGTACCCCTATTTCAGTCGGTACAGCCTTGTCGAATTTTTATAATACACTCTTAATAGTGCTAAGGGCCTATTTCAGTCGGTTTATTGAATGGGGATTTATTGAATGAAGTCCCCCAAGGCACAACTTTGACATGAGTCCCCCCCAGGCCCAACTTTGACATGAGTCCCCCTCAGGCCCAACTTTGACATGAGTCCCCCCAAGGCCCAACTTTGACATGAGTCCCCCCCAAGGCCCAACTTTGACATGAGTCCCCCCCAAGGTACAACTTTGACATGAGTCCCTCCCCAAGGCACACCTTTGACATGAGTCCCCCCCAAGGCACACCTCCCCCTCATTGGGAAAAAGAGAAAAAACGTTGTTTTGCGGCTATAAGACAGTTTGGACTTCCAACGTTATTTGTTACAATATCTGCAGCTGAAACACATTGGTTTGATTTAATGAAAACTTTATCATGGAATTTAGATCGTCACGAATTAACTAAAGAAGAATTTGTCGATATTAACAAGTTTAGCAGTAGGCCTCTGGCACTAAATTAAAATCTGTCAATGTCAGATTTTCATGTTTTTATATTGCCTTAAAACTAATGTGTTTTACTTTCCCATGAATTATTATATTCATAATATCTGTAAGCGAAATTTTTATTCTTTAACAGACGCTGTGGTCAAAAGAACTTCCAGAAAGGATTTTTTGTTCATACCGGGATATACTAGGTTTGAATATACCATATGTGTTATAACTCTGCAGACATTTTAAAAATTGAAGGAATTGGTACAATTGTACAAGTTTTGCTAAAAAATCATTCTCGTGCAGAAGGATTTTTTTTTTTCTTTTGCAAAGTAAAAAAAAAGTAGTAAATTTTTTGTCGATAGAGGGCGCTGTATAGGCGCTTGAAGAGAAATATGCAAATCAAAATCCTATAAATTGCTCGGTTTTATGATTAATATCTCATTTCTTATTTTCCCTTCTAATTCTGCATACATGAAGTTTTAACTGTGATGCTAGCGTGTTGTATAAAGCTTTATGTGGGAAGTTTTTTTTTAACCTCAGCTAAGAATCACCAACTAAAACTGCAGTTACAGTGTTGTAACTCATTTTCAAACATTAATTTGTGGTGATGGCGGACACGTGGAATAGGAGTTATGTGCTAATAAACATTTGCATGAAAATAAATATAGTTTTTCATGGAAATGTGATTTGCTGACGTACAGATCCCTTATTTTATATTATCCCCGAAGCAGAAATTCAAACAGGACAAGTATTCGAACTATTAGGCCAATTGTCATCATTGATTCTCTCATGCTAAAACGTAACGTTTAGGTTGATATAAGAAAACTTTGTAAGATAACCACATGAATTGCAGAAAGGGCAAAACATTTTTTACAATGATTAAATATTCACTTTACCGTCCACACCAAGATGAAGAAAACAAGAGTAAGGTCCAATGAGATGATCTACTATAATTCAACCCCAAAAGTTTAAAGTAAAATTACTGTGAGGTGAAGGTTTTCGCTCGTCACAAAGACCGCAAATAGGATAGAAAATTTTCTGTCTTGGAAAACTCATTTTATCCTTGGAAAAAAAAACGTTTGGTTTATTTTTTGGGCTTGATAATTGTCAGTGCAAAGACCCAGGCCTGAAGGACCTCTCGACTGGGTCTTTCAAAGCCTGTATTTCTAACTGGATTACTAGCCCGCGTTCACGCGAGTTTCAGTGAAGATTATGGAAAATTCGGAATTTGGTGAAACCTTGCTTGGACCTGTTATCTCCTGTCTACAAAATTTGAAAGCTGAGCTAAACAGCCACTGGTGGAGCTACAATGAACAAAACGCACAGCAAATGCGGAATCTGTGATACTTTGTCAAATAAATCAAGTACGAAATTCCTCTGGCATGAGAATTTAAAGACATATTTTGTGCAAGGTAAGAGGGTAGCTTCAATGATAACTCAAGGTTGCTTTAAAGTGTCTTAAAAGATTGCAAAAAAGATGTTTTTAAATTAATTGGGAAAATATTCCTCTTTTACTTGTAGATCTGATGACAGAGGTCCCATTCTGGCTAGAAATGATTGATAAAGCTTCACTTTTTAATATGTTTAAAGATGTTAAATGAAATATAAAAGATTACTTTAATAAGATGTTACTTCTTTACATTTTAAAATAAATAATTTGAAAAATTAGAGATAAATTAGAACTTTAATTTGACACAAAAATATGTCATAAAATTCTCGTGACAGCCTGCATAAAAGAAGTTCGCTGATGTACGTAGCCCGATAAACTTCCAAAGCATTGACAAAGTTCCATTATTCTTCAATTTAATGTAGCGCTTTTTTTTTTTTTCAATTCGACCGAATAGTGACCGGATAATGCAAAATCTATTTCACTGACAAAAGAAAAAAAAAAAATAATAATAAATAAAAATAAAAACTCAAATTTATGTTTAAAAAGTTTGTTTCTTTATTTGAGAATAAGAAAATATGCAAAATATTTCATGGGTGTTTTGGTCAAACAATCCTCTTATTAACGCGACTGTATTATAGTATTTTTAAAAATGTTACTACACAAATTTTAGTCAGTGAGAAAAGTTCGTAGATTTATCATTAAAAAAATGTATTTGGAAAAATTTCCTTTACTTGAATCAATTTATTTGTTTGGTGATCTTATAAGACTCTATATGGAAACATAAAAATTTTATAAAAAAAATTGCAATTTGTGCGAAATTCATCTTTCTTCCCCGTTTTTTATTTTCAGTTTTACGCCCCCCTCTATCCCCCAAAATGCGGGTATGTGTGGAAAGGGGGTGGGGGTGATTTTAATGATATCATATGTTTTTGGTAAAAATTGCACTTTTTCTCAACTCCAAGATGTTTTATTACTGATATTAGAATATACTTTGTAAAACACTTTATAAAAATATTTTTAAACTTTTTAATAATAAAATTTAACGGATATAAAATTTAAAATATAGATTTTTTTAATTGATTAGAAAATTATTTTAGATAAATAATTTTTAATCAAAATAAATACTATTGCTTAGTTATTCGAAGAAAAATTAATGTGTATCAGTATTTATTGAAAAATATAACTCAGTTAACTCATAATGTTTATATTTAAATTTGTTTCTTCCTTACCAAAATCGAAACAGATTTTCTTATTTTAAATGAAATATTTTAAAAACATTTTTTATTTACCAATAAAAACTACAGTATTCGTTTCTAAAAAATAAATAAATAAATAAATAAAAGCATAAAAAAAAGTTTTAAAAAGAAAAAAGAAAGAAAGAAAGACATTATTTTTTTTATACAATATATATATATATATCGAAAAGTAAAAACATTTTTTTTTTCTTTTCTTTGTATATGAAATTTAGCATCACATTTGTGAAAGGCACATACGAGTACTTAGTTCAACTATATGTGTACATTCGAAAAGTTCAATATATGGAATTTCAACACTGGAAAGTTGGAAAAAAAAGAAAAGAAAAGACGTGTCGGACGACATCACACTCTGCAAATATATTTAGAAGAAAGATTTTATTCGCTTTTGCTCACTATGAAACAATATCTCTTGTGTTAGACGGATTTTAACTTCGTCCAAAATTCCGGAACTCGGAAAGCTGAAAAAACACCTTTCTCCGGTAATAACGCTTTCACAGAATTCATGGTCCAAATATTCCTCAATCTGAGTGCGGACGAAAATGAAGTTTTACGCCAGTAAAAAAAAAAAAAAAAAAAAAAGTCAGACGAAGAGAATAAAATCATATTTTTCGAGAAACATATATTTTGAGTTTGTCATGATATGACTTTAAGTTTTATAAAATGAAAGAAAGTATTATCTTTGACATGAATTCGAAGAACATATTTGAAATTAAATTGAACAATATTTTACTTGGAAAAACTTTACATTTACATTTAATGTATTTGATTTTAAATATTTAAAAATCACTTAATACATAACTGTGATGTGTTTTTATATGTACAATTAAATATGGAATTTATTGAAGTTTTATTAATTTGATCAATAATGTTTTGATGAAAACTTTTATACTTAATGTGAGCAGAATGTACAATATTTTGGACAGAGTAACACTCGTTTGATGTTATGTTCTTACAGCACAAAAATTCTTCAACATATAACAAAAACTAAAAACTAAATAAAACTAAATAAATAAATAAATAAAAAATGAAAAATATTTTGAAAGTTATCTTTCTTTATTAAAGTCCATCCAAGATTGGAGAACAATGTCCATATTTGAAAGATATTCGGAGAGTGATTTTATTGTTATTACATTGTAGACAAATTCGTAAAGTGAAAAAAGAATTGTCATACTGATTTAAGACGAAAAAATATGAGTTGGTTATATTTATGAAACATATTACTTGATTTTGAGGATTAATAACTTGACTTTAGTCATGGTGGCAAAATGGAACGTAGTCTTTACATTTTGTCACCATAATATTTATTGATAAATTTCAAAGAAACAGTGTTTTACGATGCACAGGATTTGAATAAACTGCAATTTATTCAAAATCAATAGAATAATGTTATCAGATTTTGTCATAATTCATTAATAGAAGATAAAGAAATTAAGATGATATCAAAGTCGATGGAATTTACTAGCAAGTGGGTAGTTTTCAACAGATGCTGTTTTTTGATGTGTGAGTGACACAGTTAATGCTTTTACTTTTTTTCACAGATTTTGTGTTGCGTACCTTAGCATAGCAGGTTGAATCTGGAAAATTTGTCACAATTAAAGACAAAAAATTTCTATGCTTGTTTATCACTTTTTTTTTCACTGATTACAAGCTGAAGACTTTCTTTAAATTATTAAAAATTCTGCACTCGTTTGAAAAAAAAAAGAAAGAAAGAAAGAAAGAAAAAGTCTTTCAAAGCGCAGTTTTCTTAAAGTACTTACACGATGCTTATATTTTCAGTGCTTATTTGGGATTTTTCTCTCTATTTTTTTTTTTTTTTTTTTTTTTTGGGGGGGGGGGGGGTTAAAATAATGTTTTTGTACGCTTATTTGATTACCGCATGATAATTCAACTTGGATACATAAATGTTAAAAAATTGTTAAGAAAAAAAAAGAGAGCGGGTATTATAAACATGAAGACGAACAATATTTACTCTGGAACCTGGTGTCCATTTCCTCCTGAGTTCCAAAAAAGCATGTATTAAGACATCAAAACTGAATTGACGACAGTAAGAAGATAGTAAAATATGGAAATCATAAGTTTTATAAAAAATATATTTAATGACACGAAAAAAGTCTGAAAATAAATATTTGAAGTTGCACCAAGTATGGCAG
This sequence comes from Salticus scenicus, assembly GCA_963930645.1. Taxonomy (NCBI): domain Eukaryota; kingdom Metazoa; phylum Arthropoda; class Arachnida; order Araneae; family Salticidae; genus Salticus; species Salticus scenicus. The sequence goes on along the minus strand of OZ005650.1, from coordinate 163,987,513 downwards.
CACCAAGTATGGCAAATTCACAAAAGTAAATGGAAGACTTCTGCTTTTATTCAAGGATTTCTGATGTCATTTCTTTCCATGTCCTCTGCAACAAATATTCTTGCTACAAGATCTTCAATGACATCCACTGACGACTATTACACTGATGGTATGTTCTTCTATAATAATAAAATTATACTTTTAAAAAACTAAACAAAACGCTTTTATTTAAATTTGAACTAATGAAGGTTTTAGAAAACAATTACGTGCGTTTAAATCACTAATGAAAAAAAAAATATATATATATATTTGTTGGCACTTGACGTTATGCAAATACGGTTAAATTCTGTGTCACATACGATAAAGTGTATATATATATATATATCAAGATAGATGTTTTGTTTGCCCCTGGAACCTGTACCTGATGGGATATGCACCTGGAAACACATGTATATAGTACTGTCATTGATTGTGAAGTCGTGTGCAAAATCTCTGGTCCATCAGATGACCAGAAGTGACCTAAAATTGAATTGCAAGATTCCGTTACATACATTAATAGTTACACCATGTCAAGTTAATAAAAGTGTGTTAAAAAATATCTTGTTAATTGAGATCCGGATAGCATGCATGCTAAGTATTATAATAGAGATATATGACTTTCATAACGATATAAAAGTAAAATAGGAACATTCTTTTTTCACAGAAGACGGTACGTTTAAGGGCTGTATGCATCTCAAATATTTTTCTTTGACGTTTCTGACGTAGTAGTTTATTCGGGTTTTAGGATTTGTCGTGTATAAACGAGATTTCTGTTTGCGGAATGACAGAAATAGGCTTCAGTCAACCAGTAGACAGCAAGGGCTGCAACTAATGAGTAACGATACGAAGCATTTTCAGCAGAAAGAAAACTGTGCTTTGTAGACTCAGCATTAAGGCTTCGAAAACTACGCAACGAAAAATGCTCATGATAAAATATTCATATTTAGCGTCCATTTTCATTTTCTTGACCATACATTCAATGCATGTCCACAAATTTCTCGTATTTGTAATTCGCCACAGCATGCAATACTGACGTTGTACTGCATTTAAACATAAGCAATTGCTTTCAGTGACTTTGGTGAAACTTTGATGAATGAAACACCTGCAAATGTCGATGTTGCTGTTTCCCACTGGAAAATTGTTATATAAATATAATAGTGGAAAAATCAGAAAAAAAAGACGGGTCTGTCACCGTCCTTGTTAAACATTTAAATATGATTGGTGTTCTGGATATTTGTTGCTTCTCCAGAATGGGAAAGAAAAAAAAAGTTAGCAGTGACCACCTATGTTTGATGGATGCATTTCGAAATATCAATTTTTTTTACTTTCAGAGCGGAATGTGACACTAAGTTCTATGCTAAGGTTTGTCCATTTTGATGGGTAAGATTACCCCTATTATTTCAACAAAATCCTTTTTCAATAGACTGTATATAAATACTTTTTGTTCATTTAGCCCAACAAAGAACTATTTTTACCGACATTTGCAATTAAAATTTTAGAGGACGTCTAAAGGAAAAATGTATTTCATTAATATCATATAGTAAAAATAACATAAGTTTTAATTCCTCATAATAAAGACTAAAAGGCACTGAAGTATTGATTATATTTTCTTGAATATGTCTTTATTCTATCAAAGATGATACTGGAGTTGATATTAGATTGTAGTAAAAATATAGAAGTTGAAAAAATTAAAAATTATATTGCAACATCCACTCTAATGTTTAGATATAGCTATGTAACGAAATAATAATATAAATATAATTTAGTATTAAATATACAAGAAAATTAAAAAAAAAATACTTAAAAATAGTTAGTTTTATGAAATAGTGATTACCTTTTTATTTTTTATTTACTTAATTGGCAAAAATATGTGTTGATTAGTGTAGAGTTGACTTTAATGAGGGAACAGGACCTTTTGTCGCCAAATTTACGATTTTTATTTTTACATAATGTTTTGTGTGTGAATAAATGTATAATTGTATTCCGGAGTGCAAACACATCATTTATATGTTTTTTTTTTTCTTTTGTACTTGTTTGATATACAAAGAATTCCTTTTAAATTTCGACCTATCAAGTTAGAAACTTGATAATATTATGAATTCTAATAATGATGATATTATGAAAAAAAACCTAATATATATCTTCTGAAGCTACAGACATTTTTACGCAAAATGACTCAAGTGTAGCGCAAAGTATATAGTATTTGTCAAAATCTCAGTTATATTTAAAGTTTTGTTTGCATCCAAATTTTTATGTCAATTTTTTCATATAAAAGTTACATACTTGTGAAAAATTTGTTTCAAATAAACAAACATGATAAATTTCACTTGATAATTTAATTTAAAGAAACATAAAAATATTAAACATAAAATCATTTGAAGCAAAAAATATTTTCTTCAAATTAAATGTCTATATTGTAAGTTGACTATGCCTTCAAATGTTAAAAAGTAACTATTTTAGATATTACTTTTACTTGTTCTTAAAAAGAGAAATTCTGCTTTATTCCACATATATTTTATTTTCTGGGCAAATGGCACATCTCTATTTTCACCAGTTTGTCAATTATTGAATTTTTCTTTTTTGCGACTTTTTACTAACCCTGTACATCCTAACGTTAAGTCCAATACCTGAAATTTCAACTCTAAAAAGAAATGAAAGACATGTCACGTGACATCAGGAACTACAAATATCATATATTCTAGAGAAAGATTTTATTCACTTTTGAGAAACTATACTTCTTGTTTTAGACATATTTTAACATTGTCTTGAATTTTGCTGAGCGGGAAAGCAGAAAAACACCTTCTTCGGTAATAATGTTCTCCCAGAATTTATGGTCCAAATATTCCTCAATCATAGTGCGGCCAAAAATGAAGTTTTGCTCCAGTATAAAAAGGGGAAAAAATAGGGAATAAAATAATCTTTTTTCCGAAGAATATATATATTTTGAGTCTCCCATGATTTGAGTTACAGACTGTTAAATTTCTAGGACAGGTATTTCTAGATTCATGGTAACATAAGCGGATATTTTTAAACTTGCAAAAAATTCTTGAAAATTCTACTGCATTCTCTTATTTTCAATTTCCAAATGTTATTTCCAAGAAATAACCTAAAATTTTTATAGCGCCTTTATAATTAAAAGAAACAGAATATACATTCCATAGAGTTTTACGTGTTATAATTTTTACTTTCCGAACACTATAGTAAGGAAAGTATTGTAATCATGTTAAAAATCCGAATTTGAGATTTTGATGTTTCTATACGTTTCGAGGTCCAATGAGTCCGTTTTCACTATTTTTACGATGATGTATGTATGTGTGTGTGTATGTATATGTGTATGTATGTGTGTATGTATGTGTGTTTGTATGTGTGTATGTCTGTGAGTGAACACGCTAGCGTCTAAACGCTTTGTTCGAATAACCTGAAAGTTGGTACGTATATTGTAAGTCACCATAGTACGAACCCTATAGATTTTGGTAAATCTAGCACTTATATATTTTTTTTACAGGGACACTAAGAATAATTCTTTATCATTATTGCCTAAGGGAGCAAAATCTTAAAAGTGCGATAGCATCTAAACGCATTATTCAATTGAGCAAACAATTTATACACATATTATAGGTCACAAATACTCAATCTGTATAGATTTTGGAGAATCTAGCATTTATAGTTGTTTTACAGGGACACAAAGAAAAATTCTTTATCATTAGGCCTATGGGGCCAAATTTTTAAAAGTATGATAGCGTCTAAACGCCTTATTAAACTGGGCAAAAAATTTGTACACATGTTATAGGTCACAGTTGCACCAAATGTATAGATTTTGGTGAATCTAGCACTTACAGTTTTTTTACAGGGACACAAAGAAAAATTCTTTATCATTATGGCCTGTGGGACCAAATTTTTAAAAGTATGATAGCATCTAAACGCCTTATTCAATTGAGCTGAAAATTTGTATGAATATTATAAATCACTGTTGCACTAACTATAAGCATTTTGGTGAATCTAGCATTTATAGGTTTTTACAGAGACACAACGAAAAATTCTTTATCATTATGATCTATGGGTTCAAAGTTCAGTAGCGTTAAATAAAACATCGTGTAATAGATGGAGAAAAATACTCAAACACTCTATTATGGTTTTCTCTCTTTTGTTTGTTTAACAACTCCTCTTTCTTCACTTTATCTACAAAACTGTTAATTACTCAATGTTCCGAAAGTCGAGTGGAGTCACTCCAGATTTTTTGAATATTAAAAAAATGGAAAATGAAAATATTCACTCCTGAGACTGGTTGCTGACTACTGCTTTTCTGAATCAGATGTGTAATCGCAGAATTTATGGGTTGTTGAATTTTACTGTATCAAGGTACTTTATAGGCGAAAAATGATTTAAAAAAATCATATATAATATTCGCTTAGGAATGTGAGTTGCATTTTTGCAGTGTCTTTCTACTCTTTAAAGGGGTGAGGCATTGAAGATACGCATGAGCGGAATGTATATTTTACCTCACCCATCTTTAAATATTATTAAAAAATCTCTCTTTTTTTTTAATTACACATGTGCGCTATTGTGCAGCAAAACTTAAGTATAAATCACTTAATAATGAATATAATATTATTAAAAGATATTACTAGCAATAAAATCGGAGACTAACTTGTAAAGCATAAGAACTAACTTATTAAGGAATCACCATATTAAAATTTTATGCACAATTATTAACAACAAGGTTGGTTGTTCGGTTGTACTTAACGCTGCACTAGTATTGTGCAAGAGGTAATTGCTTACGGTCTGCGACTCATCCCTAAGGATGGTCTGGAGACATCCTATCACAATTTAGATCCCCCGTGGAGGGGAGCAACAACAAGGAATCAGATGAATATTATTTTAAGCCTATGTGACATTTGTTATTATATAAATTAGTGGAGGATTTAGGAATTATATTTGGAATTTTAACGTGTTTTACTGCATTATTAAAGAATTTCCACTACATTATAGAGAAGGATCAACGTGTTGCACAGTTGATCAATGCTTTGAAAAATATTCTGCAGAAATTAATTCTTTACATTTATTTCAGTCTATTAAGTAAAAGAGTGTAGGAATATAGGATTTGTAAAATTTTACTGTTTAACTACAAGAAAGCTTTAAATCTAAAATAATTTATGTACGATAATATAAAATTCTCTAAAAATTAAAAAATGAGGCTTAAAATGTTTTCATAAAACATTAAAAAAAAAAATGTGTATTGAAACAGCAAAAAAGAAAAGATACAAAAACGGAAAAAAAAGACAAATTCCACAATTTCTGATGCCTGGTTTCAGTTATATAATATAATTCAGAGTACTTATATATACATAGAGAGAAAGAGAGAGAGAGAAAACTATTGAAATGAATATATATATATATATATATATATATATAAGTTTAAAGATTAGGAAAACCAAAAGGAAAATTACAAACCAATGCGCAAAATTGCAGCAAAAGGAAATTCAAAACTTAAATGTAGGAATATATAAACAAATGAATGAAATTAAACCCCAAAAAACACCGAGGTCTTCATGAGGAAGGCCCCTCAGTGTAGGGGTGAAAGAGAAGTTTCTGAAAGGACAGTAGCAATTAGCTAATAGCTATCTTTAGCCCCCAACTTCTTACCAAACAGAAAACCACCATTAACTGAAGAGAAATCAAACATACATATAATGTATAAAATACTAAAAAAGTTATAAATTACAAAATTGCAAAAGTTATAAAATTACATCAATTCCTTTAAAAAATATACAATAATATTTGGAATTACTGAATGTAAACAAGAAAGTATAAAAGGAAATAAAATAAAATGATGAATAGACTATTATTTTCATAGTACAGTAAAATTATCACTTGGTTATAGTACACCGATTTACAAAATTATTATTATTTAATTGAAGCAATGCTGTAAAAAAAAACATTTCATTTGCGGTTATCCATATGTGTTTATCTACATGTACATAATATAAATAAAGTTATAATAAACCGCCCATCACTACTTTTCTTTCTCTCAAAAAAAAAAAAAAGTAAGAGAAAATAATTCGGTACATGTATAATAAAACAGTCATCTGAAAGATTTATACTCATTACTTTTATGGCAGATAGTGAGAGAGAACAAAAAGATTCTGAATATCGTAAACCCAAATTAGATATTGAATGAAGGCATTGACTTTGATTACACATATATTTTTCTTGTAGTTCCATGCCATCAATTTCTACTTTTTTTTTACTGGAAGCCGGAAGGCTAACGTCACTATTTTAAAGGAAAACAGTTCACTACGTGTTTAAAAATCTGAATTATCATTCCTTAAATATTGAACTTAGATATAGGGGAAAGTAGGTGGATATGGAATACCATTTCTATTTGAACCCACCATAATAAACTGAAGTATTAATTTTGGATCATTGTGGATTCGACTAATGCAAACTATCAAAGTGTTGTTAATGTGTTTTCATGGTTTTATATTACAAAAAATAGAGTTTAAATGCAAAATTTTTAGTTAAGGGGGAAAAGAAAAAGTTTTTATTTTTTATTTATTTATTTATTTATTTATTTATTTTTTATTTTATTTTATTTATTTATTTATTTTTTTTTTTTTGGGAGGGGCGGGGGTAGTGTAATATGGATCAAGCGGTTAATATGAAAAAGTTATGAAAAGAAATATGGAATATAGATTTACTTAAAGAAAAATATGAAAAAGGAAGTATTTTTTACAGAAAATCATGAATAACTGCAATACAAACAATTGATTTTGAAATTATTATTGAAAATAAACACTATTGAAAAAATTATCAACATTCAAGTTTTTCAAAAATAGCAAATAATATGGTATAGTTGGTACTCCATATTACCCGAATCACTACCTGGAGAATAAATAAACTTCAACTGCACGTTGGTAGAAATAAGTTCATGGAAATCAGACAACAACTAACCTAACACCTCTACCAGAAATGACGCTAGGTTTTCACTCACTTTACTGCTTCGAAAATAGATTACTTTTCTTCCAAAAGTCTGAATCTTATTAAAGAAGTTGTATGAAAAAATAACTATTCTTTTCACTGAAACAAGGTGAACTATTGTTTATATTTGAGGCCCAGTGAAGATATCTTCCGATAGATTGCTACTCAGTATAGGTGAGATATAACGCTATTACATTTTACTCGATTATTCCATATTTCCACTTTCCCCTAGATCATAAATTGTAAAGTTAAATAAATTAAATTACAGAATTTTATAAGATCAATAAAAAATTTCACGGGATTCAGTTTCATTAATTATAAAATTTGAATTTTTATATCGCCCCACCCTCCCAAACACACACACAAAATTAAAAAAGACTTTATTGGATGAAATGTATGCCATATGCTATTAAAACTCTACAGATTCAGTTACGTATGATACAACTCGCCAAACTATCACCAGAAAAAAAAAAAAAAAAAAGTCTCATATTCCAATGTTTATATTGGAAAAAAAGTGACCGCTGCTTCGCAATTCGGGAATGGTGCTTAAATTAAGAATAAGAATATGAATACTTAAGTAAATAAATACGTTTGCATTTAAAGTTCAGAATAATCCGTCAACATCTTTGTTTAAGCATTTCTTCTTTTTTTTTTTTTTTTCCCGATGACATAAAACACGGATTTTTTACATAGCCCTATTAGGGTATGAGGCGAATTTATTCTGGAAATTTTCTTCTATGGACATATAAAAATTTAAATGTAGTAATCCTTGAAATTGTCTTCTTGAATTTTTTTTCAATAGATTTTATAAAATGTTGTACCTGTTTTTGTGTAATTATGTAATTTGGTATTGGTATCTCAGATCAATATAACACTGCTCTCAAAAAAAAGAAAAAAAAATTCGAGGTCTGATACAATTCTTGCTAATTTTTATGTAAAATGACCTCTTGAATCCGAATTGCCCTGTCACCCACCGTTTTCTAGAAACACCACCCCCTCCCTCAATTTCTTAATTTCGTTCCCTGTTCAATAATTTTATGACCGTGAATTTGATTTGAAGAGTGAAAAATAATTAATTTAACACCTAAAAAAAAAAAAAAAAAAAAAAATGAAGTTTAAAAGATAGCATTAATAACAGATTAAAATAAAATATAAGATATGTGATGAATAATTTCAGTGACAAATTCCCCCCAAATTTTTTCCTTGTCGTGAAATGTCCACGTTTTAGACTTCTCTAACTCTGTAGCCCTCAGAAGATATTTAACGGTTAAAATAATCCACCCTTCCCCCCTTCTAAAAATCAAATTTATAGCCATAAAATCATCAAAAATGATAAAATAGGGGGCCATTCCTAAAAAAACGGTGGGTGACAGGGCAAAATGGGCGTCATATTCAGATTCAGGGGGTCATTTGACATAAGAATGTACTGAAATGGTATCAGAGGCAATTTTCATGCCGAGCAGTGTAAATAAGGAAATAAATTCAACAATTTTCTAACACCTTGTATATTCAAAAGGTTAATTAACGGTTTTAGACATATTTAAAAATGCTAAAAAAAGTATACTTTTATGTAATAAAACAACTTAAATACCTTTTAAATGTAATAAAAAGTAATTTCTTTTCATTGACGAAATGATCAAGAACTGTGTTTACAACTGCATTGTACAGATTAATAGAAAACGAAATTATTTGAAAGCTAATTCTAATAGCATATATATATATATATATAAAGAGTGTTTGAAACTAAATATAAAATGATTTATAAAATGTTTTTCATATTATTTATTCATTATCTATGTCTGGGTATATTTTTGTTATTGAAAAAAAAAAAAAAAAAATCGAAATTTTCAGAAAAATGCATCATTAAATCTTGTGCTTTTTCAATGCACTGTCATTACGGCAAGATCTAAGCCTAAGCTAAATAAAGGTGAAAGTCAACTGCTGCAATCATCACACTAATAAGTATTCATTTAAAAGGCCTCTTTATAAAGAAATATATAGCGGTTGTTACAAATAATTATTTGTTTTTAACAAAGATTAGCGAAGCTTAGCAGAGATTATTATCCTTACTACTTAACTAAATGACTTACTTAACAACTCTTATTAACAAGGATTATTATTATATTTTTTAGCAAATAATAAAAGTTACTAGCAACCACATTCTCTTTTGTTTATTTAAATAGTAAATAAAGAATCATTAAATGGAATAAATGAGAAAATAAAACAAAAAGTCACATATTATATCTATTTTGCTGAATATACTCATTGAAAATACGTAGTTAATTATATTTAATATATATATATATATATATATATATATATACAGGGGTGTTTGCGTTCCGGGTTTTTTATTTTATTTCCCACCAGTAATTATGAATTGTATTTTTGGTTATATCAAATTGCAAAACTTTATTAGAAAACTGCCAATAGTATCACTATTAAAAAATTCTGGTAGCAATTTCCGGGGCCACAAACATCCTTGTATATATATATATATATATATATATATATATATATATTAAATACTGTATCTAATTACTTTCGTAAATGATATTTAGTGTGAAATTATATCAAAAGAGATTTAGAAATAAAGTGCTTTTGAGAAATTATCAAATATTTTATCACAATGTTGCATCCAAGCCATCCTCAGTAATTAGGATATAAACATTTATTATAATTTTTATTTAAGAAATATATCGCTTTTTATTTCTCAATGAAAAATTAATATGTAGCATGCAAACGTAAATGAAAATGATTAAAAATTAGAAAATCAAACTTTTGTCGTTGTTCATCTCTTCATTTTATTATACCTTGGTAAATTCAAGAAGTGTAATCAACATTAAAAATTTCATAATAATAATTAATAAACATCATTTCTTTAAATATATTAAATAATTAAAAGTATTTCTTATGAAATTCTAAATTAATGTTCATTTAAAATAAAACTTTATTTAAAACATTTTACATAAATAAGATGATAAACTTGTTATTGGTAATAAATACTGAAAATCATAATGTTTAATTTTTCCATTCAAGTCCCACTACCCTACCGGTATCCAAAAGGCTAGTCTAGATACCAGGTTACATTTGTAGGCCTAACCGTTCGGAGTTTTCTATGGTTTTCTCTGAAATTCGCGTGAATACGGCACGACCACTTTGAAAGACCCCCCACGGACGCCAATTCTCCCAGACTTAGACAGTAATCAATTATTTTTTATCGCTACACTAACACAAACTATACTAAATTTAAAACATAAGAAAAATATAAAACTTTTTTTTTTTCATGAGAAAAAAGATGAAAAAATCAAATATCACATAAAATTTTAAAACTTACAAAAGCTGAAGAAAAATATTTTCAAATATTTTTGGACGGCTTTTTGTTGAAAAGTGTCTTTTCCATTTACAAAATCTTCCGAAGAATATTTTCCAAGAAAATAAATGCGTGACCACTACCAAGTTTCTGGACAAAATTCTTACGTAATGCGATGACAAACATGAGACACAATAAAACCCCTGAATAGAAAAGAAATTTACTTTATTCTCCTTTTATTCTTCTTCTTTCTTTTTTTTTTTTTTTTTTTTTTTTTTTCTCAGCTGTTTTTTTTCTCTCTTTTTTTTCTCGTAAGCTGAAATAAAGTTAATCCCAGCTTTTACTGTGTTAGGAAATGCAAGCGAGTTGAATGAAATTTTTCGCATTGAAGTGCTTGACGTAAAAAATAGCTGAATTCATCAGACTTTTATAAGATGTTTATTTGAACAGATTTCTTTTTTCTCATTTCATCGTGATGAATCAGACGCATTGTTTAGATTAACCCATTATCGCCTGAATTAATTCTCCTTAATATATTTTGATAAATATCAGAAATCTAATATTTATTACTCTACACTGTTAAAAAGGCTCTTACTTTACAGTTTTTTACTGTATAATTATATTATAAATTACTGTGTTAAAAAAAATATTGCGATTTTCTAATAAATATCAGACATTGTTAATAATAATTTATTAGTCACTGTAACAGACCCTTTTTTCAGTATTATTCTCACTCCAACAATCATTTATGGTTAAGAAGAGAAAAAGACGCAAGCTTTTAAAGTTTTAACCGCAAATCATGAGCAGTTTTAGTAAATTATTACTTTGAGACTACAAACCTTGATAGGACGGTGAATCCCAGCATTTGACAGCGGACTTTAACAGTCATTATTATCTATCACAGTATAAATAGATAGAGTACTTATTACTTACAAACTTTGAATAAACACCATAAAATGCAACGGGGAAAAATTTCCAATGTATATATATTATTATATAAGTTACTACGGTTTACTTACAGCAGAAAATGTTAAATTTAAACAACACTTATATTAGAATAAAATTACATTCTTTACTCATTTGAAAATTCTGAAATAAAATATTTGAGAAATGAAAATTTCGGGATAATAGATAAACAGGCCATCACATGTTAATACAGACCTCATAAACTAAATATTATAACAGGTATTATTACTGACTTTGCATTTAGTAGGCGTACGTGCGCAAAGAGAAATGCTTGCGGCATTTTTGAAAATTCATAACTGGTAACCTAAATCACAAAACTGTAATAAATAAAAGAAAAATTTTGGTAGTTTCCATAGCCTTCGACTGTCATTAAAAGGAAATAAAACATTTCAAGAAACCACAAACATGTCATGCGCTATTTTATTAACTATCTCTTCAAATGAAGACGCTTAATATTAATGGATTAATAACACAATCTAATCTGAAACAATGAAAATAAATCATTGAGTTCAAAGTCCCAGATGGTCCAGCATAGGTTAGACCATCTCCATGTAGCCAAAAAACATCTAAAAGTACAAAAACAGTAGCGGATTCTTTAAAATACCGCTTATTATAAAATCCATGCACTTAAGAATGTGAGAGGGCGAGGCCTGATTAGCTTAATACCAGGGGCACTACAGGAAAAGTTTATGACCCTGCTGGAAAGTGAGCACTCTGATGTGCCCTCTGAAGAAACGCGTGAAGGACGTTTGACGCTTTCTATCGGAATTCAATTGGAGAGACCCACCAAGGCTCCTTCTAGTGCACCATGGTCAATTAGGTGAAGTTCTAAAAATTTTATTGATTACAAACTTCCGGAGGGAGACTATTTCACAGTATGCGAGAATCTCGTAGGGGTGTCACATCCTTAGCAGAAGCAGTCTTGGCCAAAACATCAGCAGATTTATTTCCAAAAATCCCGCTATGGGATGGGACGCAGTGAAAATGTATTGTGTGTTTCAAGGAGATCCGAAAGATATCTAAAATTTCCAGACTCGTCCTGTTCCCTACTTTTATCCAATTAGAGAGGTGCTATATAGTACTACTGTCAGTTAAAATCTAAATCATTATCATTAAAAGTCAGTCCCTTAGCATTGTCAATGAATTGAAATCTTTTTTTGATTGCTATAAGCTCAGACCTAAATACCGAGCAGTCGAAACATATTAAGACGGAATATTAATTGCAGCAGAGGGAGTTGGTATGTATACAACACTACTAGTTACTCCTTTGTTGTCCTTACTACCATCATTATAAATCACAAAAGAGAAATTAATTATGCAGTTGATAGCCTCTAGAGTCAATTGTTTAATAAAGGCTTGGATCACAGAATTTTTCTGTTACCATCAGATATTCGTCATGGAAAAATATCTTATCAGAAGCAAAATCAAGATACAAAAGTTGTTGAGTTCAAAATATGACATAGAAATAATTAAAAATAACTATTAAATTTTAAAATACTTTTCTTTGTATCAGAGTTTAGTGACAACTATAAAAACAACGTTATTACAACATTGTTATTTTTTACTTTCTCAAAAGTATTTTTTTTAATTGACATTTACTAAAATATTCATTTATACGCTCTCATTTTTACTATGATTGTGGTCGGTAATGCAGGAAGCTATTTAATATTCTATGTGCGATACATATTGTACGTAATGTTCCGCACTTTAATGTAATACAGTTTTGTTTAATTAAACCAGTATTTAACTTTCGTTTATGATTCATTTTTTAAAGTCTTATGTTTTACATAAAATTAAATCCATCATGGTCCGGCTAATTTTGAAGACGATATTTTGATTTTAGAATTAAAATAGAGTGTTCCACTTCTGCTCTCTAACCTCTGCAGAGCTCTACCTGCCTGGTCGCACATTTAACTATCACTAAAAAGGGGTATTTTTAGTGCATAACATAAGGCAAAAACAGAAATATATTACAAGTAGAAATTCCATGTCTGATATCACATTGAAATACATAATATTTAACGCTATATCATCTGTTTAATGAATTAATGAGCAGAAATTTCCTATATGCTGTGGAAACATGCTGACAGTTATTTTCCGTAACTGAACAATGCAGAAAATATCTGTAGAGAACAGACTTTCTCTTATAAGACACACTGTAAAAAATAACTCGTATTAATAAAAAACTCTTATTATACCACACAAGATCGAAACAAGGCTCCCCGCATGGTAGGCGAGGCTTTTACCTCTCAGCCACAAAATACATATTAAACTGTTACTTATTACTTTCGGATCGCTTTTGAACTAGGTCAGTATGTATCAGTTTTTAATATTTTCTTCATTCTTCATAACAAACTCAAATATTAATATTTTTTTAAAATCAAAAATATACTTTAAAAAATCATTTATGAGAATTTGAATGATTTTCAGATAATTAGTACACAAGTTAACATGTTTAAAAATAGTTAAATTCTTTATCTTAAAGCCGTACAAAATTTGAATAATTCTCAGACGTAAAAGCAGTATTAGCTCATTGGTCTGAGGACACGACTGTCGTGTCCAATTTTATGCGTTAATAAAATACTACAGTTAATTCCTTCTTCATCTTCATACATCAAAAAAGCATCAAATATATATATATATATATATATCATATTTTTCAAAAGAAAAAGAAAAAATAATAAATAAATAAATAAATAAGTGAGATATACAGTGGATATTCAAATTATTAGATTTTTTTTTTTTTTTTTTTTTTTTTACTATGACATTTCTCGATTATCTAAAAAAGTAATAGACGAAATGGTCTGAAACTTCATACATGCAAATAACATTTAAAAACTCATATTTTCCATTATCGAATTAGTCCAGAGTGCAATTAGGGGACCAACCATAAATTAGAAAAGAGCGAAAATACTTTGGATCACCCTGTATCACAAAAAGCTACAAATGACTTGTAACTTTAATACATTGTTGCACATACTATAAACAATATTTCAATGATTTGGTGCGGGAATTGCGCAATTATTTAGGCAGATATATATATATATATATTTAATTAATTACTAAATTTTTTGACAAGTTTTTTGCTTATAAGTAGAACGGATTTCCATAAAATTTTACAAAACTTGCAGAAAAATTGACAAAACATTAGAGAAACATTATTTTGAAACATAAAATTCCTACGTGTAATATTCCTTGAGATATGAGTATTTTTAGTAAATATTATTTTACTGCGCATGAACGAAAGATAGAAAATTTTTTATTGCATAGGTTTAAAGCTAAATAAATGGAGCAACTTTTGTGGAAAGATCATTTGAATAGAGTAAAAATTAAGCAAATGGTCGGCAAAGCAACGAGCTAGATTTTTAGGTATTTTCTAGGGTTGAATTTTCATAGGGTTTTTTTCACATGCTGCGCATTTAATTTGAAGATTCAATTATTTCAACCACATTACAAAAGTTCGTTTCTGTGAAAAACACCTTACAGACTTGAAACTTTAACATTTTTTTTTTATTTATTTACTAAGATTTGTGAGTTCGTGAGGTGTTTTTCACAAAAAGAACTTTTGCAACGTGATTGAAACAATTAAATCTTCAAATTAAGTACGCATCATGTGTAAAACCCCTTATAAAATTTCAACTCTGAAAAATACCTAAAAAAAATATCGTTCTTTTGCCTACAATTTGCTTAATCTTTACTCTATTCAAACGAATTTTTGACAAAATTTCCTCAATTTATTTAGGTTTCAACCTAGGAAAGACTTTTTTTTCTATTTTTTGCGCATGCACAGTAAAATAATATTTATTAAAAATGCTCATAGCTCAATGAACATTATGCGTGTGAATTTTATATTTCAGAATAAAGTTTCTCTAAAGTTTCATCAATTTTTTAGTGTAAAAATTTGTGGAAATCCGTTCTAATTATAAACAAAAATCTTGTAAAAAAATTTAGTAATAAATAATAAATAATTAAATAAATTAAATCTGCTTAAATAATTGCGTAATTCTTGCACCAAATCATACAAATATTGTGTATAGTGTGTGCAACAACATATTAAAGTTACAAGTCATTTGTAGCTTTTTGTGATACAGGGTGATCCAATGTATTTTCGCTCTCTTCAATTTGTGGTTGGTCCTCTAATTGCATTCTGGACTAAATCGATAATGGAAAATATGAGTTTTTAAATGCTCTTTGTATGTATGAAGTTTCAGGCATTCCGTGTAGTATTTTAAATAATTGAATTAAATTATTGAATTTAAATAATTTTAAATGATTGAAAAAAATGTCAAAATCAAAGAAAATCTCTAATAATATTAACACCCACTGTAGTGTTAATGTACCAAGAGACATATTATTGTTTTGATACCAAGTTTTCCATGAGCAAAACAGAGAAAGCACGTACATACCAGATAAAATCTGAATCAATAGTTAAAAGTTTTGTTTGTTTACAGGGGAAAAAAATGTGCATTCTGTAAGATTGAGAATTAATTTAACGATAAATTTTTGTTTAGAAAACAAAAATTTGTGTATGAAAGTTACACCACAGACGAAAAACCTATTCCAGTTAAAAAAAAAAAAAAAAAAAAAAAAAAAAAAGTCACTGAAAAAAAGCACATTACCGACTATTTTAAATAACATAAATTCAGTTGAACATTAATGCTGTTAAAATTTAATACCAAAATTTTACATACGGTCATAGCAAAAAACATTCTTAATTTTGACAAAATTACACTACTTTTTTTTTTGTGAATAAAAATGCTTTTTGTTTGCTTAGTATGACGCAAGTACGACAAAGTCTACAAAAATAAATATGCGAAAACAGCCTCAAAAACAACCAGTTCAGCTCAAAGTTTATAAACGGTGTTATATATACAAATCTAAAAACATCACCAACTCGTGTAACATATAAATGATCTAGCGACTATAATTAAGGAAAAAATCCTACTTTCTAAACTTTTGTAGCTATCTTATTAAATATTAGTCCCAGAACCTAGATCTAGAATTTTCTGGAACTGCTAATCCCAGTAGTGTTTCCAAAAAATTTTGTCAAGAGTTTCGCTAAAATTCTTCAGATGATGCAATCGCTTTCAACGTAAGAATTTTTGTAAATTTTGTAGAATACCCATGCTTACAAAATCTTCATGTATCCTCAAAAGTGACTCAAACATTCAAACTCAAAGGCATTCTACAGAAATATAAAAACTTCAACTTTCATAAGCTCTCGTACGTATATCGCTTGCAACGTGAAACCAGGAAATATCACTTATATACCAGATAATTTTTACCTAATTCCTTAAAAATAATGACAGCAAAATGCTCAAAAAAAAAAAAAAAAAAAAAAAAAAATCTGATGTTGTAAGGTTATGAATAAAAATTTGTAAACAAAGAAAACAAATAGCAAAAACTTTCAACAATAAATTCATAGAGAAATAACTTAGTACGACTCTTCATCCAGAGGGAAAAGTAGGCATAATTGCAGCCTTAAGCGTTGCGTTGATTGTTGCGAATTTTTTATTTTTTTTAAAAATAATTTATTATATTTGTTTACAAAATTATTAATCATGTTATGAAAATTATTTAATGTAGTACCGAAGTTCGACAACCTTTAAATTCCCGAGCTTCGGGATTAGAATTATCTTTAAATACGAACTTTCCCATGTTTACGCAAAAAAGCCACCAAGGATTACTGCAAATACTTTCTAAAAATAACTGCATATGCATGTTTCTCACATTAAAATAAAAACAAAGTATTTATTTATACTGTTTGAATTATCTTCGGAAAACTGCATTACTACTTAAAAATTTATAACAGTTTATAAATGCAAGAGAATAGTGCATATAAAAAGAGATAAAGTTTTACTAAAAAATACAAAAATATAATGCATATTGTAAATTTACGCATTTATTTTATTTTATCATGGGAATACTTGTGTAAATAATCTAATTAATATTAAAATTAAATTAAAATCATTTTTCTCTACCAATCAAAAAACTGAACTCTGTCTGTAAATGTATCTTCAAGGCTATAGAATGAAGCAAAGTATATCTCCATTTTGTTTGAGTCATCTTCGATAAAAGAAAAATATTAATTACAGATTTGTAAAGTTGTCTCTATATAAAAATAAGCAGAAACATGAATATAAGAAACTAAAATTTCCCTAAAAAAATATTAAAATACGAGTAACTATAATGCGCATTGAATAAAATGTATATATTAATCTTGCTTTTACATGGAGATATTTATTAGTTTAAAATAATATAGTTAGTATTAAAATGAAAAAATAAAAATAAAACTCTACCTTTCAATGAAAGGAACATTGTCTGTCAATTTTACTCCATGCATCACCATTAAAAAAATTCTGGAGTGACTCCACTTGACTTTCCGAACTTTCAGTAATTAACGGTTGCATGTAACAGAAGTCATTTAGTAAAGAAAAGAGAAAATTACAATAGAGAATTTGAGCATTTTTCTCTATATAATAAGTTGTTCACATAATAATAATAATAATAAAATTTAAAAAATTGTTGTGTCCCTGTAAAAATATATACGATCTAGATTCATACAAATCTATGCATTTTGTGCGATGGTGACGTATAATGTGTATATTAATTTTCAGCTCAATCAGATGAAACGTTTAGACGTTATCGCATTTTAAATAATTTGAGCCCATAAACCACAATGATAAAGAATTATTCTTTGTGTAAAAAAAAAAAGAACTTTAAGTGCTATAGATTCTACAAAATTCAAACAGTTGGTGTGACGGTGATTTATAACATGAATATAAATTTTCAACTCAAATGGACATGGAGTTTAGACGCTATCGCATTTTAAAAAATTTGAGCCCATTCGCAATGATATAGAATTTTTCGTAGTGTTCCTGTAAAAAAAACCTATTCGTACTAGATTCATTAAAATCTATGCGAATCGTGCAAAGGTAAGCTATAACATGTGTATAAATTTTCAGATCAATGGAATAAGGCATTTAGACAGTATAGCACTTAAAGAATTTGGATCTATAGACCATAATGATAAAGAATTCTTCTTTGTGTCTCTGTAAAAAATCTATACGTGCTAAATTCACCAAAATCTATACAGGTAGTACAACTATGACCTATAATATGTGTATGAATTTTTTACTCAATGAATAAGACATTTTACGCTTTCGCATTTTTAAAAATTTGGTCCCATAGGCCGTAATGATAAAGAAGTTTTCTTTGTGTCCCCGTAAAAAAAAAAAAAAAAAAAAAAAAAAACTATAACTATTCACCAAAATCAATAGGGTTTGTGCTATTGTGACCTACCGTTTAGAAGCTATTGCCTTAACTCACATGCATACACACGCATACATACATCATCGTAAAAATAGCAAAAATGAGCTCAAGAACCACAAAATGCATAGAAACATCAAAATCTCGTAGTCGAATTTTCGACTACGTGTATTCGACTACATGTGTATGTTCGGAAAGTAAAAAGCATTTCTCCATACTGTCTGAGTTATTTTCCACATAACAGTTCTATTATTTAAAAATTTATTAGAATACTTATGTATAAAGAACTAAAGTTTTACTAAAAACAATAAAAATATAATACATATCAATTAAATTTTACATGCTAATTTTATATTAACATGGGGATATTTATTTATTTAAAATAGTCTAATATTTAGATTGAGTTTATAAAATAATATCAATGGACATTAATGTAAGAACTCTACTTGTGAATATTGCTCCATGGAAATAGCATGAAAACAATGTAATTCTCTATATTTTTAAATTCATATTCGGGAATATGTAAATATTACTTTCAAATTTCAAACAATTGTTATGTGTAAACATAGTGAGAATCATAGGTAAAAATAAATAAAGTTTTACAGAAATATGTGTTAATAAGACAAATGAATTAAATCTTTTATATTAAATGTAGTTATCCATGAGAATATTTAATAGATCAAGACTGTCTATATTAATATTAAAATATAATTTTTTAAAAAATAATATCAATGGATTTCAATGTAAAGAACACTGTAAAAGCTATACCACGTGAATATCGTGAAAAAATTTCCCATGATGCTATATAAGTCCTCTTCTAGAAAATAAAAATAATATTTACAAATTATTACAAAATGTACATAAAACACAGTGAGAATTATTCATATGAAGAATAAAGATTCATCGAAAAAAAAAAAAAATAATAATAATAATTCCCGTTATTTAAAATTTATACACAACTTTACTTTTGTAAGAGAATATTTGTTAGTGCAAGATATTTATTTAAAACTTTGCAACAAAGTTGAAAAGTGTTAATGACTTCTGTTTGCCTGTTATAATAATAATAATAATAAAGTGGAAATAAATTTAATTTCCACAAATATTGTTAGACTGCATTGAAACTGATATACGTTATTGATGCTTACTTTGACATATTCCATATTTAAAATGGTATAATTATCTCCACTGGTTTGTGTACTGAGACTTACAAAGTAATTCCAGGGTAATACATTCTAGGAGAGGCAATTCTACAAAGCATATTTCAATACCACTCTAGTACGCCAAACATAATACAAAGACACAAAAGATTGTTTTACTATATGATATGATAATAATTGGCGAATATTTTTTATAGCCAAGCAAAAACACTCAGATACATTAGGGCTTTGCAAAAATTTCTGCAAATACATTTTCAATCCCGTTGTGCGTTTTTAACACTTTCCAATAAAGTTTAAAAGTACGTTTTCCATTCGTCTATTTGTCTCTCTGTATGTCTCTCAGCTCTCGAATTTCCTTAAATGTATTTCGAATGTCTGTAAATTGATATATTTTTACCATGTTCCTAATAGCATGCTTTTTATTGAAAATTATATAAACATACATGCAGAGTTAGTTGATAGTTTCATACAGAGATTCTCAAAAGTTTCCCGACGCATTACGGTTTATAAAATCTATATTTTGAAAGCGTATTTTATTATTTTTATTTTATACACAGCATAATGAAATCAAAAATGCGTTATTAAGATTCTTAAATCGTTTTTTCACCAGGAATAAGATATGATTGGTCATAAAGATTGTTTCAGAAAAGCCCACAAATTTGTTCAGATACACCGAGAAATGTAAATTGAAATTGCTCAATGTAAATTTTTAATGTAATACGGATTATTTTAAAGACAGTATGAATTTATGTTTATACGTATGCAAGTTTTTTACAATATACAGTCCTACACCTACACAATATGAGCCTTTTTAATGCTTATTCCACAGCATTAAAGATATTATATATAGAAATTTTTGTAAAATTTTCTTGCTTTATAGTTAAAAAAAAAAAAAAAATAGCTAGCCTGTTTTTTAGCAGTATGCAGATCAACTTCAAACAAACTATTCTATGCATTTTCTTAAAAAATAAATATATATTAAAAAAAAATAACAATTATTTTCCACAAATTCAAAACCAAAATGCATTTTAATTTGTCAATTAGTAGATAAAATATTGATTTTTAAACGATGTAAAAAATAAGTATAGTCGGTAACAAAAGTGTCCGAACACTAGCAAAAATTCCTATGTAAAAAAAGTACACTTCATACGGTTTTGTTAAACAAATCCTTGTCGAATCCTGTTCTTAGTCAGTGTAAGAACATGATTCGATAAGGATTTATTTATCAAAACCGTATGAAGTGTATCTTTTTTACATAGGAATTTTCGCTAGTGTTCGGACACTTTTGTTACCGACTGTACAGAATGTAACGTAGTTTATAATCTATACGTAACGCATGATTTTTCTTTCTTTTTTGTTAATATTAGAATTAAATTTCAAAATTAATGTTTGTGGCTATCAACATAAGAAACTATCTGTAACTTATTCTTCCACATTAACATAAAAAAAAAAAAAATGTATATATATTTCAACTGTATATCTGGCTCACCATAAAAATAATATGTTTAAAAATTTGTAACTGAGTTAATACATGTATAAACATAGTGAGAAGTATGGGTTTAAATAGCTTAAATTTCAATAAAGCCTATAAAAATTTTAATAGCCATTAATTAAAAGGGATAAAGTATTTTACTTTTACTGAAGAATATCCATTAATGTAATTTTTTTTAATTAATATTAAAATGAATTATTAAAAATATAGTCATGATAGATGACAAATACTTAAAAAAAAAATTAAAACCTGTTTTAGAAAATATGTTGAGAAATCCTTAGCCTATTTTTCATGAAAAAAAAAAATACATTTAAAAAAAATTATAAATTGAATAGAAAAGGATTCTAAAGCAGCAACAAATGCATGAAGTGCAAGTTGAGATGTATTTTGAAAAATTCTACCGTTGTTCAAGAAGAATTTTTATACTGCTTAAATCCAAATACGATACATATATTCATTCGAAAAATTCTATGAATTTTTCTGGAGAAATTTAGTACTTATTTTGCGTATGTTGTTAGAGATTTCTGGGAACTGCTATACTCTGATAGAATAAAATTGGTACTTTATTCCTTAAATCTTATAAAATATAGGGGAATATAAATATCTTACATAAAATTTTATCTAACCATTATTTTCTGTTTCTTTTGCCTTTTTTTAATTTCTTTCTTTCTTTTCTTTCTTTCTTTTCTTTTTTTTTTTAATATTAAGGGCACTAAATATTAAGGGCACTAAAATGGCTGCTTTCTATACTTTTGTAAACCGTGCCCTTAATATTTGTTCAAATCCTATTTTATTAAAATCTGAAATTAAATACCTGAAAGCCATTGCAATTGACAGAGGTTATGACCCTTCCATTATAGACAAAGCTATCCAAAAATTATAACTCCCTCGTATTTCGTCCACTAAGTCAGTCTCTTCTAATATCAGTATTGTCTTACCCTAATTTCCTAAATCCAGTCAAACCATAGCTAAAATTCTCAAACAATATGATTTTAAAATAATATTTTCGCCTTCCAATAAACTCACCGTTTCTCAGTTAAAAGATCCTATTGATATGCATAATTCTTGGGGTATTTATAGTATTTCCTGACAGTGTGGTTTATCATATATTGGCCAAACTAAACGCAGTCTTAAATTTCGTCTAAAAGAACATATGAATTACGTCCGCAAACAAGAAACCAATAAATCTGCTATTTCTAAACATTGCTGGGAGGAAAATCATAATTTTAAATTTAATTCAGCTAAAATAATTTGCAGACCTAAATCCATTCATGAACTCGATTTCTTTGAAGCTTTTCATATTTATAAAATTTTAAAAAACCTTGTAAATTGTGATTTCGCTGTTCCCTATTTGTCTGACTGTTGGAAATTTTATATTCAGTCCACATTTTCTTAATTTTTCTACTGTTTACACAGCTAACATTAATAAATTCCTATTGGCCACTCTCCCCACCTTTCCCGTAATCCTATTGGTTGAACTAAATTCGGCCCCTCTCCTATATATACGAGCACTTCTGCAGATTCAGAATCCTTTTTGCACTGAAGACGGCACGCTTAAGGCTTCCGAAACATCTGTATGCATTTCCAATATTTTTCTTTGGCGTTTCTGACGTAGTAGTTTATTCGGGTTTTAATCAATAATATTACTCTGCAAAATCTTATTTCAATTAAAATTGCAACAATATTAATATGCATAATAACTGACAGGTAAATTGTTAATTATTAACTATAGAATATTTTATGTATTGATTTAAGCATTTAATATCCGAATAACTGTGGTTCAATTTTGTTCTTTGCGCTCTCTAATTGATTATAACAAAATTTCATCAATTTGTGTGAAAAGTTGTACTACCAATTATATCAAAATTTCATAAATTTTAATGGATTTTTATTATAATTTAATTTTACTGTGTTATATTTTATAACATATTTTGTAGTATTTATATTAAAAAATTGCAACAATTATTTAAACAGCCAGATGGAACTTCATAATTTATTGCTGTGAATAATGTAAATGTTAAATTTTTTAAAGTTTTCTATGAAATAGTCAAGTAATTTTCAATCTTTAATTAATTGAAGTAAGTAGAAAAAAATGATATTGAAATAAGTTATTTGTGCGCTTAAAAGAAGTTAAATGTAAACATTGTCCCGTCAAAGTTTCCAAACTTTTTAAAATTCCCGGTTTAATCACCAAAATTATCATGTTTATTTCTCTGAACCAAAATTATCGGTTTTTTTACATCTCTATTTTCCATTCATATTGAAGCAAAAAAATTGAGCAGTTATTCATTAGTGGTAGTTGTAAAATTCACGGACGGTAAACTTCATTCAGTAACAACATGTCAGATAACACAAACGAAGTATACGCGGATTTGCATTTGATATACGGATGAGCAGATGATAATGAAAGACTAGCAGAAAAGATGTACCCCAAGGAATATTCGAGGAGGTGTCGTCTGCACTATACATATTTACGACCATCAATCGACGGCTGAGGAAGACAAGATCTTACCAAATAACGAGATATAAGACAAGACAAGAATGCAATGTGCACACACCTAAAACAGAATATTGAATCTTGCAACGGTTTCCCGATTCAATATTGACAAGTACACGATCTGTTGTAGTTGAACTGGGTATTCGTTACAAATAAGTGTGGAAAGTTCTGCGTTCGGAAAAAATGCACCACTTCCTACTTGCATACGGCCCCACTTCTACTCGATGATGATTTGCCCTTCGGATAGAGATCGTACGCTGGATGCTTGATGCCAGGCAGTATGATTCAAAGCTTTCCGACATTGTTTCGTTCACACAGAAAGTGTTTTTTTAAAAAGAGAAAGCGTGGTCAACACCAGTGGCGGGTCGTGGACCGAAAACAGGGAAGAGGCACTACACTTAATTTTTTGCACTGTATTTAGTTATAGAGTATAAATTTACCTTTAAATAAAATGAGTATTTTTAGTTAATTTTCAGTTGCAATTATGCTTAATAAAAGTTAGACGTTAAAACTACAGTCGGTAACAAAAGTGTCTGAACACTAGCAAAAATTCCTATCTAAAAAAAGTAGAGTTAATACTGTTTCGTTAAATAAATCCTTGTCGAATCCTGTTCTTAGTCAGACTAAGAACAGGATTCGACAAGGATTTATTTAGCAAAAATGTATTAAACGTACTTTTTTTATATAGGAATTTTTGCTAGTGTTCGGACACTTTTGTTACCGACTGTACTTAAATTTTACTTTTTCGCTCTTCACCTATTTTCGGATCACGAGCTGCCACTGGTCAACACGCACCACACATTTGGTCGTCCGAAAATTCAAATAGCACTTTCTTGTCAAAAGTGCAACATACGTTCAATAATAATATATTTTCAGGATTTATCGTAGACCATCTGTTGGGACCATATCTTGTGCCTAAATTTCTTCCTGGCACGACCTACCTTGTTTTCCGACAACTCGTAATCCGAGATATATTGCGGGGAATATCAGACACTGTGTGTCAAAATGGTCTTTAGGCGTGATGTTACACAAGCATATTTTCCGAATGCGGCGCATAACATATAAGGAAAGCGCAGCTGACGTCACGCTCAGGGCAAAACACTCTACTCAGGGCAAAACATTGGTATTTCCACCAATAGAGATTGTCCTTTTGCCACTCGTGAGTGGGAAAGGTTCATTAAAGGAGCGTTTGTTTGTAAACATGCCCTTTCCTTATACAACAGTCGGTAACAAAAGTGCCCGAATACTAGCAAAAATTCCTATGTAAATAATCTAGTGTGTCACTCACACGACTTTCTCTTATCCTGAAATTTAATACTATAAATACAGGTTGGAGATTAAGAGGTAAGATAACGATGTTATGTAAACCTATGTTAAACAATTCAAATTAGGCTTCGGAAGAGGTTTATATGATAATTAATTCTGTGTGAGGGGGGGCTACCGTTAAACTCTATTTTCCTGCAATTTCCCCCATAGACGTAATGTATTAGAATTCTCTTGATTGTCCCTGTACACGAACCATTTGCTTGATCTTACCGAAAAGCTTACTGTAGCATCCCTATATGATACACATTTAGAATACCAAGTTTGAACTTTCTGCCATAATTTGTTTTTGAGATATGCTGATAACAGACAGACACACAGACACACAGACCATTTGCTAAAAACATGATTTTCGTATACAGGGAACCTCAAAACGTGCAAATGTAACAAAATCTCGCGTTCGAAAATTTGAGCCAAAAACAATACTTTCTCTACCTTATGGGTAAGAGAAAGTAAAAAGTGTACTTCATACGGTTTTGTTTAATAAATCCTTATCGAATCGTGTTCTTAGATTGACTAAGAACAGGATGCGACATGGATTTATTTAACAAAACCGTATGAAGTGTACTTTTTTTACATAGGAATTTTTGCTAGTGTTCGGACACTTTTGTTACCGACTCTACCTGGAGGGGCATTTGATGTGACAGACCTCTTATTTGGCCTCCACTTTAACTTCAATCGTTTGAATTTTTTTTTATGGAATCACCTGGAATCCCCTGCTTATCAGACGTCTGTAAATGCACAGTAGGATCTCACAGCACGGATCATCATCGCTTCAGAAGACATTGCTAGCACATCGGGTACGTTTGACCGTGTCTGGAAATGTTTTGTCTGTCGGTATCGGCTGTGCAATGATCTTCGTGGCCGCAATTTCAAATATTCTAAATCGAACTAAAAAAAAAATTCGTTGTTTTCCTTTGACATTGATTTGCTTTGGATTACTTCTAACGTAATTGTACTTTACGTGGTATCACAAATTACATGAAATACTTCAAATATATAAGAATAGAAAAGTCTCTATATTAGAACTTCGTCTAAGTTAAGGCAAAAGGGTGGATGATTCAGTTGCTTCAAGTTGATGAAATATTTATAATCTTGAGTCACGCGACTAGCACGTGGCTTTGCCTTATCGAAAAAAAAAAAAAAAGTAACACAGTCTTTAAAGAAATTGCAGTTCACCAATGCAAAAATGAAAATCGTTAAAAGTATCGTTAAAATTCGTACCAAACTGTTTCATTAATAATTAATCAATTCGTCATTAATTCGACCTCCACCGCTTCTCGCTTTATTGCATTGCGCATACTCGTACTACCTCAACTGGACAGCTCAGCCTATTTTCCAATCATAACGTTTCTCATAAGATAAAACATATTTCTGAACCATCCCTAGGGGTGGATTCCAGATTATCGCAAAATTTCCATTGCATAACTCTTGTTCGACATGAAATTCGCGCAACTTCAATCTAAACAATCTGATCAGCATATCGGTGTACAGCTCACAAATTCGTCTATGGATTTTACATGATTTCATAGTCTTTGTTTTCAAAATCCAAATTACAAGAAACATTTCACAATCAGGAAATTTTTATAGTTTCAAACAATTTTAGTGTAAGATTACATATGTCAAAGTTTCACCATAGAAACCTTTTTTAACGCACTTTTATTCACTGATGATGTGATTCAGCTAAAAAAGACTAGTATTATATGTGGTGTGCAGGAGTAATTACGTTTTGGAATTTGTTTTCCGAATACTCCTCGTAAATTTGAACTGCAGCCGGCACCAAAAGTATCCGAGCACTGTCCAATAATTCCGATATAAAAAAAGTACACATAAAACTGTTTTGTTAAATAAATCCTTGTCGAATCATGTTCTTAGACTGACTAAGAACACGATTCGACAAGGATTTGTTTGACAAAGCAGTATTAAGTTTACATTTTTTAGACAGGGATTATTGCTAGTGCTCGGATACTTTTACTGCTGACTGTATATCTTCTCATAAATTGTATTAAAAATGTAAAACCCAAGACACATTCTCTAAAATATTTAAAACTATTAAACAATTGTTTTAAGTAAAGATTAAGGTTATGTGGGTTTATCATAACCTTACTGACTAAGAACATGACTCGACAAGGATTTGTTTAACAAAGCAGTATTAAGTGTACTTTTTTTTTAGACAGGGATTATTGCTAGTGCTCGGATACATTTGCTGCTGACTGTATCTTCTCATAAATTGTATTAAAAATGTAAAACCAAAGACAAATTCTCTGAATAATTTAAAACTATTAAACAATTGTTTTAAGTTAAGGTTAAGGTTATGTGGGTTTAACATCGCACTAATGCTACACAGTGGGTATTTTGCGATTTCTAATATTTTAGGGATGATCTAGAGGCATGCTACCAAGATTTTTATTCATCGAGAGGGTTTGGATGACCAGTTTCAGTAACTACCGGAAGTATTAATTTTCACAAAATATGGAGGACATTTGTCCTACAACGAATTTTACGTGCGCCCTCCAATATCAATATCCTCAACGGTCTTTGGATGCCTCGGGGATCAAGCCTACAATCCCCTGGTTACGACTCTGCCAACCAGACTACTTCGGTATGAATTGTTTTAGAAGAACAAAAAAATTTCCTTGCATTAATCATAAAAATTGTATATTTGTGATTATTCTATATAATTTCTAAATAAATTAATTTTTTACTTCCAGCCAGAAAATTAATGCACTAATGTAAAACTTACATATTTAATCGTTCATTCAAGCTGTAAGCTGAATGTAAATTTTTAAGTTTAATGAAGTTTAAATTATTGCTTAGAAAAGCAATCAATATCAGTTAAATAACCTTATGGAATTTCAAAAGTTAACAGAATAGACTGCAAAAATTTTAAATAAAGTTAAATTATATGCATTGTCATACGTTTAATTTTCTCAAGAACAATCAGTTTTAGGAAATGTCTGAATTAACAAGCATCATTTAAAATATTTTTCCGATATCGAAAAGAATTCATGTGATAAAATTAATAAAACTAATCCCAGTTTTCGTATCTTGTAAATTAAAACTGAATCAAGAATTTGAAAAAAAAAGAAAGAAAAGAAAGAAAAAAGAACTATTCTATATTGGTCTTTGATACAACGGTTCTCTGTTTCAATACCTCAGGCTAAACTTCTGCCTAATTAACTTTGCCAAGAACTTCATTTAACTTCAATGACGGAAATAAATGCTTTCTTAAATAATGATCCTATTCATTCTCTCGCTTACGTTTTTATAATTCCAGAAAAAAAAAAGATCCTCTTTTATTTCTAATATCAATGTTTGATGTTATTTTGGAGTAAGAAGATTTTCATTATACAGGTATTCAGCAGCAGGGTTTTTTTTAGATTCGATTAAACTATATTTTGATTTTTAAATAAATTTACCATATGAAAGTTGCCGATAACTATTTATTGCTTGATTAAGGTTGATTAAATTATTGCTGTATTAAAAAGTGTTAAATATGTATATATCGCTCACTGGCTGCAGTAGAGGCACAGCTAAAATAAATACGATTTTTCGACAAAATATAGGCCTCAAAATGTAAAAATACGTTCTTTCTAGCAACAATACTGATGTATATATATATAGATTAAAACCACTGATTCACTGACTCAACATAGCCGTGGTGATTCTATGGAAGATGAAGTAACAAATGCTGGCGTGTAGATTGGTTTAAGATTCTGATTCCAACTAAGACGGGATTTTTCGAAATTTCCCCGCATTCCTCCCTATGGATACAGAAGGCAAAAACGTGTTTATAAGTATAATTCGGCTACAAACTATTTCCAAATTGCAGATGAGAAAGACTAGATTTGAGTACAAAATAAATAAATAAATAAATAAAAATAAGTAAAAATAAAAATAAATAAATAAAATAAAATAAAATAAATAGAAAAATAAATAAATAAATCCCTTTCTGAAATTTTGAAATTGTTGATTTTTAGGGTGGGGGTAACAACGATTTTCGGTGGAAAATTTTGTAAAATCCGGATTTTCGAGTAGAATTTGTTCAATAGCACAAAGATGTTCAAAGCGGCCGTGCATGTTTTTGAGGATATTTTCAAAAACCCATTTTGGTTTTTTACTATTTTCGATTTTAGGGTTACGAGGGAACAAATTCGAGAACCTCCCACCCTCCTTTTTAGCGCAACACCATGACGATTCTATGGGAGATAAACACATAAATTTTGGTGTGCAGGTTGGTTTCAGGACTCTCACTCCCACAAAAACAAGATTTTGTGAATTTCCCCTGGGGGCACAAGAGGCAAAAAACACGTTTATAAGCATAATTCGGTTCCAAATAACTTCGCGGTGAAGAAATTTCATACGGCGAAACTAGACTTAGGTACAAAAAGGCTCTTTTTTTGTGATTTTGGATTTTTTTTATTTTTATGGGGGGAGGGGGAGAATTTCTTAAAATTCAGATTTTCGAGTAGAACTCTTGTAATAATGGTACAAAGATTTTCAAAACAGCCGTGCGTCTTCATTAGAATATTTCTAAAAACCCCTTTTTTTCTTTCTTTTCTTTCTTTCTTTCTTTTTCTTTTTCTTTTTTTTTTTTTTTTTTTTGATTTTAGGAGAGTTACTAGGGGACAGATTTGAGACGCCCCTTTTAGTGCTAAATTTGTCCTGGGGATTCGAAGGAGCTGATGTCACGAATTTTGTTGTGTAGGGTGTTTATGTGTATGTGAGTGGTTATGTGGGTATTTATTAGGACTCAACACTCATTGTAACGGGATTTTGCAAAATTCATCCCTTTCCTTCCCTTAAGGGCAGAGGGTGAGGCAATAAACGCGTTTCCAAGCATAACTTTGCTTAAGATTTTCTCAGTAAAATTAACTAGCTGGAACCCGTCAAATTCGACGGTCACTTTATTGACCGTAATGTTTCAAAAATCGTCTCATCATTATTTAATTGTATTTCAAGTTAAAACATCTAATATAATTTACGACATTTCACTTATAAATAAAAAAAAAAAAAAATGGAAAAATGCTTATAAATAGAAATGCTATATATGACATCACTTTCAACATCACTTTCTTTCTTCTTTGTCAATGGGACGTCAAACTGACTCCAAATAAACAGTTGCTATCTTTTATTTTCCATTTCGTTTAGTACTAAGACTACATGTTAGCTGACCCACCCAGCTCTGCCCGGGCCTATAATAATAACCGTAAATGAACCTTAAATTTGTATGATTTTATATCTTACGATTTTAATCAGCTATAAAAAAAGTCCCAAAAATTAACCTGGGACTGAACGAACCCGCCCGGCGTTGCCCGGGCCCATGATAATAACCTTAAATGAACCTTAAAATTGTATAATTTTATATCTTTAACTCGATTTTGTTTGAATTTCTATTTTTAAATAAAAGCATTGCGAAAAAAGATAATCAGCTGTAACAAAAAATTACCTCGAACTGAACGAAACTCTGCCTTGTTATCCCGGTGCCTGCGGAAGTGCATACGCGGGCTGCTAATAACATTAAAAAAATTCCCAAAAATTAACTTGGAACCAAACGAACCCGCCCGGCGTTGCCCGGGCACATGCTAATAACCTTAAATAAACCTTAAAATTGTATGATTTTATATCTTTAACTCTATTTTGTTCGAAATTCTATTTTTAAATGAAAGCATCGCGCAAAAAATAATCATCTGTAACAAAAAAATTACCTTAAACCGAACGGAACTCGGACTTGTGATCCCGGTGCCTGCGACAGCGTACTTGCGAGCCGTTAACCCCTTCCACTCCAGGGACGTACGTGCGTACGTCCTAGTGCTAATGGCCATTAATACCATGGACGTACGTGCATACGTCCAAAGAAAGTATACAATACAATAATCCCAACGTTGTAGTGATATCAGAGAGAGTTATTTTATTTGTCATATGGTATTTTGAAATTGTATTTTCATTACTGACAACTAAATGGCGTTAGTAGTCTCGGTGACCTATTAGTTTTGGCTACGCCAGTTGATTCGTGATTTCTCGCGGCTGCGGTTGTGTGTAATTTTCGCTGCTCGATTTTGTGTATTTTGCCGGTGTTTGAAACTGTGAATAATGTCTGATTCTAGTGATTCGGATAGTGATTATATCCCTGATTATGACGAATTTGAAGATTTCAATGATGACTTTACAACAAGTGAAGACGGCGAAAGCGATGACAGTGATGATGAACCACTTACAGCAGGTGACTGGAAATTTATGTCGGAACCTTTTGCCGATGCACGTCCTGAGCAACTGCCTGAACTGAAAAGGGACTTCACAACAAAATGCACATTGTTACTTTGTTATGTATTGCTTTATTTCAAAATTATAATCTGGTATTTCACATATTTACACTACAGCTAGCCTGGAGCGGAAGGGGTTAATAACATGAAAAATTTCTCAAAAATTAACCTTGAACCGAACGAATCTCTGACTCGTGTGTCCGCTGCCTGTGGCTTCGGCACCATATAGCAGGCATGCTACGCTCGCGCTTTAAAATCTACTTTCTTCCATCAAAGGGCGCAGTATGTTGTATACGAACATCACCAATCGCCTTAAATTTCCAAGACCTTTCAAATAAGGTGTCACATGGTGGTGGCAACTGCGAAACCCTTTAGTTGCACTTTCCACCGCCAGGAGCACAATGTGCTCTGTACGAACATCACCAACGGTCAGGAAATAGCAAGACCTTTAAAATAAGATGTAACATGATAGGGTCTACTACAAAATCACCTAGTTCCATTTTTCACCACTAGGAGACGCACTATATTGTATACAAATACCCCCAATCAACAGGAAATTTCAAGACCTTTATCACCAATCGCCTTGAATTTCCAAGACCTTTCAAATAAGGTGTCACATGGTGGTGTCAACTGGAAAATCCTTTAGTTGCACTTTCCACCACCAAGGGTCGCAGTTTTTTCTGAAAGAACATCACCAACAGTTAGGAAATACCAAGACCTTTAAAATAAAGTGTAACATGATAGGGTCAACAACAAAATCAGCTAGTTCCATTTTTCACTACCAGTGGGCACACTATATTGTATACGAACATCACCAATCGACATGCAATTTCAAGATCTTTAAAATGAAGTGCTACATGTGTGGGTCTAGAACAGATTTTCCCCTCAAACTAATTTCCCCCCTTTCCCCTCCCCCAAATCTATTTTCCCCGTTTTCCCCCCTTTAAAATAAAAAATTCCAAATTCGCAGAAAGCTATTTTTTAGTATTCGAGTCTAGTCCCCCCATGTACAATTTCTTCACCGTGAAGTAATTTGGAGCTGAGTTATGCTCGCCAAAGTGTGTTTAATCCCTGCCCCCCCTCCCAGGGAGGGGAACCATTCGACTTCTTTTTATTTTTCTCTTTTGATGACACATCTACAGGCCTACCTTTTATTAGACACCTCAACCAAATTTTTACACCTAGCCGTTCTCTCAATTTAGTGGAGACAGACAAAACACGTTTCAAATTAATATATAGATTTTTATGCATGATTTGGTTATGCGTACCCAACACACACTATAAAGGGATTTTACGAAATTTTCCCTTTCTTCCCCTTTAAGGGCAAGAGGGCAAAAACATGTTTTCGAGAGTAACTCTGCACCAAATTATCTTAGGAAAAAGAATTTTTATGTCTTCCTTAATTATGCGTTCCCAACACACACTACAAAGGATTTTGCGAAATTCCTCTCTACATCCCCTTTGGAGTTAGGAAAGGGAGGTAAAAAACATGTCTCCATGCATAAAAGTGCTACAAATTATCTTAGAAAGACGACTTTTTGTATGTGAGTTGGTTATATGCAGCTCTAACACGTCGTATAAAGAGATTTTGCGAATCGTCCCCTTCCTCCTTTAAGGACGGGGTAAAAAAAACACATTTTCAAACGTAATTCCGCTTCAAACTATCTCATGAAGGCAATTTTTTGGTAAGTCAGTTGGTTATGTATACCCAACACGCATTAGAAAATATTTTGAGAAATTACTCACTCCTCCAATTGGAGTGGAGAAGCAAAAAACACGTTTTCAAGCTTTATTTTGCTTTAAATTACCTTAGAACGGCAAGTTTTGATGTTCGGGGGGGTATTAGTTAAGTGTACGCAATATGCACTTTTAGGGGATTTCGTGAAACTTCTAATTTTACCCGGGGGTGAGAAAGGAGCAAAAAGCAGGTAAGAACGATGCCAAAAACAGAGAGAACCTAGATTCGTCATGTTGCGAGCAGGAAAAGCACTACCCTATAATGCAGCGTTTATCATTTGAAGTTTTGATTGATTACAATGATTTTTTTTTTTTTTTTTGAGATATTTTATTAATAATGATATGGAATTTTGAGAATTAATTTAAGTATAGCGACCAGCAAAGCGAGCAAAGCCCTCTAGTATATATATATATATATATATATATATATATGTATATGTATATAGGTTCTTATGGATAATTTTGGCATGTACAACTGAAATCAGAAGGTCCTCGGAATGGTATTACAAAAGCTATAGAATCATTAGTGAAAATCAATTTCATCTCCTTCAAAGTACTGTCTCTCGACATCGATGCACTAATGCGCTTCTTCTAACGTTTTTTCAGCCATCAAAACATGCATAAATTATTTTTGTGAATGCCCCTCAGAGTTCGTAATGAATTTATTTTTATGAAATTAATGGACGTATAAAGAGAAAATTTCAACAGAGTGAATAAGAAAGAATCGCACGTTGTCACTCAGTGTGTTTGTGGACTGTAATTGTTGAACATTTGGTTAAAAATTGACGTATAATAACTGCTGTGTAAGATGGTACAAAATTTATGAGATTTCTCGCCACGTTTCAGGTCATTTTCGACGAAATGTTTCCTGCAAATGGTGCAAAACACTCAATAATTTTTATTTACTGTCTGATCAGTTGTTAGTAATTCATAATGCTCCATACCACGATAATCGAAGTATATAATCAACAATACCTTGATTTATGAGCGAATTTGATACAGCCTTTTCGGTCTTGCATCATTTAGTTCCCCATCATGCTATAGGTATGGGGAACTTAGGTAATCGTGAAAATTTTCGACCTTGGTTTTTTGACTTTTTTACACGTTTTCAGCTGTGAGGAATCCGAAAATGACAAAATTCGTATGGTGTCTGTCTGTAGGGTGTCTGTTAGTGTGTTAGTGTATTAGTGTGTTAGTCCGTTAATCCGTTAGTTTGTTAGTCTGTGTACACGATATCTCAAGAACAAATTATCACAGAGAGGTCAAATCAGTTTTAAAATATTACTTTCGACACTGGCAAGAACCCTATTCATTTGCAACATTCGAATTAAAAACTTCGTAAGTTATTAGAAATATATGATTTTCTTAACATGCAAAAATAGGACAAAAATTCACTTAAATGTGAATTAAATGGAAACTTTTTACTATAAAAATGTCAAACCAGTTTTAAAATATCAATTTTGATGCCGGAATGAACATCAGTAACTATAAATATGCTATTTTGAAAATTCCGCAAGTTATTGGATATTTACGAATTTCTTAACATGGCAGTATAGGGCAAAATTTCACATAAACGTCAATTTTGAGAGATATTTTCATCGTAAAGATGACAGACTACTTTTGATATATTATTTAGGACACTGACATGAATATTAATGACTATGAATTTTCCAATATAATAATTTCGTAAGTTATTGGAAATTTACGAATTTCTTAACATGGCAGAATAGAGCAAAATTTCACATAAACGTCAGTCTTGAGGGATATTTTCACCGTAAAGATGTCAAACCACTTTCGAAATATTATTTAGGATACTGACATGAATATCATAGACTATCATGTTTAAATATCATAGGTTTTTCCAATTTAAAAAATTCGTAAGTTATTCGGAATTTACGATTTACTTAACATGTCAGAATAAGGCAAAATTGTGCATAAACTTCCATTTTGAGGACCATAAATACATTAGACAAACTTCAAAATTACATTTATGATATTTGTTTGAACATGATTGGATACAAATATTCTAATAGAAAAATTTCGTAAATTATTCGTAATTTACGATTTTATCAACATATCGAAATTAGAAATTTTTCAAATAAATATGAATTTTGAGGATTATTGCATTGGAAATAGTAGCATGGAAACTAAACAACGGAATTGAGCCTGATAAAATAAATTAATAGATTAGACTAAGATAAGTGTATCGAAGTGAACGGCGGATAGCCTATTTGGCGGGGATTTCATTCTGTTACTGTATCAAGCTTTGGTCAAATTCATTTCTTTTAACTTTATTATAATATGTGTCGCACTAGAAATTTATGAGAACATAAATATGATGGGGAACTGAGCAGAGTCCACCTATGCCGACTAGTTTTAAAGTGCTATTCACTTGATTGTTGAGCTATTTTTGTGTCAAAAGCATTGATCCAGGTTCCACCACCAGTAAATATATATATATATATATATATATATATATATATATTTAAGGGAATTGCCAGGTAAAAGCATTTCATGGACCACTTGAACACGTTGCTGTTTTTGGAAGAAATTCAAAGTTTTTGGAACAACTCGCAATGCGACGAGCCGCAACCCTAAGTGTTCCTTTATATTAGCTTGAGAGAAACCAAATTATATAGGAAATTATTCAATAATGTCACTTTTTCTCAAAAGACGATCACGAATATCAGTTCTCTGATCTTATGCATTTCTTTATCATCAATAAAAATGGATGGACTATTTGGTCACGGATCATCTTTAACGGATTTTACTTAATAACATTCGTCATTTAGGAAAATCAAGAGAAAAAAGAGAGCAACTGGGAAGTAAATGTTGCTAATTCTTTAGATATTGTGCTAATTTATTAGTTTTGTTGAACTTGTGAAGCATAACAATGAAAAAATCATAAGATGGACCTACAATAAGATTGATTAAACGTTATCTAAAAAGTTGTTAATACATATATAGTGTTTCAGAAATTGCAGAGCCCCGTGTTACTAAATAAAAAAATAAAAAATGTTTCATTTTTTTCTTTTATATTTAAATTAAACATATTTACTGTCAAGAAGGCGAGCACGTTTCCACATTAGGAAATCAGTGGAGCTAAGGAACCAAATTTATGAATATACTGATACGAAAAAGTAACTTTTTCCTGAAATATTTCTAAACTTTTGTACCGAGGGAAAAAAAAAAAAAAGGTTTTAGTTTAAAAATAATGTGAACACTTGGAACTTTAATCATTTAATTCTCTAAAATAACTACCCAACAAACACATACCTTTCAACATATACAGACGGCTCGCAGTCAGCAATGTTGGTTTACTATTGGCAAAAACGCACTTCTGTCGGCGAGTAATAAATAGAATTCAGGCATCCGGTCAGCAGAAAAACAATGTCGGTAGCTGTCATCGGATCGTTTACGGCTAAAAATCGGCAAACCATTTCTATCGGCATACGATACTGAGTCGATATCCAGTATCCGGTATTGGTCCAAAAAAACGTGCCAACGTAGGTCCGAATTTGAAACAGCTTGGTTGAAGTTCGAATTTTTCAATTAAGTATATATATATATATATATATATATATATATATATATATTATTTATTTTACTATTAATATTATTATTGCCTAAGTTTCACTTTTATCACGAATGTTGATGATTTATAGAATAATAAATTCATATATTTGTCAAAATAATAATAACAAATAATAATAATAATAATAATAAATGAAACAAATAAATAAATGAAATTAAAATTAAAAAGATAATAATAGTTATTTTCTTTGAAAAGTCGAAGAAAGAATATATATGTTTCCTTTTTTTACCTTTAATAATAATAATAATAATAATAATAATAATGAATAAAATAAAAATGTTATAATATGCATATTTTTATAATAATTTGAATATCAAATAATTATCTATCTATCTATCTATCTACCTATATATACATATATATTTAAATAATTTTTTTATATTGAAATTATGCTCAATTATTTATTTGATCTAAAATTTAATTAAAAAATTAAAATTAACTCATCTCAATAATTAAAACTTAAAAGTTCAAAAGTTCAAAATTTCCGCCCCAGATGGCAATACTGAAGAAAGAAACTCTATAATTCTTTAAAAATATTGGGTTGTTCGGAAAATAATTTCGTTTATTCTTTTGAAAATGAAAGACGATTTTCTTATATTGTATAAATATTTTATTGAATTACATATTCTCCACTGTGATCGGTTTCTTAGTGATCTCACGAGTTGTTTTTTGGTAGTTTTCATAAATCAATACTTTATTTTGTCTTCATTCTGGTTTTCCAGGACGTAATGCATCTTTAACGTCAAAATTACCGGAACAACGTTTAGTAAACCAGTTTTGACTCTGGCGTTCTTTAAATAAATTTTTTGTACACATATCGTATATTTTTTTCCTTGTTTGAACAGTATTTTCGCCTTTTTGATAGGAAAAACAAAATATGCCGAAAATGTCGCTTCCGATTTTCTTTATTTGGTAGGGCACCAATCAAAACCTATTGAACAGAATAAAATGAATTTTTTCACAAGCAAGCCTTGCTATATCAGCTGTCACAATATATAATGGCAATGCAGCTTAATTGTGAAGATGGTGTAAAAAAAATACAATTAAGTCCTCTGCTGAGAAAAATGAAATTACTTTCCGAACAACCCAATACTTTATCATTTTAACCTAAGAAACACTTTTAAAAATCTTCAGAATTATTTTTACCTTCTGATAGCATTTCTAGAAAACCTTAAAAACTACCTTGGATTTTGCCAAATAGGAACTTTTTTACAAGTATTTTCTCAAGCTTATAAGCCTTGTTACCAAAAGCCTTTTAGAAAACATTCAAACTTTATATTCATAAGGTAAAAAATGTTTCAAAATTTTTAAATTGCTGTCTGGTAGTATTTAGGGAATTTTTTTAAGTAATTTTACTTCAGTAAGTTTGTAATAAATAAATATACCTTTAAATTTACTATAATTAGTAAAGTGTTTAAGTTTCCTAATGAATTTCCTAATATTATCAATCTATTAAATTAACACCATCAAAATGAAATTTAATTAATAGAGAAAATTTAATTATCTTTATGGACTTAAATATTTTCATTAAACAGTACACAATAATTAAAAAATATTTTTAAAAGCAATTATTTGATATTCAAATTGCAGTCAAAAATTTATTTGATCTATATCACAACTCAGAGTTGAAATTGAATCATCTCTTAATTATTGTCAATTTCTTAATTACTTAAAACTAAGAGTGTAATTTATAAATATTCAGGAATATTAATTGCATTTTTTAAATTAATTTAATTATAAAACCTTAAATGTACTATATCTGTCTAAAATAACTCATAACAAAAACTCTTTTTTATTAAGATTTCTTAAAGCAAGCGCCGATAGTCGAATGGTTAAAGCGTGGGCCTCAAGTTTCAAAGATTAAGGGTTCTGTCGTCGGCTAGGTAAAGTGGATAATTAAAACATAAATTATCGAAAGTTCAAGATTTCCGTTGTACTGAAGCTAAAAAGGGGAGAGGGTGTTTTCGGCACTTTTATGTTTGCCGACAGCAGTCCATTGCAGGTATATGTTTGGTTAAGAAATGGTTTAATTTCGGCGTGATATCGTGTCGGTTGCGTACTAGCCAATCGAACCGACAGTCGCCTAAACAGTCAAAAAAAAAAAAAAAAAAAAAAAAAAAATTCATTTAAAAAAACTTTTAAAACCCAAATTCTTAATGTATCATATCACATAAATCTTTTCGAAGTTATGATTTTGCAAATTTTTTTGTATTAAGGTGAAATGATAAATTTCAGCGAAAAAGAATTTGTACTCTTTTATAAACCACGAATAAGGCAGTCGAAGATTCGATATACGCCTGCTTAAGCTTTTTAAATAAAATCTATGTGTAGTAATTTTTAGATCAATTATTTTTTATTCTTCCTCCGGAAAGAGAGAAGGCAAATCCCTCAGTTGTTTCATTTCTTCTATGACTTCTTCATTGCAAGGTTTATCCCGTGAACCGGCCGTGGATCAAATCACCCCCAAAAAAAATCTGAGGCATTTGATCCATTGACATATGCATTGCTATGATTGGCCATTAGTTATTGCTCTGGTTGTGCCATCTATCGGTCATTACAAACGTAAATATGCATAAAACTTTTTTTTTTTTTTTAAATAACTGCATAATTGTTTTAGAATTATAAAAATATGCATACAATGTTGCTCCCTGCAAACAATTTTTTAATTTTGAGTTTTAAAAAATATTTTAAATATGTTTGTGTACTACTTTGTGAATTTATCGATGAGTTAATTTTTATAAAACATTTTTATGTTTGAATAGTAAATTTTTGCCTTAAATTTCAGCATTCGAACATTAAAAAAAGGCTTCTTAAAAAACTCATCAAAAATTCTTAGGATACTGTGTAGTCAACGAAAAATTTTCTTTTATCAATTGACATCTTTTCTACTAATTATCTGCAAAAATTAACACGCCGGGCTTTCGGGGTATCGAACGCTCGACCACCGCGTTACTAACATGGCGCTCTAACCATCTGAGTCACGGAGAGACAAACGTAAGAGCTTATATTTACCTTAAAATGGAGGCGCATTTTTTATTAGATTGAGATTCACAAACATACCGTAGTGAACGACAGTAAGTACATAAGAATTTGGGGGAAAGATACGTATCCGATATCAGTTAGGGTATTGTAATAAAATTTCGTAAAAATACAGAATAAAGATTGAGAATCTCGTTTATTCACTTTTAACTAAGAATTACGGTAAATTTACAGAGACTCTGGATAAATATTTACAGAAAATTTACAGAAAATTTTAACAGTGTAGCTGGAAATTTTTTATATTCACTCCACATTTTCTTAATTTTTTTCTACGTTTTTCACAACTACCATTTCTAAATTCTTATTGGTCAATCCAACCACTCGATTGGTTTATGAGATTCTGATTTCTTTCTTATATATAGAAGCACTTCTGTCTCATTTTCTATGCACTGAAGACGGCACACTGAATGTTGCCGAAACATTTGTCTTCTATTCCATTTTCCTATTTGGCGTTCAAAAATTGAAGAGTTTTCGTGGTTTTATTTTATCTTATGTTTTTGTAAATTGGCTATTCACATGTCCCACTATTGCTTTATATTTGTCTTTATAAATTACTTTTATATAATAAAGTTATATAATTTCTTATGATAGTATCTTCCTATGGGATAAAAGAAATCGGTTTTAGACTTTTGCAGAACTTACGTTTTGTTTATACATTTGGTTTTTTTAATTTCCATTTTTCATAACGAAATGCTCTTATCTTTCTATGTTTTCAACAAAATTATTACGCAAACTGAAGACTAATTAATTTGAATTAAATAAACCTTTCTTTAAATTAACTAAAAGAAAGCCCTGAAAAGAACTAAGATTTAGCAGTTTAACATAAGCTATAATACAAAACACAGTATAATATATGCGACAAATAACAGTTAAATTTAGTCGACCTCAGTCAGAATAGTATTAACTATTATACGAGAAATTCATCTGGAATATGAAAATCAAATCGGATATCATATGCAAAAGATTAATCATTTTCATAGAATCTTTGAATTAACAGGCATAATTTAAAATAATTTTCCAATACCGGAAAGTATTCTGCGATAAAATTAATGACAGATGGCTCTTACAAATTAAAACTGATACGCAAGGAGAGAATGGCTGGTTTCTATTGGTCTTTCATAAAATGATTCTGCTTGCTTCAGTCCCTTAGGCAAAATTCTTTGCTAATTAACTTAAATATGGATTTCATTTTGCTTCAATGGCGGAAGCATTTTTTTCTCCGAAAATGATTCTTTCATCTCGTATTATTTTATATTTTGTCAAAGGGTTTTCGTCATTAAAAGTATTAATATTTAATGATATAGATGTGTATTTTGTTCTTTAGTTTAAAAGATATATTTAGCTCTAAAAGCAATTTTTTTTAGATTTAAAAAGATAAGTCTCTTTAACAAAATATGTGCATTTTTTTTTTTTTTTTTATTTTAATGAATTTCATTAAATTACACTTTATTAACAGCCAAGATTGTCAGACTCTTCACTTTCTAAGCTTATCTAGTTATCTTCGGTAAATATTCATTTTCTATTGTTACAGCGACTGTATGTATAATTATATATATATATATATATATTGAAGAAGAAGAAATAAAACGAAATCCAATAAAATTATGCCAAATTGCGCTAGACTGAGAATTGTGGTTTAAATTACTACGTTTTAACTCCCTTACATAAAATTTAAGGAATAATTGTGAAATCGATTTATGAAACAGATTTTATATCTCGCATAGCTCAAAAACGGTTGGTCTTAGGTTGCTATAAATTTATGACTTTCAGAACGTCTAGTTGTGCACCTTTAATTTTGGTATTGACGCAAAATCACAGTACAGAGATATCTACGAATTTAACATATTTTTCAGGACGTCTCTATGCATGTGTTTACCTCGTATAACTTAAAAGCGATAGCATGTAGAGTGCTGTAAAATTGTATATAGGTTTATTATAATATCTAAGTGTGTCATTCCCTTTTATGTGTTTATAAAATTTTCCGTTTTGGAGATTCGACTAAAAGTATGCCAAAAATCATGAAAAAAAAAAGTTTTATGAGAGCTATTTAACAAGGCATAATTAAAAAAGCCCATGATGTTCTTCTTACGAAAGTTGTCAACAGTTTTGCGTGTAAAAATAATTTGCAAAGAAATAGATAGGTTCTAGTCAACAATTACGTTTAGTGTAACAAATATTATTGAAACAGACATTCGTCTCGAAAAGTTAAGTAAAAAGCGTTAACAGAATAGGAATTTTGCTAGTTCAGAAACAATAATTTTCTACTTAAAGTACGACCTCTCAGAGACGACCGCTCAAATCGAAGTTCAAACACAATCTGACCCTTCGCTTTTTATAGTCGCGTAAATGGTTTATCGAGTTTAGAGGTACTTCTGCGCTAGAAAGCAATGTTCATTAGGAAAGTAAATTCCAGAACTTGGTTCCTATTGAAGTTAGAGCTACTAAATTTTCATAAGTCTAAATTACAATCTATAATATTAAACACAAGGGTATTTCTTAAAGACCAAAATCGCCCGATCTGGGCATGCGCGAGAAAATTTCGAACCAATTAGGAACTGGAATATCCCTCTCCCTTTATGCAGTGCAATATGAACATCGATCATAGAGTTGGAGCAGACGACACCAGCAGATTCCTGATAAACGCGCAATAATAAAAACGATTCACACGATACAGTCATTGATTCATACTTTCCAAGGAAGTATATTAAAAACAAAGCAATTCGCGAATACTTGGCTATCATCGTGTGCATTTTCATTTCACCGAAAATTTTCTTAAACAGGATAATATTTCTAGAGTTTTTGTGGCGCCATCTCTTTTCATATAAACATACCATACCATATTCATAATATTATTTTTTTTTTCGATTTCTTAAAAGAAAAAAAATCTTTTAAAAGTAATAAATTGTCGGAGTTTATTGTTCTTTAAAAGTTAACTTTTATCGGTTTTAAACTTTGTTTAGAAAAAATGAAGATAGTTGTTTAAAATCAAAGGAGGTTTTATTTTATTTTATTTATTTATTTATGTTTTAATCTAATTTTAAACATCTCTTATATTTTATTTCTGTACTATATTACAGAAAAAATAATTTAAAAGGAATAGCCTTAAAAATATTGATATTTTATACGAGTAAAAATTTGCATAGAATAATTTATTATTAAAAATTTAATGAGTAAATAAACTTGCTAAAGTATTAAATGCATTCTTATTTATTAGAGCCCTGAGTAGCATGATCTAAGTGCAAATAAATTGTAATTATAGAATATAAAGAAAACAAAAACACTATTAAAATTTATTTTAAATTAAATTATTTTGCCTTATAAATTTATGTGATTTAAAAAATATTTTTATTAAAAAAAAAAAAAAAAAAAAAAAAAAAAATATCTGAGGATTTTTTTTTTTTTTTTTTTTTTTTTTTTTTTATCGACACATTACAGATGGCGCCACTGTCATATTGTAACTGAAATGGAATATTATCAATGCGAGCAAATTAAAATAATATATATGAAAAATATTGAATATTGATGTGTGCTTTCTTTCTCCATTCTTACCATAATTTATAAATTCTGTCTCTCTTTTAATTACTCGAAACATTCTTTTGGTCACATTTAGAGTAAGATTAGAAAAATCTTCGGATTTTATTTTTATTATACGAAGTACGCTTAAATTTTGTATATTGAAATTTCATGAAATTTATTCACCCTTCCCCTCTAACCAAAAAATAATTGATTACATCAGTGGATTTTAAACTGGTTAAGAGCAATGCGGAATATTAAAACAGGGATGTTTAAAACTTTATGCCATGAAGATTTAAGATGCACATGATCCGTCAAATTTTGACGGGTATTAACTAGTTTTTTATTAAATATGATCAACGTCAAAAAATCTAAACTACTATACAGAGACTGAGATTGATTTTTGTGACGAACTTGCAACCAAATTTG
The DNA here is from genome assembly GCA_963930645.1 of Salticus scenicus. NCBI lineage: Eukaryota > Metazoa > Arthropoda > Arachnida > Araneae > Salticidae > Salticus > Salticus scenicus. The sequence goes on along the minus strand of OZ005650.1, from coordinate 163,943,927 downwards.
GGCAAAAACAGATATTCAGGGTTGCTAGAATCACTGCTTTTCTCTATTTGAAACAGATTGAACTATTTTGTTATAATGTATAGTGTCATCGGCACTAATTAAAGAAGGTCGTCAGCAGTCGAATGAATTCAATTAAACCTTAACCCTGCGTATTTGAAAATGAGATTTTTCCCCATAAACTGTTGAATACTATTCCTGAATAAGGAATATTTGTGGCCTACGGTATATATAATCCTATTATCTTGACTTTTATGATTTTAGTAGTTTCTTTTGCTTTTTTCGAGAATATTTATAAAATAAAGTCTTCTTGTTTATTTACAAACCACTTCCAATACACGAAAATGTAAATATTTTCGTAACAATATGTATATTTCAATGGTTGTATAAGGAAATTATGTGGTGTCACATCAGATATTTTTTCTTTGTTTTTCATAAGTGAGAAAAAGAAACTGTGACTGTGAATTGATATAGGGTTATATATATATATATATATAATATTGTCATATCGTTATGTTAAGAAGAAATATATAGCTTTTTGAAAAACTTAGCATACATACATTTCAGAGCATTAAAAAGAAAAAGAAAAAAAACTGTGTAAATTAAAAGTGTAAGAAAGTAAAAATTACCAATATTTAAAAGAACGTTCCATGAATTTCTTTTATAGATAGCTATAACATTTAACTGACAATTAATAATAATAATATTTATTATAATAATAAAGTAATATATATATATATATATATGTACCCCTTGCCATATATTTCTTGTACAAGTGACACTTTTTTACCGATTTCTACCAATGTACCATAAAATATTTTGAGAATTCCAGTAAAATACTAGCTATATTTTAGCTTTCATAAACCATCTTTTATTTCACATTCCAGCTACACGCAACCTATTACTTCAAAAATGTTTAGTAATCTACAATTACCTTTGTGGAATTTTGATGCATGCTAAAAATTATGAGCTAAATTAAAACTCTTTAAATTTACAGCTTATAGGTAATCATTTTTCTTATTTTAACTCTAATATAATTATATTTTAAAATATAAAAACAGTTTCAAAATCAAATCATTTGGAGTTGAAATGTTGACTCTTAAGTTGATAAGTTGATTCATTTCAATCAAACTTCGTCAAAAAAAAAAAAGCCATGAAGAAATATTATGTATGTTGCCATTCTTAAAATAGATAGTGTTAAAAAATTAGTGGCAAGCAAAATAATAAAGAAAACCGTGTTAAAAAACCATCCACTGGTATAAATGATATAAAAACACAATGCAGAGAAAAAAATCCATTTTTTTTTTATATAGAGGATTTATAGCTTTGAACCAATGGAGAGAATATCAAAAGATGCTTCAGGGCAACAATTTATTTGCATGTAAATGAAAACAAAAATATATTCTGTAAAAATGACGCAAGATGTTTATTATGGCGTGTGGTCTCCTGGAACAGCAAAGACTGTTCTACACCTGCTATCCAGGTTCCAATGAGGTTATCGATAAGACTTTTGGGGAATACTGTTCCAATCCTCAAGAATTGCAAGTGTAGGACAGTAAATGGGAATCTCGTTTTTTCTGCAATGTGTCATTCGAATGTATCCCAAAAATGCTCCATTAGATTTAGGTCATGAGAGCATGCTGGTCTTTCCGTAAGTTGTATTGTTTTAGCTTCAAGTCTGTTCTCCACAAGACGAGCAGTATAAAGCATAGCATAATCGTACACTAAAGTAAAGAATCACCAACTTTTGCAGCGTAAAGTACGACATGAGTTCTCAGTATCTCGTCTGAATACTTTTGGGCCGTCAAACTGCCATGTCCGTATGCCTTTTTTACTAATTCCAGTCCATAGCCCTCCCCCCTCGTCTATAATCTTTCACGAACAAATATGGAGTTATTTCAAGCGCCCTCTTCCCTTCTCACCAAATCGCGTCGGGTGTAACACGTAAGACTAAATCAAGACTCGTCTGTAAACATTGCTCGACTCTATTCATGTTGCCTCCGATTTCGATGTTCAGCAGCCCTCCTTTTTTGGAATGCGCGGTGTCTTGAGGTTAATGGATTGCACGCTTTTTGGTTTGTTTGCATGGAGTCCACACAATTTTTTGTTTATTCGTGTAATAAACAATGGGGAGGCTAAAATCGCTCAAAACTGCTACATAGTGGTGACCGGCCTCCTTCCCTGTTTCAAAGCCTATTTTGGACTTTTTGGATTGACACCTTTCGTCATGTTGCCAAGAGTAGCTGTCTTTGTAACTGAATAGCATTGCCTGTTCTGTCTCGACAAACTAAGGATATATTGGTCAATACGTGACTAACCTTGCTCTGGTCAACGTCTGACATTCCCAGTTTCTTGAAATCAATTCCACAGCCTTGCAATGACACTTCTCGCGCCTCCAACAGCGTCAGCTACACATCGTTGTCAAATTTTCCGATAATACGCCAAGCCATGTATACTGTTAAATTGCGTAACCGTGCCACTTTCAAAGCACTTTTACTGAAACCTAAAGCTGAGCAACGGAATTTCATAAGTGAGACATTGAAAAAGATGTTCCGAAATCATGGTAGAATTTTGCTTATTCGAATGTGGTATGTTTCAAATAAAACTCCACCCTCCTTACCAACATTGGAGCAATATATTGTTGCATTGTATCATTATATCGAATAATTAAATGACAAATTTTGTAAAAATTTTAAATGAAGAAACTTCAAATTTGCTACGAAGTTTTTTAAGCATATTTTTTAAATCTAGGTTGGTCAATCAGCAGAGCACGAGGAATAACTGTAAGATTCTCAACTTAAATTAAATTAAACAGTGAACACAGAGGAACAATGTAGGCATTTACGACAAATACTATTTATTCGACGATCGCTTTAGGAATACATTGAACAATTTTACTACACAACACAGGAAATAAAATAAAACTCTTCTTCTTACATTGAAGATCACAGCTCATCTCACATACGTCAACTGCTTCCATAAAATATTTTAAACTGCGTCAGATCTCATGGTAACTAAAAACAAAAGAATAATATTCTTGTGATTACATTTTCTTCACAAGCAAGCACAGTGCGCACCTCGGTACTGCTCCAGGACCAAACTCTGAATGACTAAATGAGAATAATTACATCTGACAATTATAATAGGAAAGAGAAGAATCATTTTAAAAGAGGATCTGATTGGCTCATTTTAAAGCTAATTTACAAAAGCATAATTATTCGTTTTAAGTACATTACAGGCTTTATTATCGTTTCATTCTGCTCTCCATTGCATATAGGAAATATAAGCTAGTGAGACAACTATATAATGCTAAAATAATAATAATAATAATAATAATAACATGAAATATTTTAAAGAAAAATATGAAAAATATTTTGGAAACAAAAATTATATTAATTTTTTTTTAAAGATAATTAAAAAGACGCAATTTAACAATTGTTTTGTTTATTATATTAAATAACTCCTACGTGTCTTTTATTGCAGGGCGATGAAAGACGGAATACTGGCCAATTTTATAAACAAACAACTTTAAACTTTTTCTATTTTTTGTAAATTTTAAAAACAGTTTGATTTTTCAAATTCCGCGGACGCATAAATTACTAAAACATCTCACAAAACAAGCAGTTGATAAGATGAGTAAAAGTTTTCTTGTTTTGTTTATTGTAATTTTTTGTTATTATTATTCGTGTAGAGTTACATACCTTTGAAGTATAAATAAAACAAGATTCTTTTATTTAAATAATAAAAGATTTTAAGAATAGACTTTGAATAATGCTGAGAATCCGCTTATTTTTGTAAAAATTAAAACATGAGTAAATTTCAAAAATGTAAGAGCGGAAAATAAAGAAAAAAAAAAAAAGGAAAGAAAAGAATTTAGTTGACTGCAATTTTTATTTGTTTTCATTTTCGTCAAATTTAAAAAATAAAGAAACAATGAAAATATTTCTGTAGACTTTTAATTTTTCATTTATTTGCCTGTGCATTTATTTTTTCTAACGTATCGTTTTATATTAAGTCATACTTTTTTAAAACATTCTAGCATGAAACTAAATTTATATTCTTTTAATCTTTGTTTACTGGTAATATGTGAAACCTAATGTAAAAAGAAAAAAAAGTGTTCAGCAATGATATTTTTTATTAATATTTTATTAAATATTTTTGAAAAGACAGTGGTTAGCATAAAAAATAAAACAAATTGAAACTTTTGTATTAAGATTTCAATGAAATCTAAATCTTACTTTGCATTTTTTAATATTTTTCTATTCTTATACTTTTCCTTTTCTTTTTTCACACACCAACACACACACACACACAAAAAAAAATAATAAATAAATAAAAAATACTTTTAACAATGACACTAAAATGATGATGATAATAATTTTATACATATACATATAAATATATTTTTTTAAATCCAACTTTGATTTTTTTTTTTTATTTGCATAATAGAAAAAGCCTAAATTCGCTCTAAGCTATATACAAACTGAAACAATAAAAACGAAGTAAAGAGAGATTTTTAAATTTGGAATTAATATATATATATTTAAATTCTCATCAACAAATAAAGAAGGCTTTTTATTATTATTTTTTTATTTTTTAAATTAAAAAACAATGCAAAGTGACATTCTGGGTTTTCCTTATTGCTTTTTTTTTTTTTTTTAGAGTTAGAAATAAATTTCGTTTTTTTTTTTTCTTTCAAACCTTTTAATTTTCAATATGCCTTTATTTTTAAGTCTAGTTATCAAAATTTATAAAATCAATATTAAATTTCAAATGAAATATTTTTTTTTTCACTCTGAAGTCATACATAATCTTTTCTTTCTACACTGGGAATAACTTACTTAATAGCAGTTTAAATTTCAACGTATTATATTCTCAAACCAAATGTCTGAATTTTAAGCTTACTTTCATAGATATTCATGCAAAAAATAGCTTTAAAAACCTATTAAAACAATTATTAAGTTAAAAAAAGTAAAATAAATTAAATTTTATAATTATTGAAAGGTACGATTAATTAAATCACAATAAAACATACATTTTTTTTTCCTCTCTAAAAATTAACGTGGTTACGGTCAAATTCTTGAACCCCCCCCCCCCTTTTTTTTATAAGAAAAAAAATAATTAATTGCAGTAATTAATGACCTTTTATTGCACAATACGGATATTACTTTTATATAAGTGGTTGTATTAAAAAAAGTGACTGCATCAACTCCTGGAATTATAAACATTGAAATTAATGAATAACAAATTAAATTGTTAAATTTCAATTTTAAATGGTCTAATAGCTGTAATGATAATTATAGTGATTACTTTATAATACCTTTATAACAGTATAGATTTAAAATTTATTACAATTCCCTAGTTAGAGATATATTTGTTTTTTAGTAGATGAGGACAGAAATTTAATAATGTTCATAAAAAACTTCCTTGCTATAATTTTTGAAAATTTAGAAAAATTTCTTCAGAATAGGAAACTGTCCTCAGACAATGAGGACATCTAGTCATCTTATATTAGATAAGAATAAAACCCGTCATAAAATTAAGGAAACTGCATTTTACGAATTTCTCCATTTTACGAATATTTCGTTCAAAATAAGATAATTTAGAATAATAAGAATATAGATAATAAAAATTTCCTTCAAAAGAGAGAGAGAAAAAATCAAATAGTAAATGCATTTTTATTTAAGGAATACTTTTCTTTTTCTTTTTTCTTTTTTCTTTTTCATTCTTTTTCTCAAAATACTTTTTTTTATATACATTTTACAATGCTCAATAAAGTAAAAGTGGATTTATCGAGGACTCTTTTGAAACTGTGACTTCAGAAACACTAACAAAGGAAAAGGAATCAGTAAAATTCCTATTGAAACTAAACCAAACTTAAATTAAAGAGAATTTTAAAAAGCATAGGGTAGAGTGCAAAATTTGCGCAACAACCCCCATGGATAAAGATATCACCTTAGAAATTTTTGCTGTTTCTATAAAAAAGCAAACGAAACACAAGTACTAGAAATGATGTGTGGTGCAATGTTAGAGTGTTTAATTCGAGTGTGAAAGGTGCTGCGTTCGAAACCCAGAACGGACGATTTTAAATTTTAACCAATTTTTTTTTAATTTTTTAATTAAAAAAAGTAATAATTTAAGGGGAAATACCTTTATTATTACAAAATAAAATTTCGTTAATGATTTGTTCTGGTGTTTACTGCCGAAACGTTAGTGGAGGCCTTCATACGGAGACTCAAAAAGATTTTGGGTTCTATCTGTGTGTCTGTTTGTCTGTCTATCTGTCTCGCAACAGCGGCCGCAAAAATCACGCTATTGACTTGTAAATTGATGCAAATATTTTTGAGCCACATGGAATTAGCTGCATAGTTTTGGGTTTTTTTCTATTTGTAGTTCGTTTACAGAGATGCGTGAAATTTTTTTCTTATCATTACGGCCTACAGATAGAATTTGTATATAATGCAATAGCGGCTGCAAAAATCCTCCAATTCACTTGCAAAATGGTACACACGTCCAGGTACACAGATACAGTTTCTTAATTTTTGGTGCCTATATTGTTTATGTTTCGTGTGCAGGGACACACCAAAAAATTTTCTTATCATTACAGTCTACGAGCAGAATATCATATAATCGCTTTTTAACATGATTACACTACATTCAACAAACTGAAATCAACATACATTATTGAGGTGGCTTAAAAGCATGTTTTCTGTAAGAAACTGTTAGTTTAGACTTAATAATTAATATACAGAGCCTTCCAAAAGTTTTCCGACAATGTCACGTAATCATCCAAATTATGTCAAATTTCGAACAATTTTCCATGAGCTACATAGAATTAGTTGAATAGTTTTTACTGATGCATATAATGTTTATGTCTCGTTTTCAGGAACACACAAAATAATTTCATGACTTTATAGCCTATAGACAGATTTTTTATTTAAGCACATATTAATACGTTTATGGTGCATTTAAGATAATAGAATTAATATACATTTATTAAGATGCTTAAAAGCATGTTTTCTCTGGAAAAAAGAAATATGTAGACTAAATTATTTATTTACAGGACCGCACAAAAGAATTTCGATGGGATTCTGTAATCACCCAAATGATGTCAATTTTTGTTCAAATATTAGTAGTGGCTGCTTTACAAGGACACACAAAAGAATTTCATAACATTAGTGCCTATGAACAAATTTTTATTTAAACGCATTTAAACGCGTTTATGCTGCATTCAACTAAACGAAATTAGCATGCAGTATTGAGATGCTTAAAAGTCTGTTTTCTTTACAAAAAGGTATATAAAGACTAAAAAATTTATTTACAGGACCACACAAAAGAATTCGAATGGCACTCTGCCATCATCCCCAAATAATGTCAAATTTAATTTAAATATTAATGAGTTACAATGATTTAGTTGTATATTGTTTATTAGTGCATACAATAACTGTTGTTCTTGTGCAAGGACACATAAAAGATTTTCGTACCATTACGATTTACAGACGGTATTTCTTACAAGTGCATTTTAACATGGTTACACTCCATTAAACATAATGAAAGAAACATACGTTATTAGAATGTTTAAAAGCATGTTTTCTGTGGAAATAGTTGGCATAGAATAGGTAATTAGTTTACACAAAATATTTCCGATATGTTATGCAATCATCTGACATCTGACAAGTTTGATACAAGTGTCTATGAATTAGGAGGTATTACACATGGCTGTGAGTTACAAAGAAATATATATGTATATGTACATTTAAACAGATAGATGTAGACCGACATATATAACGGGGGCGTGAGGGTGAGGGTTAGTCCCCCCCAGAAACGTACCTGGTTACATAGCGATTTCATCATTTACATATATATATATAATTATGTTTTAAACAATGTGGAATAACTAAGAATGACCTGCTGAGTAATGAGGGATGCAAATAGGTTGCTGAGGCTCCTGATCTGCAGATCCATTAGCATAAATTTTTATTTAGTATTTTTTTTATCGGCGCACACAAGTGTTGATCGTCTGGTCTTTATTATTCATGCCATTTTTTGCAGGAAAAATCCTGAATGGATAACAGCTATTGCTCAAACTATTCGACAACGACAATCCAAATGTGTAACAAAATGTTTCATGATGCACAATATTTGACAATGAACAAGATTGTAATGCAATTAATTGCAATCAGTTTTCTTATATATCTTGTGTTCATTGTGAAAAATGCTTTTGCTTTCATCAATTTTCTTCTCGTAATCATAGACATTATAAATTATAAATTATATTTCTAACTTTAAACATGTTTTTCTTCTTTATAAATAAATATATATATATTCCTATTTAATATTTTATTAATTTATGTGCATATTTTTTTTCTCAATATAATAAATACTTTATCTTAAATTAATAATTAAATTTAATTAAAAAATTACACTTTTTTTTTTTTCAGTTGAAATGAAACAAGATCTTTCTGGGGTACGAACGCAATACCTTACAGACACTAGTTAAATATATTACCAATGTGCTACGTTTTCTTTCTAATCGGTTTTATTCCATTGGTTTTGATAGCTGAAACTTCTAGATTCCTATTTTGACCCATATAGGGTTGTTGCGCAATTTTTTTTACCTTACCCTATGTTTTCGACGATACTCTTTAAATTAAGCTTAGTTTGGTTTCAATAAGAGCTTTACTGATTCATATTTTTTTAAGTGATTCTTGTATTCTGAACCGTCTGAAAAATAAAAACAGTACAGAAAAAGACTGCGATTCAGAAAGGAATTATATGCATCCTGACGCTAAAATCAACTAAACTTCGTAAGCTGATGAGTATAAAAACCTTTTAAAACAATTTGATATGTATTACAGTTTCATGAAAATATCCCGAAAAAAATTCATAAAGCGTTTAAAAAGATATGTGATATGAAACGAAAAACAAAGCTTTTAAGAAAAAAGTCTTAGATAAAATTAAGAGGTATTTTTCTGTAAATGAACGCATGGGGTATGTATTTGTAAAAAGTAATTTGTTTTATGATTATTTTATTATCATAAAAAATAGAAGATTATTATTTCATATACACTGCAGTTTAAAATAATTTTATATTTAAATATAATGAATTAGTTTATTTCTTGACTGCACTTTTTAAAATAAATTAATTGCTGAAACGTCAGTGAATGCCTCCATGCGGAGACTCAAAAACATTTTGGATTCTGTGGGTCTGTGTGTTTGTCTGAGCGTCTATCTCGCGAAAGCAGCCGCAAAAATCTCCTATTGACTTGCAATTTGGTACATATTTTAATAAGCCACACGGAATTATCTGTATAATTTCGGTTGGTTGGTTGGTTGTAGGATTTAAGGCCGATTGACTCCTAATGTGTCCTAGGCCTAGGGGGGGAATGCCCTCCGTGGGGGTCTTTCTAAGGGGTCCTAGCCCGTATTTACGCGAGTTTCGGAGGAAACCACGGAAAACTCCGAACGGCTAGGTCGATGAGCGCGACCAGGGATCGAACCCGGCACCTCCCATCTACCAGCTTTGAGCGCAGAACCGCTCGGCCGCTGGTGGGCCTGTATAATTTCGGATTTTTTGTAGTTCGTGTACAGGGATACACTAAAGATTTTATTATCATTATTTCTTATTATCAGAATTTCTCTGTACTATGATAGTTGCAGCAAAAATCCTCCAGTTGACTTGCAAATTGGTGCACATGTTCAGGCGCTATACTGAAATACCCGTAGAGGTTTTGGCGTGTATATTCTTTATCGTTCGTCTACAAGAACACGCCAAAGGTTTTCTAATCATTACTGCCTACGGTCGTTTAAACACATTTTAACATGGTTATGATACATAAAAAAAAAAAAAAAAAAAAAAAAAAAAAGTGAAATTTACATATATTATGGAGATGCTGTAGAAAATATGTGTGCTTAGGCTTCATAATTAATGTACAGGATCTTACAAAAGTGCCCGGGCAATGTCATGCAATCATCCAAATTATGTCAAATTTCGAATAATTATTCATGAAATACATAGAATAAGTTGAATAGTTTTTAGTGGTGTATATAATATTATGGCTTCTTTAGAGAGACATACAAATAAATTTCGTAACATTAGAGACAATGGGCAGATTTTTATTTAAGTGCATTTTCACGCGCTTAATCTACATTCAATATAAGTAGAATTATCATACATTATTACGATTTTTAAAATCATGTTTCCTCTAGAAAAGTGGTACTGACTAAATAATTTATTTAGAGTATCACATAAAAGAATTTTTAAGATATTCTATAATCATCCATATGGTGTCAATTTTGGTTCAGATATTGATAAGTTACAATAAATTAGTTGTATACTTTTTATTAGTGTGCATAATGTTTGTGACTCGTGTACAGGAACATACAAAATAATTTCCTATAGCTACGGTCTATAGACGATATTTCTTATGAGTGCATTTTAACATGTTTACATTCTATTAAACATGATTAAATAAATGTATGTTAAAGCATGTTTTCTGTGGAAAAGGGTAGGTGTAAAATTAATAATTTGTTTACAGGGCTACGCAAAATATTTCTGATATGTTATGCAATCATTTGGCATGGAATTTGAGTTACAAGGAATTAACACAAGGCTATGTGCCACAAAGGAATATATATATGCACATATAGACAGATAGATATAGACAAACAGATACAGCGGGGGTGAAGGGGAAAGCGAAAATCGCCTTCTAAAACATACTTGGTTATGTAGTGAGTTAATCATATATATGTATGTATATATATATACTAGCAGGCAAAGCTCGCTTCGCCGGTCCCTATTTTTAAATGAATCACTATATTTACTGAATTCTCAAAATTGCATTAATTTTTATCACGTGAAAAAAAAAGAGAAACAAAATCTGATTAGGAAAAATGTCGCACCGGGTTTTCACTGCCTTCGGAAAAAACTCCCAAAATGCTCTAACTCTTATTTCTATTATTTTCCCCTTCGCCCCCCCCCCTCCCGTCTATCCTAATAATTTTACAAATTCGAAAATATCCGCAATCGATTTGAAAGTATGAAAAACCTCTATGCACCAGTTTTCACGATCTATCTCTATTTTTATTTTTTTGCCCCTCCGCTCCCCCCCTTCCCGCCCCTCCCAATAATTTTAGAAATTCAAAAATATCCGCAATCGATTTGTAGGTATCGAAAACCTCTATGTACCAATTTTGAATGATCTAACTCTATTTTATTTATTTTTTGTTCCTCCGCCCCCCCTTCCCGGCCCTCCTAATAACTTTACACTTTCGAAAATATCCGCATTCGACTTGAGGGCCTCTAAAACCTATCTGTACCAATTTTGAACGGCCTAACTGTATTTCTATTTGTTTTTGCCCATAGCCCCCCCCCCGCCCTTACTGCCCCACCTGGGGGCTGAATTTCTAAAATTCCAGAAATTTGTTTTTAGATATTTTCATCAGCTATATTTTAGAGCAAAAATTTCACGTATATCTGTTTTTTTGTTTGAGATATATAGGATTATGTGAAATCACGTTTAACGCATGAGAAATCACGTTTCGCCCCCCTCCTCCCCCCTTGGGGACCGAATTTCTAAAATTTCAGAAATTGATTTTTAGACATTTGTATTAGCTATATTTTAAAGCAAAATTTTTACGGATATTTGATTTCTTGTTTGAGATATGAAGGATTTTGTCAAATCACGTTTTGCCCCCCCTCCCCCCCTTGGGGGGCGAATTTTGTAAAATCGCTTCTTAGTGGATGCTTACGTCATAGAAAGAACATTGTCACAAAATTTCATGCTTCTAGGTTCAGCGGTTTCGTCTGGGCGATGATGAATCACCCACTCACTCACTCACTCAGTCAGGAAGAACGATTTTATATATATAGATATTAAAGATCTGCTGAGTAATGAGCGGTGCAAATAGGACGTCGAAGCTCTGGTCTGCAGATTCAATAGTTCTAACAAATGAAAATTATTTATTAAGATATATTTAATATTCAGTACTTTTGAATTTAAATTTTGTTTTTATATAATTCAGAGTATTATGAAAAAAAAAAAAAAAAAAAAAAAAAAAGAAAAAAGAAGAAAGATAGATAGATAGAAAGATAGAAAGAGAAAAAGAAAAAGAAAAAAAAAAAGAAAGGATCTCTAAATAACGAATTTTTCTTATAACAAACTATTTTGCTGAATTTAACGACTTTGTGTTAAATAAAAGTAAACCGTCTATTATTTTCAAATAATAAAAACTTTGCGTAAAAGAAAAAAAATCTTCTAAAAACTTTTAAACATTTTTGCACGTCAAGACAGGTGAATAATAACTTTTAAATAATGCCGTATAGAAATTTATTAAACTTGTTCTAATCAAAACATGCATAAATAAAAATTACATGTTAATAAGGCAAAGAATATTTATAAACGAATATATGTTCTAAAACTATGTGAAATATTTGTTATATAGTCTCGAAGTTGAATTATTTGTAGCATTGATATTTACGTGCATTATAGCGTAACGCGTGCACGTTTAGTACATGTGCATGCTTTACGGCGTAAAATGGGTTTTACATATTTATATCTACATTTCTTTTTAATAAAGTCTACTAATATTGTAAATGATGTCTGATAATAATCGCATATTAAATTTTTTTTGCCTAGTTTCTTCAATAACTAAAAAAAAAAAATTGTTCATTACAGTGCTATTAAAATTTGTAAATAAAAATTACAAATTTACAAAACAAATTATTTGTTAACATATTTACTTGTAAAATAATCATTAATTTAATAGCATTATTATGTTTCTAAAAGCAACAAGTTTAGACGCGAGAAATGTTTTAGCTTACAACTGAAAAAAATATCTGACCTGAAGTAAAAATAAATCAAAAGAATATGTAAACAAATTTACACGTCCTTTTGTTTTTAAACAACAAGAATACTTCATTTCACAACTTTGCTTCTACCACAAATGCAATTGTTATTTAACACAAAGAAAGATGTAAAAGAAAGCAAACTAATTAATCTAAGCGTCGCACTTTCACGTCATTTTGGGGTTGTTAACGAGTGGATTTAATTCTCAGGACACATATTTTGCGGTTTCGCTTTAAAAGGTACATAAAATTTGTTTAATTACTATCATTTAAGACAAAGAAGGATAATAGCAGATTATAAATCATACGGCCGATGCATTTTTGGCTAAATTTTTAACAGTATATTGTAAAGTTTAAATAAAGTTTGAATATCTGTTGGGGATTTCTTATTAAAACAAGACAGTTTTTCTGAAGTTGATAAATAAATTTTTATAAATGTTTCTATATTTATAAATAGCGCATAAAAAATAAATGTATGTTATGTTTCTGATTTAGCAAAGGTGGCATTACAGGATTAAATGATGATGTATCCATAAATATGTCAGTGCAATTTTTTTACTTTTCTTTTTATTTAAATAATTGATAAATTTAAATGGAATCTTATATGATATTTAAATAATCTGGTGTGTCACTCACACGACTCTCTCTTACCCTACATTTCAATACTATAAAGATAGATAAGTCTTAAGATCAATATTTTCACTACATTTATTTTAATTACAGTGTTTTTATGATTAAAAAGAAGAGTACTTGCTAACAGAAAAGAGTGGTGTAAGAAAAAAATGTTTAAATTTTATCCCAATGTATGACATATGTGGTTGAATTATTAACCTATATATCTATATAGTTCATGTTATCGTCGGGATCATATACATATTAAAAAAGAACCTAACTTTTTAAAAATTTAAATAACTTTTTTTCATCAAATGCTTCATATATAAAAGGTATTTACAAGAGCATAAAAATTTCAGATTTAGGTTTCTTGAAAACACTCTTCTCTTCCATTTAGGGAAAATTGTCTACGACTACCTCGCACAACATACAGATATTGTAGTAGATCAAAATATGTAATATTGAATTAAAGATGTACAAAACAGCTAGTTTTACACTGAAATTTTTAGTAAGTTACATTTTTCTACAACTGATTTATTAATAAATACTAAATAGTATTAATTATTATTAATAAATATTAAATTATATTAATTATTATTAATAAATACTCTTGATTTTTTTTGGCCGTTGCTATTCGGACCATCGGTGGGATCAGTGTGGAGGCTGTTCGGACCGTTTCTTGTTGCGCGCAAGCGTCGATAGCACTTACGCGGACCGTAGCGTGGATTTTAATATCTAAACTGAATATAAACATTAGAACATTTGGATATTTCTCTGCAATACATTAATGATTTAGTTCTTCTTACCTAAATATTAAAAAAAATTAACATTTTTTGAAAGTGTGTAATATGATCTACAGTCCATGTTTATTTTAAATATTTCTGTGACAAAACAATACAAAATATAAATTGTGAAAGTTATTTTCACAAAAATCATACATTGTATTTGGGTAGCAAATTGGAGTTGTATCGAATTATACCGGAATTGGTTAATTAATTATTTTTTTAATAAAAGGAAAGACAAAAAGGAAAAGAAAAACGAATAACATCTATATAATTGAACAAGCAGATTTATTTATATATATTTATAAACAGATGCATTACTAATATTGTCTCAAAGATTGAAATTTAATAAAAGGAAAGACAAAAAGAAAACGAAAAATGAATAACAATCTATGTAATTTAATAAGCAGATTTATTAATATATATTTATAAGCAGATTTATTTATATATATTTATAAGCAGATTTATTTATATATATTTATATACAGATGTATTACTAAGATTTTCTCAAAGATTGAAATTTAACAAGAGGAAAGACAAAAAGAAAAACGAATAACGTCTATGTCATTGAATAAGCAGATTTATATATATATATATATATATATATATATATTTAAACAGATGTATTACTAAGATTTTCTCAAAGATTGAAAATATTCAGACACTAAGATCCGTTTTCTAAAATCAAGTTGCATTTGGAAAAAGTTTTTAGGTTTGTTATTAAATTTTCAAAAACTTTATTATTCCCTCCCTCCCCTTTCCTTTTTTTGAGTTATTGGCCCTTTATGAAGATGTTTAACATCATTTAGAGAGCAAATTTTACCCGCCTTCCAAAAAAAAAAAAAAAAAAAAAAAAAAAAAAAAAGAAAAGAAAAGAAAAGAAAGAAAGAAAGGAAAAGAAAAAAAAAATTATAAAAGATAAACTTTTGCGTACGGTGGTGGAACTCATTACATTCTTTCTAAATTTTACTCTTTTATCAGTACTAGCGCATTTTCTTAGAAAAATATGGTCCGAATAGCCTGTACGCTAATTGCACCAACGGTCTGATTAGCTACTTCGTTATTATTATTATTATTATTATTATTATTATTATTATTATTACTATTATTATTATTACTAGCTGGCTACGCCCGCTTCGCTGGTCACTATTTTTAAATGAATCACTGTAATTAATGAATTCTCAAAATTGCATTAATTTTTATCATATGATAAAAAAAGAGAAAAAAAAAATTCTGATCGGGAAAAATGTCGCACCGGGTCCCCACTGCCTTCAGCAGCGTAGACCCGTGCGCGATGCGCGCGAACGAATGCATATATATGAACGCTGCGCACGTGTATTCCTTCACCATCCTTATGATTTTCAAAATTCCATATTATTACTGATAAACTTTTATTCTTAAGAAAAGAAATTAAAAAAAAAATAAAAATCATTTCTGATCGGGTAAAAACTCACACCGGGTCACCTCTGCATTCGCCCGCTAGCGGGTCAGTATTTTTAAATGAATCACTATAATGAATGAATTCTGAAAATTGCATATTATCACTCATTAACATTACTCTTAAAAAAAGAAAAAATATCATTTGTGATAGGGTAAAAACTCACACCGGAACCCCACTGCCTTCGGCAGCGCTGCGCGAGCGTATTCCTTCACCATCCTTATGATTTCTGAAAATTCCATGTTATTACTCATAAACTTTCATTCTTAAGAAAAGGAATTTTAGAAAAAGTCATTAATCATCGGGTAAAAACTCGCATTGGGTCCCCACTGCCTTCGGCAGTGCAGACCCATGCGCGCCCACGTGTAAAGATATACGTGCGCTGCTCGCACATATTCCTTCTAAAATGAAGCATTTATTCTTAAGAAAAGAAAATTTAAAAAATAATTTCTCATCGGATAAAAAGTGGGACCGGGTCCCCACTGCCTTCGGCAGCACAGTCCCGTGCGCGCTGTGCGTGCCTATTCCTTCCCCGCCCTTCCAGCCCCTCCTAATTAACCTACATATACCAATTTTGAACGGTCTAACTCAATTAGCTGAGATGCAAAAGAAAACATAATCAGGACACCCTAAAACGTGTAAATCAGGTGAAATCTCGAATTTCACTTTAGATAATATAAAAGAACTTTAAAATATCTTTCGAATGATGTATTAAAAACAATTTAATCATAATTAGAATTTTAAATATTGAAATTTTAAAATATTACAGCGGCATCTGGCGGTAGAAATTTCTGTAATCTACTGTTCGATTCCAAATCAACAAAGCTTTCAAATGATGTATTACTTATGAAATTATTTTAATTAGTAGCTGAGATACAAAAGAAAACCTAAACAGGACACCTCAAAACGTGTAAATCGGGTGAAAACTCGAATTCCACTTTCGATAATATAAAAGTACTTTAAAATATCATTCGAATGATGCATTAAAAATAATTTAATCATAATTAGAATTAGAAATATTGAAATTTTAAAATATTACAGCGCCATCTGGCGGTTGAAAATTCTGTAATCTACTGTTCAATTCCAAACCAACAAGGCTTTCAAATAATGTATTACTTATAAAATTATTTTAATTAGTAGCTGAGATACAAAAGAAAACCTAATTAGGACACCTTAAAACGTGTAAATCACGTGAAATCTCGAATTCCACTACTTACGGTAGTCGGTTAATGGAAGGTGACAGAAATTTGTGGCGTCTACTCTTGAAATTCAATTCAAATAAGTTTTAAAATGACATATTACTTTTGAAATTATGCTAATTAGAAGCTGAGATACAAAAATGATATAAACACTATTATAAAACGATTTATGTTTCACTTTTTCGTGGTTTTCGCCGAAACTGGCATAATTCCGGGATAAATACTGTTAAAAATCCATAGTATGAAATGTGAAAGGAGTATCAGAATTCGAAACTCTGAAAAATATCTATAATAATAAAATAAAAGAATAAAAGCGTTCTGGGTTTTCCGTTGTTTTCTCCGAAATAACCGTTCCTTTTATACATTTTTGCCCCCCCTTTCCGTCCCTTCTAATAATTTTACACTTAAAAATATCCACCATCGATTTATCTTGCCTTAAAATCTAATAATACCAATTCCAAACTCTGTAACTCTTTTTTTTTCTGCCCCCCCCCTTCCTCAAGCCCTTTCTAATAATTCTACACTTTCAAAAATATTCACAATCGAATTATCGGGCGTTAAAACCAAATATTATGAAATTTCAACGGCATATCTCAATTTAAAATGGTGCAAAATATAATACAAAACATAATCTTACATTGTGTTTTGGTCACATGAGTCGTGATAAATATAATTCCCAATAAAAATGTAATTTTTTTTTTTTTTTATCCAGGTATTTTCATGAAAATTGAACAGTAGCTTTATAATATGCTGTCTAGGTCGAATATTAATTAAAATATAACGTGAATGAAAATTTGAAAAAAATTGAAAATTGCAATTTTTCTCCCCACTATAAAACATGTGACATCTTAATCGGATACAATCATTTGAAGTTTTTTTTTTTTTTTTTTTTTTTTCCCCTTTTAATAAGAGATAATATATAAATAAATAAATAAATAATAAGAAACCTCAAAACGGCACGATGTTTAAAAATATTTTTTTATTTATTGTTATTGTTATTATCATTATTATTATTATTATTATTATTATTATTATTATTATTCTGTGTTTGAAAATTATGCAAATGCATTTTTTCTTTAAATACCCACATTTTCATTAACAATATTGTAGCACTATAAAGAACTATAATATATGTTCTATTTAGACAGGTAGCAGTTAAAGCAAAGAATAAGGTCATTTCTTTTCCGTGTGCGATTTTTCCGATAAGAAATCCCATTTATATTTTTAAAATAAAGATATAAGAAGGTATCTTTATTTCCGTATTTCTATATTCATTATAATACATTTATCTGTCCATTAATTGTATATAATATACCACTGTTTTTTTTTTTTTTTTTTTATAGAAAATTTAGTGACCATTTGTAGTGATTTTCATCAGAAAAACAAAAAATTCAGAAAAGCACTGCAAACGATTAGTCAATTTTTCTATTAAAAAAAAAAAAAGGTATTCAAATAACGGATTGCTAAATATTCTAAAATAAGAAAATACAGTCAGCTGTTAAATGTTGTTATATAATTTTCAAATATTGTTCAATAAGTTCTATGTTACAAAATACAATTATTTTCTAAATGTAAGTAAATTTTTCATATGATAAATAAATTGATTTATTATATTTCATAGAACAATCCTTAAATTAAAAAAAAAAAAGTTTTAAAATACTTCAATCTGCTTTAGCATTTTTATTTCAGAAGCAAAAGAAAATATAGAAATCAAATAATATTTTCTATCTTTTATTTGTTTGAGATAAAAAACAGTTTGGTTTTAAGTTCTTTTTTTTATATATATTATTATTGGAAAAAGGGAAAAAAAAATGTTATTCAAAATTCTCGGTTCAAATACACATGCGTCCATTCGCAAATATCTCTGCAAAGTTTCCTTCCAACTCGAACAAACAGAGGAACCGATATGAGCCAAAAGCAACCAGAGATTCAAAAGCTTTTTCGTTTTTCTGTCTATTGTAAAGCAGCTCTCGAACGAGGCGGAAGTGTAATCCTTCCTCTACTCCGCCATATGGAAGCAAAAAAGGTAGAAAAAGAACGTTATTCCTTTTGTCACGTATATTTCACTTTGTGTACTTTTCATGGTCAAGATATTTTCTCTCAATCTCGATTTCTGTTAGACAACGTTGAAATAGCGCAGATACCACTTAGAAATACGCCACCCATCATTTTCAGATATCGATAAGTACTTGAGAATAAATATTTTTTTTGTCCAATATTCGAAGCAATAAAAGAATGATTGTCAATAAAGTTTCCCATTAACCCTTTTACAGGTGCTCATTGTTTCATGGGATACAGTAATTCAAGGGATTTTCACGAATTTGATATTTCATTGAAAAGTTATGTGAATAAAATTTTACTAATAAATTTTCATTCAATGCATATGGGAAAAATGAATGACCAACAATAAATCAAGCTAATCACTTTATTAAAAGAAGAAGTTGAAGAATAGAAAAGAAAAAGAAAGAAACAAAAACTTTTACTGTTTTAAAAAGCTATTTAAGTTACGAATGAATAAAGAATAATTTCAAAATAATGGTTTTTGCTAAATGTCAGCAATTTAAAAACAATGTCAAAGTTTTTAATTAAATTCACTAATGATTTTTAGTTAAAATATCACTATTTAAAATATTTAGATTGGTCAATAGATTAAAAAAAACTATGCCTGCAGTTTTTTTTTTTTTTTGTTTTTTTTTTTCATGGGCAAATTTGTACTAAACCTCATCTATTGCTAGTTCGAAAGACAGCAATGTCTATTTCTATAAAAATTATTTTTAAAAAATTACGATTACCAAGAAGTGTCACCAGGATTCAAATAAACCAATTCAATATTTTTATATGCTTTTAAAACTGGAGACGGAATCTGCCAGGCTCCAATTTGGGTCGCGTTCGTCCGCCTAGCCGTTCGACGTTTGCGGTGTTTTCCCCAAAACTCGAGGGAGCACAGTCTAGGACCTCTTAAAAAAATCTTCCGCAGAGTTACTGCACTCAGGCCTAGGTCCCTAGAACAAACAATTATTTTTTAACCCTACACCATACCAATAGCTTTATGTGAATTGTGTTATCATATACTTTTGCATTGTATTTTTAAGTTTAAACAAAATGTTCAAAAGGCTTTTAAAGAAATGGGAGAAATAATTGTTTCTTGCAAAATAAACAATATTTTCAGTGGAACCTTGATTGCATTACATTCTGAATAACAGAAAATTGTAAATTAAAGTGCCTAAGCTTACCAATCAAATGCGAAAATATTAACAAATGTATGAGATAATATATCTCATATAGAAATATTTATTAACAAATAACGGAATCCTACAATGCACAAACCAATTCGTTATAAAAAAAAAAAAAAAAAAAAAAAAAAAAATCAAGGCGTCACACTGCGTGATTCGTACAAAATATTCAGGAACATCAAAGAATCCTCTCAAGCGCTGCTAGATTTTATTTATCCTGTTCTCGTCAAGAGCCATTCTTGAAATAAGACCTTCAATTTTTCGTACTATATATTTATGTTTCGCATACCGTACGACAAAATGTATATATATATGATTTGTATCAAATGAATCATACATATGATTCATATCAAACGAATCATAGATATGATTAATTCTGGAGGTATATCATAAGTCGTTCTGGACTTAAGATAATGGTAAAGTAATGGTTCTTTGTCGATACATCAGGATAATTTAGAAGGCGTTTCATCCGAAAACTCCCATGCTACAATCTGATTAATTCGCGCCCAAATCCATTTTCTTGATCACGCATTTCATACATGTCTGCCAAATTCTCACATGTATAATTTGCCTGAGTTCTTAAGTAATATCGTACCAGACTCCAAAAAGATAACGGAACATTCTTGACGATGACTGACTTGAAATAGATGCATATAAAAACGCTCATCGAACCATCTTAGCAATTCGAATTATTTCTATTTGCCTTAATATATATTTGACGCATACACTGTAAAAAAATGTTGTAATTTTTCCTGCACTTTCTGTTGTATATTTTCAAGCATTGGCGCTTTTTTAATGAATTCAAGCACTAAATGTTGTAAAATCGACTTCCTGTGGACTTTAGACGCGAACATCTGCGCTAAAACATAAAATCTGTGTCTCTGAACTTAGATGCAGATGCACTATGGATGAACGAAGAGAAGATCATGGAACGAGCAATTCCCGTTCATCAAAAAGGTTAGATATTAATTTTTTATTAATATTTTGTATTGATTAATGGCACTTTTAAGTTTGCGGGGCGCAAACAAAAAATAGCCAATTCAATATTATCGCTAATTTATTTTATTGCTATTTAAATATGTTTGCATGACAGTATGATGCATATACTTTATTTTAAAAATTAAAATAGGTATACTTTCGGGACAGAATAAGAACAAAAATTGGGAATGCTTTAACGGCCTTCTTCACTTACGATCGCCGGAAGCCCGAGCCAATGTTATTCTATGGAGAAATTTTCTTTACAAATAACGTATTAATTAATACATATTTTTATATTCTGTTTTCCCATTCAGAAAATTCCAAACTGGTAAAATGACGGACCTTTTTTTAAAAATGTATTTTTTTAATTTTTAATATTTTATTTTGAACTTGCAAAATGAGAAAATTTCACATATTAAAAATTCGTATTTTGCAGCTTCAAAATAAAATATAAAAAATTAAAAAAATATTTTTTAAAAAAAGGTCCGTCAATTTAACAGCTAAGAATTTTCAGAATGTGAAAACAGAATTTAAAAATATTTATTTGTTAATAAGTTATTTGTATATAAAAAAATTCCATAGAATAACATTAACATCGGCTTCCGGCGGCGGTGAGTGAAGAGGGCCCTCAAAGCCCCCTTTTTTTTGTGAGGCGAATTTATTATTATTATTATTACTTTCCTTGGAAATCGGATTATGGTCTGGTTATTCTTTGATTAGCCAAGTCAAATTGTGAACATTTTTTTTTTTTTTTTTTTTTTTTTTTTTTTTTTTTTTTTAAACTATAGTAAGTAGAAATTCGTTCAATATAAATGTAGCTGCATAAAATATGTAAGAGTATTAAATATACACCTGTTTCAGATATTTTTATTTAACAGACACATATATTAAATGTAAACTTATGAAAAAAGTGGAATGTTTGTTTGTGAGTGCTTTTGCGTTCAGGCTATTAATCGCACAGCAACACATTTTGGCAAATAGATAGCTTGGACGACTGCACACCTAACTGAGATATTTTCAAATTTCAAATTTTAATCTTTTTTCTTTTCATTTTCTTAAATTTATTCTTTAGTTTTATTCGTCAGCATCTCTTAGCAGCACGGTTGTTACATTATATGTTTTATAATATATATATATATATTCCTTTGAGAAGGATACTTTATTTATTTATTGTATTTATCAGTAACAAATGGTAGTGTGTAAAAAAGTTTAAACGTGTTGAATTTTGAATTTAATTAAAATGTATTTGTTTTTATTTAATTTTTTTGAAAAGTAATATATGTATATTGTGCTAACTGAAATCAAATGGTAATAATTTAGAGAGATCGAGGTCAGTGAAATACAGGGTTTCAAAACTCAAATGTGTAATTGATACTGAGCTACAGTCATTTTTTAAAATTGTAGTTCTTGAGTAATAGCAGCTCCACGATTTATCTGATAAATACCGAAATTGAAGTGCCCAAAAATTAAGTTGCTGCAGTCGCAGGGGTGAAACTACTTAGCATGCAAAACCCCTGAAAACTGATATTTGCATGCAGATAGGTAAGATTTAATAATGAAATATCATATGACTACCTGTATTAAATGATATTTGGAGAGTTCTTAATACATTGTGAGGCAAATTAAACATTCAAAATAAGAAATTTCTGTAAAAACAAAATAATTTACATGAAAATCAGAAACAGCAAAAATTTCAAAAACCCTGAATTCAGGGGTAGCCCCTGAAAAGTTTCACCCCTGAGTCAGTAACCTGGACCGGACACAGCGCAAATGGGAAAGATGCTACCGTAGGCAGCAGATACTTTCAGCGAGGTCATGATTATTTATTATTTATTTTTTATTTTTTAAATTTATTATTTTTTTTATCATTTATTTTTTAAGTTTTCTTTGTATAAAGTGATATGAAAAATAGTGATTTATTTATTTATTTCTTTAAGCGGGTAAAACCAGCTAGTGCATGAATAATATAATAATAAAAATTCTCAGCAAAAAAAAAAAAAAAGAAAGAAAGAAATTCTGCAGAGTAAGAGAAAATTGTGTCAGTGTCACAAAAGATTATTGTTAACATTATAACGATAATATAATTATCCAGAGTCTCTGTAAATTTACAATAGTATTCATTTAAAAATAAGTATTCGAGAATTCGAGATACTCAATCTTTACTCTGCATTTAAATTTTTTTTCAAATGGTACTTTTTCTTAATAAAAAATAAAAATGCTTTTTTCTATTTTTGAAAAATGTAATCACTAAAATTACTACCACTAATAAATAATAAAATAAATATTAGACTCTAAAATGCGTGCATAAAATAAATTTCTAATTTCGGTTTAATTTTCGCATAATTTTCCAGTTGAATCTTTTAAAAGTGCAGCTGAAAACATCTCGTCTTCATTAAAAAAAAAAAAAAAGCAAAACATATTTGATCTAAAACGGATGTGTAAGTTTTTCTGTAAAATATATAGATGAATCAGCAATTATGACCGCAGATGGCTATATAAACCGCTTAGCAACAGCGTTCATTTGTTTTTAGAAGTAAAAGATAATCAACTGCTTTATTTAATTTGTAGTATTTTTTTTTTTTTTTTTTTTTTTTTTTTTTGGGGGGGGGGGGGCGGCTGGGGGAGGTGAATTTAAATCTTAAATTGTTAATAATCTTCCCCAACTTAATAGACATTGATTTCTTTTTTATGAAAAAGTAATTCATAAATTTTAGAAGAAATAATTATTTAGATAAATTTTTGAGAATAAAAAATTTTGTGTCTAAGTTGGTTTTGAATTAGTTTTTCAGTCCATATTAACTATATTATCAAGATTGGGTCAGATTTCGGCTTGATATCAAATTCAACTGTCGAATACGTGTCGATTGAAATCCGAATTTTGCAGGGCTCTTGTTATAGCTCAATATTATAAAATTGTAATAAATATATGCGCTAAAGATTAATTTTAATTTTAAATAAGTTTATTTTATTTAGAAAATAATATAAATTTGATGTAATTTCTTTTTTTTTTTTTTTTAAATTTATATATACTTTATACAATTACTTTATACCATGCACTTTCAAAAACTGCTTTAGAAAGTCTTAAAAAACTTCTTATTAAATTACAGATCAAACTGAACGGAGATATTAAAAAATAAATTTATATATTTATTTAAAACTATTACTTAATTATTAAAAGCAAAATATTTGTGTTATAAATTTCTTTTTCTTTTCTTTTTTCTTTTTTTCTTTTTGTAAAAGAAACCTTGAATTTAAAATTTTATTGACAAATAAAATAGTAAACTGCGTTAAAAAAAAAAAAAAAAAAAAAAAAAAAAAAAAGAAAAAGAAAATCTTGATTATTTTTTTATCTATTACAAAAGTTTTATGTCAATGAATCAAAAGTAAAGAAAACCTGAACTTAAGTTATTTAATAAAAAAAAAAAAAAAAAAAAGAAATGTCGACTGATCTAAAACTAAAAATGCATTTTAAAGCATGCACCGTGTTTATTACATTCTCAATGTAAGAAAAACAACTATACACATTAAAAATTTTGACAGTGGGATTTTAATGTATATCTATGTTTTGAGGTTTCCTGAATTCATTCTTGGTAATATACGATTACGTGTGTGTATATATATATATATATATATGTTTGATTGAACATCATAGTCTCTAAACGCTTTCTTTGTTCGTTTCAGCTAAAAATTTAAGATTGTGCTACTGTCGGATGAATTGCAGATTGTATAATGGTATATTTTAAAATATGCATGCGCGTAGAACTTGTAATTCTTTTATAAAAACACAAAAAAGAAAAAATATTCTTATTTATTATGGCCTAATGGCTCAAAATATTTGTACGCTAGCATCTAACCTAAACATTCGATTCAGGTAACATTGAGAAGGCTTGTTACAGGTCACCATTGACAGAAATATATAGACTTTTATGATTGCGGGACAAAGTTTACTTAGGGATTCTCAGTCGAATTTTTATATAATACGATATATAGACTCAAATAATTTGAAATTAGTGTTAATGATGCTAAATTATTTAAAGAGAACAGGGCTGATATACGTTACTTTGAATCTTTCATTCGCTAAAGTACGATTACTATTAAAAAAAAAAAAAAAAAACATGCATATTATTTGTAGTTTTTTTACAGGGAAACAAATATTAACAAGTATTTATACCCTATGGTTAATTTCCTAAAGTACATTAAGTTATTTAAAAAAGAATGAAACCGATATAGGTTTTATTAATTTTTTACAGTATCGTTTTCACTGGAAATTACAGGTTCCCAATTAGATATTTTGCAGTGACACACAAAACAATTAAGATGTAATAGCAAAAGCTATAAACATGGGAATAAATTTTAAAAACGCTATTGTAACTTTTCCAATTGTTTGACCACTGAAATATTCGGGAATTTTTTATTTATTTATTTATTATTATTATTTTTTTTTATAAAGCCTGGTAATTTTTAAATGTACCAACGGTCGTACGGAGTCAATTCTGATTTAAATTTTATGCTATTCACTGGAAGCTTTGTATTTTACTAGCAATATTGTTTTGTGGTAATAAATCCTTTTCTTATATATATCTTAATATATATAAATCTCGTGTCACAATGTTTGTCCTCAATGGACTCCTAAACCACTTAACCGATTATAATAAAATTCGCACACCATGTGCAGTTCGATCCAACTTGAGAGATAGGATAGTTTAAATCTCAAATTATAGTCGCAATTTTAATTTATTGCTAATTATTTGTCTGTTATTATTTGACAGTCACAATTATCTGTTAACTCCAAATGATTCTAACAGATGTCGATACCTTTCGACTGGGTTGAAATGAAAGCTGAAATATATTTGGTGCTGCCATCTACACAAAGAATCTTCAACTTTTTAACCTATTAATAAATTTCGTATAATTCAATTATTTCCACTTAACAGATGTCGATACCTTTCGACTGGGTTGAAATGAAAGCTGAAATATATTTGGTGCTGCCATCTACACAAAGAATCTTCAACTTTTTAACCTATTAATAAATTTCGTATAATTCAATTATTTCCACTTTTTAAATTTTTGGTGTTAGCATAGCCGGCCACGTGTTACTTAGACTGAAGTGTAAATTGAATTCATATTATAATGAAGATAATACAGTGAAATTAATCCTGTTTTTTACTTATTTGTGCTTCATTGATCAAAACTTTATAATTTAATATAATATATATATATATATATATATATCTTTATATATAAAATTTATTATGTTTGTCCACGATGAACTCCTAAACTAATGAGCCGATTTTAATGAAATTTGGACACTGTGTGCAATTTGGTCCAACTTGAGAGATAGGATAGTTTTTATTGCAAAATTCGCCTCCCAAAAGGGGGGGGGGGAGGGGCCAAAACGTGATTTCACAAACAAACAAACAAACAACAACAACCAAAAAAAAAAAAAAAAAAAAAAAATAGAAATGTAGAGAGGTTTTAGAGGCCTGCAAATCGAATGAGGATATTTTCGAAAGTGTAAAGTTATTAGGAGGGGCGGGTAAGGGGGCGGAGGGGCAAAAAAATAAAAATAGAGTTACATCGCTAAAAATTGGTACATAGAAGTTTTTGATACGTACAAATCGATTGCAGATATTTTCGAATTTGTAAAATTATTAAGAGGAGCGGGAAAGGGGGGGGGGCAGAGGAGCAAAATATAAAAATGGAGTTAGATCATTCAAAATTGGTGCATAGAATTTTTGATACCAACAAATCGATTGCGGATATTTTCGAATTTGTAAATTTATTAGGAGGGGCGGGAAGGGGGGCAGAGGGGCAAAAAATAAAAATATAGTTAGATAGTTCAAATTGGTGCATACAGGTTTTTGACACCTACAAATAAACTGTAGATATTTTCGAATTTGTAAAATTATTTAGAATAGTGGGAGGGGGGAGGGCAAAGGGGCAAAATAATAGAAATAAGAGTTAGAACTTTGAAAATTAGTATTATTAAGTTTTAAGGCCCGATAAAACGATTGCGGATATTTTCGAAAGTATAGAGTTATTAAGAAGGGCGGGAACGGTGGATGAAGAAACGGTGCGCATGGTTTGCGCAGGTATACACTGCCGCAGGCAGTGGGGGTCCGAACAGATTATTCCACCAATGAGAGAAGATTTTTTTGTATTTTATATCATTTTCCTTTCGATAATATATGGATTCATTATGAGTGTCGAACATTTTTCCCGATCAGATTTTTTTTTTTCTCTTTTTTTTTCACATGTTAAAAATTAATGCAATTTTGAGAATTCTTTAATTATAGTGAATCATTTAAAAATAGGGACCAGCGAAGCGGGCTAAGTCTGCTAAGATCAAGGATGTTATCAAGGATGGTCTTTATTCGTAAATAATAATTTTAATATATTGAATATTTTACTACATTATAATTCAACGTATAACATAGCCACAGCAACGCGTGGCCGGGTCTGCTAGTTTCTTTATATTGCGTGCCTTGATAAAGAAATTTTTTAATCAATATTTTGACATTCACGTATAAATTCATTTAGTTAAAATAATTTATCAAAAGTAAACAGTAATATATATATATATATAGCCAGACAGACAGATAGATAGATAAATAGATATAAATATATAAACTTTTTTTTTTTTTTTTTTTAACTTAGATTTTAGTTATCTCGCTAATAAATAGACATAAATGTTACCAATATATCAGAATAGATTTCATTAAATAAGACGATATTTACATAATGAAAATAATTCATACAGATTTATAAATATTTAAAAATTTCAATTTAATTAGCGCAATAGCATAATTATTAATTATAATACCATCTGTAATGATAATAATTAATCTTAACAATGATCAGACATCGTGAAAGGGGCCTTGAATTAATTGATAAACAATTACGTGTGGTTGGTTGCGTTTAACGTCCCACTAGTTTTTCTAAATCCCTTACCTAGACATATTGACTTCCGAGCTATGCGCGTAGGCACGCCAATAAATTGTATAGACGAAATGATTGAGAATTTCTAGTCTACACATTTCTAGACGGTGAAACAATAGTCTGAATAGTATTGCGAGAAATTCTCGCTTGATTTTCTAGATTTGGGTAAAAAAACTAAAATTATAGTAGCTGAAACCATCCTCGTGTATTCGCACTTATCTATATAAATAAAGAGAAGTGTCTGTGTATCTGTGTGTGTGTGTGTGTGTGTGTGTGTGTGTGTGTGTGTGTGTGTGTGTGTGTGTGTGTGTCTGCGCTCTGGTGCTCACACTATTGATCGCAGAGCTTCCAAATTTGGCATATAGATACCTGGGACCCTGCAGGTATGCACTTCATCGAGATTTTTTCGAATTTCGAATTTGAATTTTTTTAATTAATGTTTTTTCGATTTTAAAAATTGGCTTCAATGTTTCCTTTTTCAGAAATTTCTTTCGTTTCAAAAGTCTGCGTATCTTAGCAACGGCTATTAAACTATTTATTTATTTAAATTCATTTGAGGAAGAAATCTTTTTTATTATATTTATTGAAATCAAATAGTTATACACATACAGTAGAAAAATTAAATATATTAAATTTTTAGATTTTGGGATATAGATACCTGGGACCCTGCAGGAGTGCCCCTCATCGAGATTTTTTCAAATTTCGAATTTGAATTTTTTAAATTAATGTTTTTCCGATTTTAAATATTGGCTTCTTTGTTTAATTTTCATAGATTTATTGTTTTGCTTCAATCGTCTGCGTATCTTAGCAACGGCTATTACGCAACTTATTTTTATTTAATACATTCATTTGAAGGCGATTTTTTTTTTTTAAATTTGTTATATTTATTGAAAATAAAATCGCAATGCAGTAGAAAAAATTAAGTATAATTAGTTTTAAATTTAAAAACGTATTTATAACAGATATGTTTAATTTTTTATAGTAGAACAACTTCTTATTTTTCATTTTTTAATTAATTTCTTTAAAAGAAAAAACTTTTATTCATTGATTTTTTATTTATTTACAGTATTTATCGGGAAAAGTGGTAGTATATTAGTAAAAAGGATAAAAATTTATTTGTTTATATATATATATATATATATATATACATATTAATCTACTTTTTATTTTATTTTATTTTATTACATTGGTCAGAATCAAATCTTAATATAGTGCAAATAGCATGGGCAATAAAATACATGGTTCAAAACTAAAATATTTAATAGATGCTGAGATACAGTCATCTTTAAAATCGCAGTTCTTAAATAGTAGCAGATCCCCCCTGTCGTCGAAAAATATCCAGATTGAAGTGCCCGGGAAAGATCTTTCTGCAGACAGTGGGAACCTGTACCCCTCAATGCAGCACGGGCGGGAAAAGAGATGCCGTAGACAGCGGGTACACGAAGCAAGGTTTGGAGTAATTTCAGTTTCTTTTTTATTCTTCATTTTTTCTTCTTAAGTTTTTGTCTCTAATGTGGTGTAAAAAAATAAATATTAAACCAATTCTTTCGAAAATTCATTTAAATATAGTGACCAGCGAAGCGGGCGTAGCCTGCTAGTCTATATAAATAAAGAAAAGTGTCTGTGTGTGTGTCTGCGCTCTGGTGCTCACACTATTGATCACAGAGCTTCCAAATTTGGCATATAGGTACCTGGGACCCTGCAGGTGTGCCCCTCATCGAGATTTTGTCGAATTTCGAATTTGAATTTTTTCAAATCATGTTTTTTCGATTTTAAACATTGGCTTTTATTTTTCATTTTTCATGAATTTATTCTTCGATTGTAATCGTCTGCATATCTTAGCAACGGCTATTATGCAATTCATTTTTTATTTAATACATTCATTTGAGGCGATTTTCTTTTTTATTATTATTATTATTTTTATATTTATTGAAAATCAAAATAGTAAAATACGATAGAAATAAATTGTTACGTTTATGTATAAATTTTATAGTATAACAACTTTTTATTTTTCATTTTTTTAATTAATTCCTTTAAAAGAAAAATATTTATTATTATTATTATTATTATTTATAATATTTATTGGGTGAAAAAAAATAATGGTAGTTTATAGTAGAAAGGATTAAACTGATAAATATTCGTTTGTTTTTCATGTATTTAATTCCTTTTAAAAGAAAATCTAATTTTTTATTTTATTTTATTGCACTGGTCGTAATCAAATCGTAATATAGTGTAAATAACGGGGGCTATAAAACACATGGTTCAAAAACTAAAATATATAATAGATGCTGAGATACAGTCATCTTTAAAATCGTAGTTCTTAAATAACAGAAAATCCACAAGTCGTCGTAAATACCCAGATAGAAGTGCCCGGGAAAGACTTGTCTGTAGACAGTGAGAAACTGGACCCGATGCAGTACGGGCAGGAAAAAGAGCTGCCTTAGGCAACGGGTATCCGAAGAAGTGAGATCTAAAGCGATTTCAGTTTTTTTTTTTTTTTTTTTTTGTTTAATGTGTAATGTGATGTAAAAAATAAATACTGATCCAATTCTTTTGAAAATTCACTTAAATATAGTGACCAGAGAAGCGGGCGTAGCCTGCTAGTTTGTAAATATTTTTAAATAACTTTGCCCTCGAGTATATCGTCAAACGCTCTAGATTTCTGATAGGAGTTTCTAGAACGCCCTTTTAAAGGGGACTAGAATTTATAAGGATGACATGGAACTATTTTTTCTGAAGACACAATTTAGATTCTAGATATCAGTTACAGATATTTTTATCAGTACATATATAATCTTTTATTGATTAAGTCAAGTCCTACTTTTTTGTGTTTGATCATTTTAATGATGACGTTTATATATTTCATATCCTCATCGTTTATATATCCCTTATTTGAAAATAATGTAACAGAGAATTAATTTTATTTTATTTATTTTTTTTTAAGTAAATTTACAAGTATTTTCTTTTCTTTTCTTTCTTTCTTTTTTTTTTTTTTTAAGAAAACTTATCAAGTGATTTTTTCCCCCTCGTACTAGATATCCTGAATTTATAATTAAAGTCTTAGAATAAAAAAACTTCTAAAAATAATACAAAAAAAAAAAAAAAGAAAAAAAAAAAAGAAAAGAAAAGAAAGAAAGGAAAGGAAAATCAAAATTAATGGTTCCAGCCAGTAGAATGACAGTTGTCTTCAAATGGAAACAGTAGGCACCTACTTTGCAATTATGAATCACAAATTTGTCATCCCGAAAATTTGCCATTAAAATATTTCTGATATTTATATTGGAGAAAACAAATCTCTAGCACCTAGAAGCTAGATCCAACTAGCAGCATCATGTTTTCTTTGAAGGAACAAACAAACGTCTTTTCTCTCTTTTGATCTTTCTGTGTTTGATGGCGCGCGGCGCCTACACTCAGTGATGCCAAATGGTCGAAAATTTTTTCCCAAAACAGGTCTTAAATTCTCCCAAATCAGGTTTTTTTTTTTTTTTTTGTTCGAAAAAATCCGCAGCTTGATTTCTACTAAAAAGGGAAAATAAAAATTTCTTAAAAAACAAAAACAAAAAAAAATCAAGCAGATTTTTCCATGATTTGAGCTTAGATTTTTCTCCAAATGAAGGCAATTTTTGAAAAAAATCCTCAAATAACAATAAAGCTATTGAAAGTCTCTAGTCGTAGGGATAAATCATTACGTTGCCAACATTGACAGAAAGTTGAAGAACTCTCCAGATTTGTCCCCAAAAATTTTAGAATTCCCCAAAAAAGTCCCCAGAAACATTTGGTCCCCAAAATTGCCCCCAGAAGCCTCGAAAATCCGCAATCTGGCATCACTGCCTACACTGTAAAAAAAAAAAAAAATCAGTATTTTACAACAAAAGGTGCTGGCACCGCGGCTGCCAGCACAGTTGCTGTAAAATTTACAAGCGGCTGTTTTTTATGGTGCTGTAAAATTTACTGCACTCTACTGTGAATTTTACAAGATGTTGTTTTTAGTAGGGCTGTAAAATTAACTGCACTTTGCTGTGAATTTTACAAGATGCTGTTTTAAAAAGTGTTGTAAAATTAACTACACTTTGCTGTAAATTTTACAACACTTTTTAAAACAGCATATTGTAAAATTCACAGCAAAGTGCAGTTAATTTTACAGCACCATAAATCACAGCAGCTTGTAAATTTTACAGCAACTGTGCTGGCAGCCGCGGTGCCAGCACCTTTTGTTGTAAAATACTGAAATTTTTTTTTACAGTGTATATATCAATTTCTTGTTTGTGTAATCCGCCAAAGTTGTCGCTGTGAACGATGTTTTTATCATATTAATATGGCACTGAAGTTATGCCAAGTTTAAACAATAACATTAACTTTAAATGGAATCATACAGAACCTTGAAAGCCAAACAACTGTAACTGGTGATGCTGCTTTTTTACCGGAAATTTTCATATGTTTAGTATTTCAATATGTCAGTGCTCTAGATATATGATGCCACTATATGAATCGCTGAATGCAGAAAGGGGACATGTCCAATTTTTAGCGAAAATGAATAAATGCCACCAGCAAGTTCCTAACATATAGGCACATATTATCTGTAAAAAGGAAACACGTCTTTCAGTCTGTATGGGAGAAAAAATGAGTCCAAAATGTAGTTTAGAGCAAAAAAAAGTTAAATCCTGGACATGACTCCGTTCTGTTCTCAATGAAATGGAAGGGACGAGTTATTCATGTTTTCGTTACATCATTCCCTTCTTGCGATCTTTCGCTACTGCCGTAGAAACCAAAAGTTGGCAAACGTATCGTTGCCTAAGAAAGCAGAATCCATGGCATTAATGCTGCATCATTCTGTTTTCATCACTGAATGCAAAAATAGTAGCTTTCTCGTTTTCATCAGGTGTTTTGTTATTTTCTTC
This sequence comes from Salticus scenicus, assembly GCA_963930645.1. Lineage (NCBI taxonomy): Eukaryota > Metazoa > Arthropoda > Arachnida > Araneae > Salticidae > Salticus > Salticus scenicus. Next base: position 163,911,004 of record OZ005650.1, on the reverse strand, counting down.
TTAATTTATGATTATTTTTAGTTTTGTATTAACATGAGTGAAAGTGCAGACAAGTTTGCTCCTGTAAGAAGTAGGAAACGTGGCCTTTATAGTTCCAATAATTACAAAAGAAATTTCATTATAAAACCTCGTATATAGGGAACTTCGTACCCGAACTGGTCAGAGAATCATTTTCCGAAAAAAAATTATTCTGCTATGAACATGAACTGGTGAGTAGATATATTTTCATGTTTATTACTACCTTCAATGTTTCACCTGCTCGAAAGTATAGGAGATCCATCTTTTCTGCGACAAATTCAAAGGGCAGAACAAAAAACACGCATTCATTCGGACCATAGTGGCATCGGTAGAACTGGAGATTTTTAAGAAAATCAAAGATTTGTTTTCCAATGAAAAAGGTCTATCCTACTTTCCTTGCGACCGAGATTTTGAATCAATCAAGAGGAAATTGAAAAATATTTATAGGATGTATATCCCCGACGAGTATATTAATGTAGTGGCAAATGCTTCAAACGTAGCTTGAAAATTCAGAAGGATAGCCAATCCTTCATTGTTTCATGACTATCAGCACTGATTTCCCTCTTACTACGACAAGAGTACCATGTCGCTTGAATCAAGAAGCTTGCCCATTAAAGTCAGGAAAAAGTTTTTGATTCCTTTGTATGATTATTTTGAATGTTACTCCAAATTTCTTGTACTGTTGTGACGCCTGAGTTGACTGGTGGATTACTCATCAACTATTTTTGTTTGAGAAAGCATAATGATTCTCATCTTCTTAAGTTGCCGTCTATAGGAAATTATATCTACAGAAAAATCCTGTAAATATTAATAAAATGAAAGGAATCAAAGTCTAAAACTTTCCATTCCTCTTGTATAAAGCAGTACATAGTCTTTTAATAAAGAGATAAAAAGGGAGGAAGTAAAACAATGATTTGCAGGAATTACTGGAACAAGTGGAGAAAAAATAGCTGTTAAGTGGAAAAAGGATACTTGTCCACGATGTAAAAATGGTTGCCACAGATGCATGTATAATTGAATTCTGATTAGAATGTGGTATTTGTGATAGAGATAGCAATAAAATGCTATGTAATGTTTTCAGAATTTTAAGTTCGTGTAAAATTGGTTAAAACAGTTTTTTGTGTCTCCTATAAAATTTGGTTTTTGTGACATGTCTCATTTCTGCAATCAGTGATTAATATAACATAAAAAAAAAAAAAAAAAAAAAAAAAAACTACATCAGGATAGAGGATTTTGTCTAACTAAACGTTTTTTCAAAGTGACTTATTTTTGACACCCCGAGTGGAGTGTGACTATTTGTTTTATAGTAAATATTGTTCATCGCGATTGGTATATCATCCTTGTCATTTATATATTTATTTATTAAATTTCGAACATTCTGTATACTTCCCAGCTATTTTCATAATTTTTAATGCAATTTAAAAAAAGTACAAAGTTGTAAAAAATCTGAAGCTTCGGCCATAAAGCAATAGGAATATCATATATAATTTGAAAATATACTGTTTATCAGAATGCTTTCGAAACATTTTAATGTGAAGTGTGGTATGAAAAAACTGCATGAAAACTAAGAGACACACATGTAAATAAAAACAGTATATATAGATATGTAACAATATCCCACAAGCAACCGAGCGGTTCTGCGCTCAAAGCTGAGCTCATACACCATCATGTACAGTAAATGATCTAATAATAAAGTAATATTCTAGTAAATTCACATGTAAATATGAAATGATTTTTTTATTGCTATCATATTCTGACATTGTAACCGCCAATAGATCGCAATGCATTTTTCACATATACTCTTTATTCCTGGCTTTTATAAACGATAATGACAAATTTATATGAAAATAAGATATACTTTTTTATGAGTGGAGTATAAAGTATGTTCATCCACATCGTTAATTAAAATTTCTGGCATTATGTAAAAAACATTTTTTTATTAGTTCAAATTTATACATTTCATTTTTGCATATTGATCTTGATTATGTATTTATTTCTATATTTATACAGAAATTTAAGCGAAGTGTTTGGCATTTTACATTTGAATTAATGTGAAAATTGTGGTTACCATGTATCGTTAGGAAAACCTCTTTGGTAAATTTATTGAAATATTATAAAATAAATATCATATTTTCTTTTTGCAGTTATATTTATTCTCATTTTACATAATTTTCTTTTATTGTTGAATTAATTTCCAAAACAATAGAAAGTATATTAGTAGTTGAATTTTGACTTTTAAAGTGATATCAAAAATAATTTGGTTAATAAGTTTAATTTTAAAATCGATGTATTTTGGTTACATTTCAGACATTTTTACTGAATTTAAAAACTACATTTACACAGTAAAATTTCAATCATTTTAATGTTACATTACAATAGTATTTAAATAATTTTTAGTTAAAGTTCCAACATATTAAGAAGTAATGCTGAAAAAAAATTGTCTCACTGCTTAATTATTAATCCGTCTGGTTGACATCCAAACATATTAAGTCCCACTGCAATCAACGGAGTAAACATCTTAAATCTTCAATTTCGTGCATATCTATTTCCCCTGCGAATAATTCAAAATTACTTAAACCCATTTCAGCAGAAGCATTTTCAGCTTACCGACCAATTTCTCAAGCGGAAGATGATCTATGGTCGAAAATTTGCGGAACTGAAGAAAATGACGCGTTGCTTAATTTTCTGCAGATTTCGCAATGCGTATTGCAGGCTTTTTATTTGCTTTAAACTGTAATGGTTGAAAGGCAAAGTGCTTTTGTATACAACAGACAAGAATTGTTGATTTTATGTAAGTTAAAATTTGCGCTTGACAAGTGTTTAACGTTGTTACAGTTTTGAACCTTTTAATGCTTTGTTTACGAAATATGACATTTTATCTCGTTAAATTTTAAGTATCTGAGATTAGTATATTTATTTAATATGACTTTTGTTGCTGTTTATCAATTATTATTGTTAGATTAAAAAGGCTATTTTTAGGCTATTTAAGCTAAATAGATATAATCAAATTTGATTTAATTTAAATGATTCTTCCCCTACTTATGAATTTATTCATATATGTGTACATAGTTAAGATTTAATCAATGGATACCACCTCGAAACAATTGACGCTTTTTTTTTTTTTTCTTTAGTATAGGCGGTTTGCTTACAAAGTTTTTAATCATTAGACATATATGATAAAAAACTGTAATTATTTGTCTCTGTTTTATGTATCTTGAATTGATTTAAATACTTCAATAAACTACTTTAATAAATTAAATAATTCTAAATAGATTTCTTTCCAATGGACTTTAAGATATTCATAAGAGATGAATCCTCCCTTTTTATTTCAATTATCCGACCACCGTAGGTAACAAGTTCGGTCAAAGATTTCGATATAGAGTTTTCATTTGATTTACCTGTTTTAAGGTTTCTTGATTATAAGAAGGTAGAACTGGCAGTGCATGTGTATATATATATGCAGGGACGGGGAGGGGGATTTTCAAACTATCATGTCTTCAAAATGACAAAATATAGAACAACGAAACTTAATGATTGAAACAGGTCCAGTATACAAACGAGTTTTCCAGCTTTTGCTGAAAATAAGAAAATGGAAAATGGAAAATGGAAAGCTGAAAGCGGGTCCGCATTTCAAAAATGGCCCTAACGATTTTCTTTAAAGTTACTATATAAGCCTCCTTTTAGATGTTCTCTCGTATGTATTAGTTATTTATTGCAAGGCATCCTGATTTGTCAGGCTAATTTTAAGTCTTGGAAGACTGGTCCTTAAAAACTTCTCTACAGGTTTTGTTAAAATTCGCCATAGTAACTCTCTTTTAAATATCCATCCGTATATAACAGTTGGTTTCCACTGCAGTTGCTCGGTTTTAATGAAAATCGGAATTGGGACCGATTGCTGGTACCTTAAAAATTTCTCAAACGGTTTTCTTGAAATTTGCCACATAAGATTTGTTTTAGATACCTATCCTTTTGCATGATGTAGTTGATATAGTAAAGAAAATTTGGTAGGCGTACTGATTAGTTAAGTCAGTTTTAGATCTCGGAAATGAATGTCTCAAAAAACGGCTGTACCGATATTTTATGACGTGTAGATTGATTGGTTAATCTAAGAAAATCAGTAGGAGTCACACTTAGGCAAATTGTATGTCTTCTGACATCATTATCTCCAAAAATAGTTCATAATATGTATGTTACGGAATTCTCTCCACCAGGGGTCATCGTGTGTCAACGTGCGGTACATGCACTGTTTTGTTTAGCTGTTAGTGTCTGGCAGGCATCTGAAATGGAAGGGTCAAAATGGGAGACCCTAAATATATTAATTTTGTAATATATGTAAATATCTATAAATATGTATAATTAAGAAAGATGGAATTTTTATTGCATCTGAATTATTCTACCACTGTACAATCGATTAAAATGCATAGTAATGGGTAATGGACAATGGTTGCTGCGTGGATGTTAAACACCAAACATTTTCCTTATCATTTAAATTAATGAAAAACATTTAAAAATATTGAAAATATAGAGATAAAAAATATTACTTAAAAATATTTCACTTTAGAATTTGTTGTAAAGTTAAAGAAATTTTCAATTTCTAAAACCTAAAATTCGGATTAAGATGTGGCTATCAAAAATTGTTCTTTGTCCATTTATTTTTGAGTGAAATAATTTATTCATAGAGGTGTTCTTCAGGCGTCTCTAGAAATGATATAGGGTGATTTTTTTTCGATTTGGGTGTGGTCAGAGTTTTTTAGTCGAATATAGGGACATTATTCTTTTCTCAGTAACATTTTTGGCTTTCATTTAAAGATTGCAAGATTACGTTGATGGATAGCTCCAACGAATATATATTCTCTCAGTATATATTACGGTAATAATTCTATTTTATATAAAGAAGAGGCCTTTTTACATTTGTTATAAAAAATATACATTATTTATATCGAATGTATACATAAGTTTCACACACAATTACGGGCATAAAATAATAATTGTTAAAATACGAATACATATTTTCATTTATAATATATAAATGCATAGATTTTTCACTAATAATATAATTAATAATTTCATTACTGTACATACACGCATAGATGTATACTTATGTAAATAAAGTGCTTAAAATGCAAAAATATGTATGAAAAGGGACAAACATGCAAACGTTTTGCCTGTTTTGTGAATTAAGCCTGTTTTATCCTTGTTTAGCATATATTTAATATATTTATATATGTTTGTTGTGCAATTATTTTATTAAATATATTGTTCGTTATAACTATACATTTCTAGCCGATACTTTATTTTAATAATAAATAATAAATAATAATAATAATAATAAAATGTAAAAGCACCATAAATAACAAAAAAAAAAAAAAAAAAAAAAAAAAAAAAAAAAAACTCTCAACAATTATTTTAAGTAGAAATAAATCTACGAATAAAACTTTTGTTAGATGAAAAAAAAAAAAAAAAAAATAGGTGCGGTTGCAGCAAATAAAGCGACAACGCACAAATTTCACCTATTTCCTCGGTTCCAAGCATTGCTCATTTATATGTTGCACTAGTGCCTACTTTGTTCACCTGACGAAGGTTTCTTTCGTAGTATTACTTCTACCAGAAACAATTGTTGCGACATTTTCTTTTCTTCTATTTATTGCGTTTTTCCATTTTTATTGACTTATTTATTTATTTATTTATTGCTTTTCAACACTAGTCCTTCGGTGCTTTTTTACTAAATTCGTTTTTTGTCATTTTCGTTTCTAATAATTCTCTTTGATTAATTCTCTTTTAGCATTTTCTTTCTTTTCGCACTTTATTTGTCCATCTTCTACAACATATTTTATATTTATTAAGTAACTTTGTGTTCTATACACTGAGATTATCTACTATTTAAGAAACACTTGCTACCAATTGAAGCATGTTTTCAAGCTTGTGGCAGGTAACACTGACGCACCCTAGAATATTTATAGGTCTGCTCTGTGATAACCGAAAGAAATGGGTCCAGATATAAAAACAAATATATTTACTTTATTGTATTATTTCATTACTGATATACTGCTGATTGCCGAAATATTGCGCATTACCGATATACTTTTTTCATATAGATCATTATTACATTAATTAACAGTGATTTTTCTTGCAAAAAATCATTATTTATTTGTATGATATACATTATATATTTTGAAAGTTTGGCAACTGGATATTATGTGCATTTTACTTATTTTTAGGTACACATACCCGAATAAAATGCATATATTTCTTGAAAAAAAAAAAAAATAAAAAAGGAACGCTATTTTGAACAATCTCGTTCTGGAAGTAAATAAAAGTTAAATGCAAATAAGAAAATTGTTTGGCATAGGTGGACTCTGCTCAGTTCTCCATCATATACTTGTTCTCATAACTTTCTAACAACAGGTTACACTCATTTTAAAAGATGTTGCATTCATTATGGGGCGGTAAACCCCCCCCCCCCTTCCAATACTGATTTATATGTGGAATAAAGCTGTTGATAAATCTAGTTTAATAAACCTAGTTTGAATTATTTTTAACATATGTTTAATAGACAGTGCTTGTTATCTTACCCCTTAATGTGCATTCTGTTTTCATAGTATTGAAATGCTGGGTAAAAGAAAGTCGAGTGAGTGCCACAGTAGATTTTTTTTTTTTTTTTTAATGCCTGCTTTCTTTATTTCTTTTTTTACCCTTGAATTTTTAGATCTTGTAATTTTCTTTTTTAACCGACTTCAAAAAAGAAGGAAGGTTCTGAATTCAAACCGTATGTTTTTTTTTTTTTTTTTTTTTTTTTATGTTTGTTAGCTCATAACTTCTGAACGGATACTCCGATTTTGATACTTTTTGTTTTGTTGAAAAGGTCTTGGTCTGAAATAGGTCCCATTCTAATATCTTTACGATCTAAAGAAAATACAGGGTGCCCCAAAAAATCAGTCCCAACACTTTTAACTGCTAAACAGCTGCAACTATAGTGATAAAAATGGCATGTTAGTATAGCAAAGTGGCCATGCAGTACAAGGTTAAATCGCTTGTAGCGCAACCTGGTGGAAAATAGAAGAATTAGTGTTCCTATATCGAAAACGGTTCTAGAGAAAAAAGTGAATTACAAAGTTGAAGAGTATCATCGACTATCGACTTAGTACAAAACGATTGTTTAGACATTCATGCTAGCGTTCCTATATAGGAAACGGTTCAAGACAGGGGGAAAAAATGAATTATAAAATTACAGAGCATCATCGATTTAGTACGAAAAGATAGTTTAGGCATTGATGCTAAAGATACAATGCTAAAAACGTGCATTTGTTTGTTCGCAATTTCCTACGCTGTGCACACTTGAGCTACATTGCACACGTTTTAGCGTAGCGGATGACACTTATACTCTGTGGTTCAAAGTACTGTTACTGTAAGCGGTCACATCGATTAGCCCAAAGTCGTTTTCAACCAGTTTCAGAAAGGAGGGTGTTCTTAATTCGAGCTATGTGTTGTTGTTGGTGTTTGTAAGCTTATAACTTCGTAAGAGATGCTCTAATTAACCGACTTCAAAAAGGAGGAGGTTCTCAATAAAAAGCGTATGTTTTTTTGTTTTTGTTTTTGTTTGTTAGCTCATAACTTCTGAACGGATGATCCGATTTTGATATTTTTTGTTTTATTGTAAAGGTCTTGGTCTGAAATAGGTCCCATTGTAATATCTTTTTGATCAAAAGAAAATAAAGGGTTTTTTATTTATTTAATTATTATTTTTTTTTTTTTTTTCAGTTGTTTGAATAGTAGTTGCTTTTTGGAGTCGGTTCTATTTTTTTACAAAAAGATTTTATTTTACTTAATTTTGAGAGTTTTAAGACTACGAAACGCAGTGAAATCTTTTTATGCATGGTTGTATGATACGGGGTTATTTAAAATAGCTTTAAAAAGAATTTCAGATTTTAAATTAATAATAAATTTTGAGAACGTTTTGAGAAATATATTGTTTAACTATCTTTAATGTTGTCTAATGAGCTTAAATTTGATGCAAAAAACTTATCAGACAATAATCGTGTTTTAAAATATATGGATGTTAACTTCTGTTTGTGCTGTAAGAACACACCATTCTTTTACTAAAAGTACATTTAGAAAATGTTTCTTTAGGTGTCTTTTGTTTAACTTTCGTTGTATGCACATAATTAATCAAACAATGAATGTTTTTACAAATATAGCAATGGACTTCGAGTTCACGTTAATAAGATATATTTATACATAATCTTATCCAAAAATAGCTCATTTAGCTTCTTTTGTTTATTATTTTCATTTATATTCAATAGAAGAAAGTATTGGTTTCATAAAAATTTTAGATTTTTGGGTTTTGATAGATTTTTACGTTTTGAGAGTTCTAGAACACGATTTGTCCCTTTATAGAAAATATCTGTTAGACTTTGTGTGTGTGACAAAGTTTTATTTGGCAATTGTATCTCAGGAAGTACTGTATATAATTTCATACAAATTGATATGTAGTTGTACCTTAATATAAATATAGTCTCTACAAACTTTTGGTGAAAATAAATAAAACTTTTGTTTAATAAGCAATAATATTAATAAATTATTTGTACTGAGAGAATCGGTATAGGAAAATCTAGAAGAAATTTTTGTGATGGCTGCAACATAGTAGTTTTTTACTGAATATAAAACGTTAATTGAGCAATGAGTTTGTTTAACTATTAACATCTGTTTTAGTTCAACAATGTGTGTATTCGTGTATGATCTAATTAAAAAAATAGAAAATATCTGTTTTGACACATGTTTACTCAAAATCGACAATTAATATGGAAAATTAAAAAAAAAAAAAAAAAAAAAAAAAAACATTGTAGAGCCATTTTCTCAAAGGAACGTGCTTGCGAGACCTCAAATTGGTCTATTTATAGAAGATGCCTGTCCATTTTCCTGATTTAACCAACTTACACTTACGAAAGACATCTAATTGCATGTGTTTATATAGCAACTTTGAAAAAAAATTGTTAGATCCATTTTTGAGATACAGACTTAAGGTCCCACTTCTGTTTTTCAATATCCCAATTCCTGCTTTCCAATTTTCAACAAAAGCTCAAGAAATGATCTGTACACTATACCTGTCTTAATTTTGAAGTTTAGTTGTTCTATATTTATTCGGTTTAGAAATATGATAGAAAAATACTCCTCGTACACATATACACTGACCAATTGCCAGCGATCAGTTATTTGGACTCAGTGGACCATAAAACATGTAAATGAAGTGAAAACTCAATATCAAAATTTTTGGTCTAATACGCTTCCACCTCTTATAGTAGTCGCGTAATGAAAGTAAAAACGGAGTATAACCTTTTGCGTATAATGCAATGTGAACTTCGAGTAACGATGTAAATGTTCACTTGGATTATATAAAGTCTATTTATTCATTAAAAAAAAAAAATAATAATAAATAAGATCACATACAAATGCCTAATTGTTTTTAGTGTGTAATAATTTATTTATATATTTTTCCCAAAAAACTTTAATTTTTCATATTTAGTAGAAAGCAGAAACTATTATGTGGAAATTGTAATGTCTTTCTCCTAAATATTTTGTAACACGAATTTTTAAAGATAACCCAGACAAATCATTTTTTTTTTTTTTTTTTCTAAACTGTATGTATTTAAAAGTTGCGGAATGCTGTGATAAAAACTACAAAGCGCGAAATTATTTTTTTATGTTTAATATGTTAAAATAAATTAAATCATATTGTCATTGAAGTAAATTAACTTTTTCTTATATTACTGGGAGCTAACTAACTTATTGTTAATATTCCCATTATCTTTCAAAGATAATTTATCTTACATTTATACGACTTCAAAAGAAACGGCGAAGCTTTAATTAATGATTGGAATCATTTATTTGGTTTATTTCAAGATCAACGGATATTCAAGGAACTGCATTTCACTGAACTTTAAACTTTGTTTGAAGTTTTAATCTGGAGATGAGCTTTAAAAACATTATACAATAGTTGACTTTGAATTAGTGTTACGGTTGATAGCTTGCTGAAAGTAATCAGCCCTAACGATCGTATTGTGAATAAAATCAGTGTCTGTAAACATATTGCTTTTCATTGAGCTATTTTCACAGTAGAGGAAATCTTAACTTAGATAAAGAGAAACTTATGAGGCGCCTGGTGAATTATTTACAAGTGTTTCTTGAAATAGAGTACATGTAATAATGTTAAATAATTAATTAATTAAAATTGTCTCATTTTATTATAAATTTCTATTACATTTAAGAATTCTGGTTTAAATTGAGTTTTATTTAATATATTTATTTTTAAAATGTATTGAAAATAATATTTAAAAATAATAAAATATATAAAAATAAATACAATATATATATTTTTTTCTAGATAAATATATTTTTCTTTCAGCTACTTACAAGAACAATTGTTTTCGACATTGAAAAGAAGTAATAATAAAAAATAAAATAAAATTAATATAAAAATGTCTACCTAATCTATGATATCATATTTGCATTAAATGATCTTTTTAGATCCATTATCAAAACAAAATCCAATTACTGTAGGAATCTTTGCAAGAAAGTTTTAGTGTACATCGGTCCAAACTTAAATCTCTTTAAAGAAGTTTAAATTACCATACACAGTTCTTCTAATGCTAAAATCTTTTTGAAATTTTCCTTTTTTACAAATATATTGGGTTCTTTAAAATATAAATTTGCTATTTTTGTGTTTGATAAATGAAAATGATTTAATCATTTTCTATGCATATTTCTAGTCTAGTCTTGTTGTTTTGAGGCACAGTATGCATATTTATTTTTATCCAAATTATAAATTTTACAACACTTAGGATTTCATTAGGATTCCTTGTACCCCATGTAACCGAATGTATTTCTGCATGAAGTAGGAGCATTAAATATGTATTTCTGTCAAATTTGGATCATATTGAACATTTTTTTAATAATAAATTAAATTAAGGGGCAATAGTAATAATAATAATAATAATAATAATGAAATAATTTTTTTTGTGTCTATTGGTAAACCTTTAGTGCATCTTTATAATTATAAGTGAATTAAAGTGAATTTATCAAGTAACGGACATTATGAGCATTCATCAACATTAACAATTACGACCAAGATTTTAAAATATTGATAGTCATATACTTCTATCCCTCCCTCTGAGAGATTAGTACGAAAGGAAGAGATTGGGTTACTTACAAGATTTTTTTTTTTTTCGTTTATGTATATATGTATATAGTAAATGTGTAATTCCAATCCACATGTTATGTTGATTTCTGCTGTTTATTGCTACCATAATTTCTATACAGAAAGATTTACTGTATTTTCACAACAGTTTTTTGTGTTTAAAAATAGTATTATTTTTGCAAAACAGTGGAAGCAAAAAAAAAGAAAAGTTAAACATCATCCCAGTGTGTAACTGTGTAACTAACATAACATTTAACATGGGATTGCCCAAGAACATTATATATATATATTTTTTTTTTTCAGATTAAGGTTTTCTATTTTTTTTTTTTTTTTACATTTCAGCTTGAAACAAATAGAAATAACCTTTTAATCTAGTACATACAGGGGGAAAATTATTGAACTATATGGAATAAAATCGTCATAACTTCTGAACGGTTTGCGTTAGGGACGTTCAAACTGCGCGGTTTGCCGCAGGGCATGATGGGAATTAGTATGCATTTGCGCACGCACCTTGTTTTTGTCGGCCATTTGCAAGTGAAAATGTCATGGTACAGCGTGCCTCAGCGTATAGCGCTTGTGAAGGTCTACTATGCGAGCAGTTAACAGCCCGACTGCGGCTCAAAGAAAGTTTGCGACCGAGTTTAAGCTGAAGACAATCGGTTCAAGTATGCTAATATTCAAGAATTTGATTCACAAGTTTGAGAGAACGCGTAGTGTTCGTGATGACAGTGTTGACAATGTCGGTTGTCAAAAAAGTGTGAAAACGCCTGAAAACATCGAGAAGACACGTGCTGTGTTTCAAACCAGCCCCAGGAAATTGATCAGACGAGCTGCACGACAGGTGAGAATCAACCGGGAGACACTGCGACAAATTGTTGTTGAAGACCTACATCTCTTCACTTACAAAATTCAAACCCATCAGCTAGTAAGACACATGGCCATGGAAAAGCGGTTGTGTTTCGCCAACACTATTGTCCACAGAATTGACGAACAGGACTTTCTTGTGAATATGGTGTAAAGCAGAAGTTCCAGCAATCTTGTATAAGTGCTTGCATATTGTCCAGGTCCATTTCTGCTGTAAAAGATATGAATGGCCGAGAAAGTAAAAGCAGACTGAGTAATGAATAATAAAACATTTTTATTTTGGAGATTTTCATAAAGTAAATCAACATCTTTTCAAAGTGGCAGTACATAGTTCGTCAGTTTCGAGAATGCAAAGGCATGAGGTGAGAGAGAGGGTTTTAACGTACGTATTAACTTGTCAACGATCAAGGAGCGAATTCATTGTTGTCTATCTCGTAATCCAGAGCAGACTCTTGGATTACGCCAAGATTTTTGAAAAAGTGCCAAATTTTATAGCCAAAGATATTCCATTGTTTCTAGATCAAATTAATATAAATATTTTGAATTTAGGAAGACCGTTAAAGAACTAACGCCAATCATCTACGCCAAATTTTATCGCCAGAAAACCGTTGAATAATTGAGTCATAAAGTCTGTGAAATATTGCACATCCTGCCATAAAAAAAATATTATTACCCTTTAATGATATCATAATGTAAATTATAGCCTAATTTATTTATAACAAAGTGGACTTGCGCACTTTTAAAGAATGAAAATGTAATTATGTATCCAACGGTTTATAACTGAAAATAATATTATTTTTTTATATTTTATTTATTAAATGATTTAGAAGAGCCTATAATTCTGAGAGATGTCACTTAAAAGGAATATGTTTTTTGTTCTCAGAAGATTTATTAATAGCATAAGGGATAAAGTATTATTAGAATTAAGATATCTATTATAGACAAAAGCGAATAAATAAAAGTAATTTAGAATTTAGTTATCTATTTTTATTAGCCATTTAATTTATTGAAAATATAATAATTACTTATTGCCTTTATTTAAAGTTATAATTAAAACTCATATATGTGAAGGAACGACTTCACATATTTCCCCAGCGACGAGGAAAAAAAAAAGGAATCGTCAAAATGGACGAAAATTATAAAAATATAGAACGCTCTCTCTCACCTTCACAACAGTGTAATAGAATTCCAAAAATTCCTGCATACCATTGTGGAACATGTAAAGTAATCTTTTGTTAAACAATAAAAAAAAATTGTGACATATAACAATAAATTTGAAAAAAATCAATAATAATGACAGTTATGGAACAATGAGACATATTCAATCTTTTCATGATAAAGTGAAAAATCTGAAACAAATTACATAACCAATAAAGTATATAAATATGATGTATAAAATGTGTAAAATATTAAAAATAATCATTCATTACAGTGTATGTGTGGTTGAAAATAAGGAAAAGGAAATCAGTAACAAAAATATGAAAATCAATTAAATTTGTATTTTGTTAATTTTCAAAAAAATATATATTGCGTTAATATGAAAAAGATTCAGAAAAAAAAATTTTTTTGAGTAAAAAAAACTATCATCCTACACGTCAAAATTAAGTTCCAACAAAGTGAGCCAGAGAGTGTAGAACAGAACAATAGCTATGACAGATATTATGGTTTTGTGATGCCAAACTGAACATAGCGTAATGAACTATATGTGTGAAGCAGAAGAGGCTTCATGTTGTGCAAAAATGACAACCAGCATTCTGCAAAGTGACATAATGAAATGTCCCTTGTATGTGTAAAAATGTGTAAAAAAAAAAATTTAGCCCTATGTCAGAATAAAAGCGCACATGTAAGAGTTCAAGAAAATCATTATTTTATTTTTTTATTAAATTCTATTTTATTTTATTTTAACTTTTATCTATTTTTATGCCTTCTAATTTATCCTCTTTTGCATAAATTTATGAACCAACTTTATTTCAATAGCTTGTGTTGGTCAAAAAAAAGTATCAAAATTTACCCGTATGAAATAATTTCCTTTTCCTGAACAAAATCTTAGTAAATGAATTAGCATTTGAATTTCTCAAAAAAAAATATGATTTCAATAAAAATTTAATTTTTAATGCATAAAATGTGAGTAGACCTGAAATACGAGAAGAATAAAACTCATAAAAAAATTGTGACAAACAGAAAAAATTCTAAATACATATTTTGTTTTAGAATACTGTTGAATAATTATATTATTAAGCCCAATTAATATTCAATATCTTTTTTTTTTTTTTTTTTTTTTTTTTTAAGAATGATACTGTATGTTACACAGATAATTCTATAAAATGCTCAGCAAGAAATAGTCTTTTAAAAAAAGTGAACCAGCCACATACTTCTGCACAGACTACCTCTTACAACGCACAGATGATTTCAAGGTACCATTCAAAATGCATCTGTGGTGCAAACCTTACAAAAAGGAATTATTTTGATTGAGAAATTTTTAAATAATTAAATATTTAATTTACGCTGAAAGAAAACTTTCTGCAAGGGTTTTACTCTTTACACAAGAAAAAAAAACTTTTTTTTTGTTGATAAAAATAAAATTTTTAAAACGTACAGACTATGTACGGAAATTTCACCATCTATGTAATTCTTTTAAATGGCTCTAAAAACATATCAGAATTTACCGCAAGTTGACAAAAATATATTTATTTACTTTTGTGTATGTGTGTATTATTACTGTCACTAGCCTAATGTGTGGACATTCTATGTAAAATTTAATAACCAAAAATGTAAAACAATATCTCCACAAGCATACCAATAAAATATATTAACTAAATAGGTCAGAGAAAATTTTGTGAGAGTGTGTATTGTGTGTCAAACATTGGGTTGTGAGTCCAAGTTTGAGAATAATGCAGAAAAGCATGGAAAACATGCATGTGAAAGATAATGAAATACTATTGGATAAATTTGCATTATGACTGACAAACTGAGAAGCCAGCCAATAATACAATGAAATTCCGACCCGAAAGAAAACATATACAGGAACACATGTAGAAACATAGAAAAAATATATATAATTTGTGTGTGTGTGTAAGAGAATTATTAAATATAAAGTGTTTGCAAAAGTTAAAATAAACTGATCATGTCATTCAAATGAGATGAAAAAAATTACTGTGAATCTGTTAAAAATGAATCTTGTGAAAGAGGTGATGTGTTCACGCAAAGAATCCTTGAATTTATCAAACAAAACTTTGACAACAATGAAAATATAATTAGGAAAAATATACAATCCAAATATTTCCAAAATTCACATACATCTTCATGTTATTTATTTAACATCTATTAAGTAATTTATATCAATATCTTTTTATTGATCCTTATTTTATTATTATTAATTATTATTTTGTCACCCAAAATAATTATAGAACATGTATTAATGAATTGTAAGTGTCTATGAAGGCCTATAAAACATAACCTTCCAAAATTGCTGTAAAAGTGTGAAATCCCCTACACAATTACAAGTATTGAAACCAATATAATGGTCGAAATCCGTAGATTATAGAAGTCATTAATATACTGACAACCAGAGCAACACAATTGTGCTTAGAGGGTAAAAGTGTAAATGTGTAATTAAAAATATAATCAAATGAGTGATATGTTAAAATATTTAAACAATATTGTAAAAATGAATATCAAGTGAAATAATTTAAACTATTAAAAATTTATTATATGTCTGTAAGTATTCCAACAAATATTAAAATTTTAAAAATTTAAAAAAAATGCCACAAAAATAAATTTTCCTTGCCGCAGATGAAAGCGCTAAGTTGCGCGCAGAGAAGCGCAGAGTTGAAATGAGATGAGGTGAGGCCTCAAAAATTAAAAATGCGCATAAAGTAGATATATGAAATAGCTTCAAAGGCTATAAAATTGCTCAGCAAAATAATAAAAGGACTCGAGTACAAGAAGTGTAATCTCACTTGCAAAAGGTGAATAAAAAAATTTCACCAAATCAGCTGATAAAAAGAACAGTAAAATAAATCTGTTCACACATGTGCCATAAAATGCTTTTTTCTTTTCTTCTTTTAAAAAATATAACTGCAATTATTCAGCAGTGGGCCCAGTTCGATGTTAAAGTAAGCTTACCATGTATATATTGTCATAATTATTACAGCATTAGTAGAAAAACATTCCTATATATATAATAGACATATTGACATAAGCATCATTAAACAAACATGAAATAGCGAATAAATGCGATAAAATATGCCATATGTACAGTAAAAATTAAAAAAAACTTCTCCTCTGCAATCAACGTATTTGAACTGAATGAGAAAAAAAAAATATATACATATCACTATTACTATTATTCGAACATAAACAAAAATTCAGACGGAACTGTGAGATGTTTATTTCTGTCTCCACAAAAAAAATAATCAAGCAGACTACCCTTTTTTTTCTCTCTTTTTTTTTTTTTTTTTTTATCATATCACGATTACTCTTAAACTTTTTTTCCTCCCTCCTTATTTTTTTTCACGAAAATGAACGAAATAAAACTATTATGCACATAAAATAAACTTCGTATGAAAGGTAATTAAGAGTTAAAATTTTAGAAGATACTGATAGGTTTCATCTTACAAAATTGTGTGAATGTGAAAAGAAATGTGTGAAATGAAAAAATTACATTAGATGTCAAATTTCACGACCAGCATAACAATACATGGATTTACGCGATTATCATCTAACCGACAAAAATATACAATGTGTTATAAAATTTCTTAAAGTTTGTGAAATTAGAAAAAAAAAAATAATTAAAACATATGTATGAAAATGTAACAAGTTAAAATAGAAAAAGAAAATACTATGTTATTATAAAAAATTAAAACTTGAAAAAATAATATTCGACAACCAAAAGGAAATATTAAAATAAAAATTATGTTCATGTGTTTAAGTAACTAAGGCATATATCTAATTATCTTTCTGTATAAGTGATTATATATGATTATTTAAGAATGCCTAGTAAGTATAATAAAGAAAACACTGACCCTTATGTTCAAAACTAACACATTTGCTAGATTTATATGAAGATTTATTTAATATCCGAAAAATGAGAGAAAAAAAATATGTAAATTTGGAAAATTGTGTGATAAAGTTAGGACACTTGCATGAAACAAGATACGGCCAGTATAGATTCATAAAATAATATTATGTACTGGATTTACGTAACTTTATAAATACAAATAGAGTTTTAAAAAAATTGTTGGAGATATAACTAATTGATTAATATTTATCCTCAATATTTTATATTATCTATCTATTCTGTCAACGTGTGCGTGAGTATGTACCTATGCGTTGTGAGAAAGATCTTTTTATAGAAACAATATTAGTAAAGAATGAGAAAAAAAATAATACCCTAAATACAAGCCATTCTATTCGATTCTGTAAAATAATATTAAATTTATGTAAAATTTAAATAGTAAAAAAATATTATGTAAATGAATTATTGTAACCACAAAATATTATGTAACTCAATGCAAAATCGTGCAAGGTAAGGCATACAACACAGGCCCCCTTCATCAAGAAAAATTTTGGCCAAGAATCCAAGATGAAGGAACATGGTGCTGAACATCGAACCAGTCACTTGCGTATTGGAGCTAGCATCCAAAACACAGTGATGCACAAAATTACTCAGACCTTTATTTTAAGAAACCAACTATAACTATCCCTGATTTAATATAACCATGACAAGAATAATAAACCTGTTATCTTTAAAAATAAAAAAAAATGAATATCAATCATTTATGTAAAGGTGTGAAAGTTTTACATGTAACACATTGAGTAAAAAAAAAAACGAAAGAAAAAAAAATCAACTAAATTCTCTAAAATATATTTTTTAATTTTGCTTCAAAATATGACCTTAAAAATAATGAAAAATATGAATTTATGAAAGAAAGGTGTGGGAATACCTGAAATTATCTCTCTATTTATTTTATTTATTTATCAATATATATATATATTTTTTTTATTAGACATGATAATACATTGGCAATTCCAAGCGGGTTAAAACAAGAGAACAAAAAAAAATATATATATATATATATATATATATATATATGTGTGTAAAAAGAGGAGAAATAAGTGTCTAAATATCGACTGATATCAAAAAGCGAATTTTTTTTTGCCGACACATCTCAAAAAATGTAAATAAAAAAATTGTTTTGTGTGTAGGTATTTCAAACCAGCCTGGAAAACGTCGATATGAGAAATAAATTTGTAATTTTAACTCTTAAATTAGAAAATCAATTAAATTTAATTAATTATTACAAAAATAGACTACAAAAAATAATTTTATGGTAACACAAAAATATATAAAAAACTGAAAAGTAATTTATATTTGTTTTTCAATGTACAAAAGAAAAATTATCACATGTCCCAAAGTCCTTTTTTTTTTTTTTTTTTTTTTTTTTTTAATTCCCCCTTTTTTTAAAAAAACAAGCTTGTTTGCAATAATAGTATCAAAGAATAAAATCCAAATTTTAAATCTATGTAATTTAAATCACTAGATTAATCCATTATTATCATTATCATTTCAATTTTCAACTGGGAGTGTATGTGAATGTGTAAAAGAAAAAAAAATGTATCGGTGTAAAGTTATCCAGAACATAACAATACGCACTTGTAATATATATACATATATACAGCATATTACTTACACTAGTTCCCAAAAAAAAAGGAACAAATTAAAAATATTGTTTATGTAATCATTATGAAAATTTTAAGTTTACCTCATTATTTTCTATTAAAATACCAAAACTTAATAAAACACTTATATGCACCATTCTAAAATGTATATGTAAATATCAGAACAACATCAATAAAATACCTTCATGCGCAAAGTTTTACCCTTTTTTTTTTGTGCAAATATATTTGGCTAAACGAAGTCTAAATTTATCATTCCAATACCAAAAATAATCTTTAAAAGTAACATTCATAATGACCTTAATAAACAAGTACCTATACATTTACCAAATAAAATACCTATATTAAATTTCAAAAACATTGATATAAAATACAAAAAGGTACGAGAGAGACATTTCATCTCATTAACAAAAAAATTTAACCTGTACGAAAATTTCTTTAAGAATTATAGTTTATACAGTGAAAAAAAAATAAACATCTAGTATTTTCAAATTAATATCTGCACACGTGAACATTATTTTTTTCCCTTTTTCTCTTAAAAAAAAAAAAAAAAAAAAAAAAAAAAAAAAAAAGAAAAATGTTCTCTTACCTTGAGTACTTTTCATCAGTAGCAAAAAAATAACATCTAACTTACGTATCAAAGGAATCCTGAAATGTTTCTCCTAAAACACTAAGATTTACACCACTGATGAGAAAAAAAAAGGTGTTCATGTCCCACGATGAGAGAAATTTAGTATTTTCAAAATGTTTGCCAAATCACAATTCTGATTATAAGAAGAATGAATTGAAATCGGAATATGCGAAATTTCACAAATTGGGACGCAACGCACCTTCCCTTGAATCCGTTTAAACGCTGCAAGCTCAAAGATAAGCTCTACCGATACATATGACACCATCAACGGTATGAAGCAGTTCCGTCCGCTGCTCGTATTTTCAGGAAACTCGAGGAGTCGCATAATATTACCTTGCTTGCTGTAGTCTTGATTTATAAGTATGTTAGGCTAAGTCGGATCACCGCCGACGTCTGACTCGATGGAGTGCGCTGGACTGTACGTCCACTCCCTGTTCATTGTAACTAAACGAACACAAAGTAAGCATCGAAAAGTTGTAATAGCCCACATCAATAGATGACCGAAAGATGAATATCAGAAAGATGAATGAAAACATCACAATAATAGTTCCATTTCGAAATCAAATATTTTGCAACTTCAGGCATAGAGTTCAATGCACCGATGCAATAAACACAGATGATTTTTGCATTATACACTGCAAGTCCAAAAAACAATGGAAACAGTATGCATTTTTCCTCCCTTTCTCTTCCTTTTCTTAAGTTCTACTTTCAATCATTCATAGAATTCAAAGAAAATAACAGATTTGCAGCTTACTAATATCCATAATTCAGTGCATCTCATACGCATTTCGTTTTATCTTATTTTCTAAAAATGTGAATTTGTTCATTCTTACTACATTAAATAATTAAAATATTTTAACTAGCACCTCTCTCTCTCGCCAATGCATCTCGAACTGGTCATGCACCAATATTTGTAAAGCAGAAGTTCCAGCAATCTTGTATAAGTGCTTGCATATTGTCCAGGTCCATTTCTGCTGTAAAAGATATAAATGGCCGAGAAAGTAAAAGCAGACTGAGTAATGAATAATAAAACATTTTTATTTTGGAGATTTTCATAAAGTAAATCAACATCTTTTCAAAGTGGAAGTACATAGTTCGTCAGTTTCGAGAATGCAAAGGCATGAGGTGAGAGAGAGGGTTTTAGAGTACGTATTAACTTGTCAACGATCAAGGAGCGAATTCTCTTGTTGTCTATCTCGTAATCCAGAGCAGATTCTTGGATTACCCCAAGATTTTTAAAAAAGTGCCAAATTTTATAGCCAAAGATA
Organism: Salticus scenicus; assembly: GCA_963930645.1. Lineage (NCBI taxonomy): Eukaryota > Metazoa > Arthropoda > Arachnida > Araneae > Salticidae > Salticus > Salticus scenicus. The sequence continues at coordinate 163,890,354 of OZ005650.1, read as the reverse complement.
TTCCATTGTTTCTAGATCAAATTAATATAAATATTTTGAATTTAGGAAGACCGTTAAAGAACTAACGCCAATCATCTACGCCAAATTTTATCGCCAGAAAACCGTTGAATAATTGAGTCATAAAGTCTGTGAAATATTGCACATCCTGCCATAAAAAAAATATAATTACCCTTTAATGATATCATAACGTAAATTATAGCCTAATTTATTTATAACAAAGTGGACTTGCGCAATTTTAAAGAATGAAAATGTAATTATGTATCCAACGGTTTATAACTGAAAATAATATTATTTTTTTTATATTTTATTTATTAAATGATTTAGAAGAGCCCATAATTCTGCGAGATGTCACTTAAAAGGAATATGTTTTTTGTTCTCAGAAGATTTATTAATAGCATAAGGGATAAAGTATTATTAGAATTAAGATATCTATTATAGACAAAAGCGAATAAATAAAAGTAATTTAGAATTTCGTTATCTATTTTTATTAGCCATTTAATTTATTGAAAATATAATAATTACTTATTGCCTTTATTTAAAGTTATAATTAAAACTCATATATGTGAAGGAACGACTTCACATATGGTTTGGTTTAGCGACGAGCCCACTTTCATTTGGATGGGTTCGTCAATAAGCAAAATTGGCGCATTTTGGGGACTGAGAATCCGCATTTCGTGATCGAGAAATCTCTCCACCCTCAACGGGTGACTGTCGGGTGTGCAATGTCCAGCCACGGAGTCACGAAGTAATCGGTGCGATATTCGTTGACGGCTTGTTGAATACTGAACGGTACGTGCAGGTTTTGGAACACGATTTCACCCTCATTATCCAAAGTGCCCCTGATTTCGACAAGAGGTGGTTCATGCAAGACTAAGCTTTACCCCGTCCCAGAGAAGCACTTTAGGGACCGCATTCTGGCTCTGGGGTGACCAGAGGCCACTGGCATGGGCCTCGATTGGCCGCCATATTCTTCGGATCTGAATCTATGCGACATCTTTCTGTGGGGCTATATTAAATATAAGGTGTACATCAATAACCCTAAAACCATTGCTGAACTGAAAACAATCATTCAGGAGGCCATCGACAGCATCCATGTTTCGACACTTCAACGGGTCTTACAGAATTTCGCTACTTGTCTGCGCCACATCATCGCCGATCATGGCAAGCCTATCAAACATGTCATAACCTAAATCCGAATATCTGTAGTGACGTTTACATGTTGAAAAAAGTGTGTGCATGCCGTAGTTTGTAAGTAATTTAAATTTTATTTCATATAGTTCAGTAATTGTCACCCTGTATGTATATGTATATAGTATATATATCTTTTGGAATGATTGTATTGGTTTTTTATATATGCAAAATTCTGTGTATTCCGTTATTTAGAGTGCGCCCTTGTTTGGCCATTTCTAGTTATTCATGTTTTTTTTTTTTTTTTTCTTCATGTGATACTTGGTTTCAACTACTGCAATGTTTGAAAAAGTTTTCAATATATTTTCATTATTAAATATGACGCAGCTTTTGCGCGATTCTTTTGTAATGATTTTATTGATCTTTCTATATGCAAAATTCTGCATATTGTGTTATTTGGAGTGTGCCTTGTTTGGCAACTTCTAATTATTTAATTAAGTTTACTAATACTTGATTTGTCATGCTGCATTTTGCTCAAATTTCATGTATTATTGCTAATTCTAAAAATAGTATCTTCATGTTGATTTTTATTCCCTTTTCTTGCATTGTTTTTACATCATAAAACGTTTAGCATTTCAATATTATTTATTTGCTTCATGGATTTATTTATGGTTTATTTCTAGGTCTTCATGTGATACTTCGTTTCATCTTCTGCAATGTTTGAAAAGGTTTTCATATATATTATGTACATATACAGTCGGTAACAAAAGTGTCCGAACAGTAGCAAAAATTCCTATGTAAAAAAAGTACACTTCATACGGTTTTGTTAAATAAATCCATATCGAATCTTGTTCTTACACTGACTAAGAACAGGATTCGACAAGGATTTATTTAACAAAACCCTATGAAGTGTATATATATATCTTTTTTTTTTTTTTTTTTTTTTTTTTCATAGGAATTTTTGATAGAGTTCGGACACTTTTGATACCGACTGTACATATATATTTACTTTTTAACAGCTATTAAACTAAAATATAATTAAAATACATTTTAATATAATTAAAATTTGGAAACTGCTATTTATGAAAATAAAATTCAAATTTATTTTATAAATTTTATAATATTGCTTTATTGAAAATAAAACGCTTAAAATTTAGGTTTGGGCTTTAACTAAATTATCCAAAATCTTTAACTAAAAATTTGATAATCAATAGGTTCACTTGACAAAAGAGTCATTGCGTAAGTTCCCAGAATTTTAAGCCTTAGATTATAGCACGATCTTTTAAAGATATCAGCGTATGCCATTAATTATCAGTCATGGGTTATCATTATCATCCACTGTATGCAACATGATCATAATGATTATCCACTCTTTCTCGAATGAATAGAGATTTCGGAAATACTTGAGGTTCGGCAGATCTATATTTCAAAAAGTAGTATCCAATATCAGCATCATCTGAAGTAGAAAGTCTCTGCTTCGATTATGTCTGGAGTGATCCCACTTAAAATTTCAATATCGTAGACACTGAGACAATCTATCCAGAGGGTAGGTTAAATCAGAAATGTAGCATGGAAATTGGAATTAATTTTCATAATCAAAAGTGTTTCAGATTGCTGAAATTTTTACCACTACTTTTTAATTTACACTCAAATAAACACGCGTAAATAATGAATTAATCGAATGCTCTTAGTTATCAGTGAGATGAAAGAAATTGTGGACGAGACTTTTTAAAAACTAGAAGTGAATACGAAATTAGTCTTCAATTTATTCATTACAAAGTTATTATCGCGAACTATTTAGAATATTTGTAATAAGGAATTCGTGTTTTGATTATATAGATTTTTAAATTAAATTTTCAGGTTTAGAATTCAGAAAATATATTAATTGTCTAGAATATTTTAATGGTCATTGATGAAAAGTTTAATTGTATAATGCGCTTGCTTAATATATTTACCATGTTAAACATGAATAGATATTTATACTAAAGTTGCTTATTTTTGAAGAAAATTTATATGTCATTTTAAATGGGTGCATTTAAAAAAAAAAGAATTAATTTAACCAGGTTACAACAAAACGAATAATAACCTATTTTAATAAGCAATGTCGCCTTAAAATCACTTGTTTGATATAGTAATTTAAAACGCTTAAAGAAAAAAAAAAAAAAAAAAAACATCATAAATGTCAGCACTTTTGAATCACCTTTAATATTAAAAGTCACTCATAATAGATGGATTATTAATGTGAAAGAAACAAAAAGTAGATATTTCTTAAATATCAATTTTTAATAAGTGGTACCCATCAGTTTACATAACTTAATAGTTACTATTGAAGAAATAAAAATTATTTCGCAATGTTTTTTTTTTTTTTATTGTCTTAATTTTAGTTTTTAAATACATTTGGTATATTCTTTAAAAAGAAATTTCTTCGTATAAGGAAATTTCTTTATTAAGCAAATTCAATTCCTTAGTAACGTTACAAAAGAAAATAGGGAAAAAATAAGAAATGCAACGCGCTGTTATGCTTTTTAAGTCATAAACAAACATAGAACATTTGGTCAGATTGCTTGAAGTTCCAAATGTTTGAAAAGTGATAGATATATACATTTGATTAGTTAAGATAAAACAGTTCCAAATACTAGCGCTCATTCAGGTAACGCGACGCCCACGTTTCAGTCATCCTGTCACAAATATCTTTTGAGATTTTACGTTCTTTTTAAGTTCTAAATTACTAGCACTGTTTTCGTCTACGTAATCCTTAATTTACATTTTCAAGGGAAAAATATCTTGCAATCCATATGTCCAGTCTTCAGAGACCTGCAATTACAATATATATATATATATATATATATATTTTCCTGTATTACACTATCAAAACTGATTTTTTTCCCCTTACAAATTGCTTCTTAAAAAAAAAAAAAAAAAAAAAAAGAAAAAGAAAAGAAAAATACCGCATAGGCATTGTCATAATATTAGTGTAAAAATAGTCATTGAATTCTAAAGAAGCACCACAGGAGAGCAGCGTTCTCAGTTTGGATTATCATCGAATGGATGTCACAATTTATAAAATATATAATAAGATCTAATATATTTATATCACTATGATAAGTCTAAATTGAAGAAAGAGATCGAACAAGCAAAGTGACATCTGAAAAATATTATGCACGAATTGAAAAGATATCAGATGAGTTCAAAAGACAAAAAGAGTTGCAGAAAAATTAGCATTAGTACGAGTAAAACGTCAAATGGCCAAATTTGTAAAGTAAAAGTTTTGTGTAAGCATCGTCATAATATTAGGATAAAAATTGTCGTACAATTTTAAAGAAGAACCACAGAAGAATAAGATTTTAGATTTGAATTATCATTCAGGGAATGTTAAAATAAAAAAAATTATAATAATGTCTATTTTTTTTTTTAATCGCAATGATAAATATAAAAGTGTAGAAAGAAATTGAACAAACGAAGTAACATCTGCAAGAACTAGTTGGAAAGGAGTTAGAAATGTTGGAAAGACAAAAGTAGTTAGAGATAAATGCAGCACTAGTATTTCAAAAAAAAAAAAAAAAAAAAAAAAAACTTGTGTAAGAATTGTTATAATATTAGGAGAAAAAAAGTCATACAGTTTTAAAGAAGAATCACAGGAAGATAAAATTTTAAATTTAGATTATCATCAAGTGAATGTTAAAAGTGATAAAAATTATAACAGGTCTGCCACACACGATATATTTTTTTTAAATATCTTCGTACCACTATTTCCATAACATAAAATTTATAATAATTTTACGCAGGCGAATTGCAGATTTATCTGCGAAAATACATTATAAATTTTACTTTTAGGAACTAGTGGTACAAAAATAACATAAGAAAAGTCGCCTGTATTAGCCCTGCATTAAGATGTAATATTCTTACCGCAACGATAAGTGTAAAAGTTAAGTAGAAAACTGAACAAACGAAGTAACATCTGCAAACTATACTTAAAGAACGAGTATGAAAGGAGTTAGAAGTGTTGGAGAAACAAAAAAATAAATAAAATAACTTCTATTAAAGCGATAAGCTGAGCAACAAATTCCTTTTTTTTTTTTTTTTTTAATGTCATATATATATATATATATATATATATATATATATATAATTTTTTAAATGAATTATCTGCAGGACAAATCTTCCTTCCAGAGGCTGTTTATTATTAATAATATTATTTTCTAAAACTGATTTTTATTTTATTTATTATTATTACTTTTTTTTAATATGATATTTTTTTTATCCCATTCATTTTGATAACTAGCTGTGTTTTATACAAAATAACTTTTGAATACCATGAAAAGAAGAAAAACATACTAAGTTTAATATGTCATGAATAAATATTACATTTAACCTAATATAAAAGATTTTTTTTCTAAATATCTACAATGCATGAATTATTACACTATCAGTAACTAAAATTATTTTCAGTGCAGCAGTTTTAATGGCAAGCGCTCATACATATGGATTCATAAGTTAAGAAAAAGATCTTTTAAAGTTGGAGACATGCCATTTTAATATTAGAAATTATTTTTGCGTTTTTCAATCAAATCAATAAACTCTAGAATATGAACTCGAATTTTAATGATATTGGGTAAAAACTAATATTGTAGTTAAAAATATTAAATAAGATCTTTAAAAAAGATATAAATTTATTTTCGAATGCTTTACTTTAAACGTGAATAGTTAAGAATAATTATTTAAAAAAAATAATAATATATCCTCTAGTTAAAATATTTTTCATTAAAGTATTTATTATCTTACATAATGTTACTATGCTTACAGTGAAAATACTGAGATTTGTTACTTAGTTTAAGTTTTAAGGAAATCAATTGTATACGAGTAGGAGTAACGATAATGAATGTCTTTGCAATCTATGTTAAATTTTGTTAATGTTTTCATTCGTTACTTAAAAGGCTTTATGTATGAATGCGTTTTATTTTGTGAATTTAAAATGTTTTAAATAATGTTAGTTTTCATTCTGATTTATTTTGAATGTTTAAATTAAAGGATTGTATTTCTGCGTAGTTTATAGGGTAATAGTTGACGAATTGATAGTTTTTAGAAAATTTCTGTCTGTCTGTGTGTCTGTGTGTCTGTCTGTCTGTCTGTATCATTTTTTTGTGGACGCTGTATCTCACGAACCAATGAATGAAATTTAACCAAACTTGGTATTTTGTTGCACCCTGACATGAACTGGTGCTGATTAGATTTGGGGATCAATAGCTCAACAGGTGGCGCTGTAATCGCATTTTATGCAAATTTTTAACATTGGCAGCATAGGACAAAATTCCGTATAAATGGGCATAATGAGAGTTATTTTAAACTTGTGATTGTAAAATTAATATGAATTATTGATAATAGTAGTAGTTAACTAGGAAAAAAATTTTGTGCATGTGGGGGCATCGGTTCCTCACCCCCCTGGGAAGTAAATTTTCAAGATGGGTATCTTTCGAAAGGTCTCGTTGATAATAGTAATAGTTAACTGGGAAAAAAATTTTGTGCATGTGGGGGCATCGGTTCCCTCCCCGAAGTACCCACCCGGGGGGGCAAAGTTTCAAGATGGGTATCTTTCGAAAGGTCTCGTCAATACCTTTAAAACGAATGGTTGAACCATAAATCTGTGATAATTTAAAACAAAGTTATCGATTTTTTTTACTTTTAACAAAAAGATCGGATTTTATTTTATTTTATTTTATTTTAATTTTTTTTTTTTAACGAAATTTTACCAAACTTGGTATTTAGTTGCTCCCCGACATAAACTGGTGCTGATTATATCTGGGGATCAATAGGTCTACAGGTGGCGCTGTGATAGCATTTTATCTAAATTTTTAACATGGCAGTATAGGACAAAAATTCGTATAAATGTGCATAATAAGAGTTATTTTAAACTTGTGTTTGTAAAATTAATATGAATTATTGATAATAGTAGTATGTAACTAGGCAAAAAATTTTGTGCATGGGGGGGCATCGCTTAACCCCCTAGGGGGAAAATACCTCCCCCCAGGGGGGGGTAAATTTTTTATCCCATTCATTTTGATAACTAGCTGTGTTTTATACAAAATAACTTTTGAATACTATGAAAACTAGTATGTTGTGGCCACTACAAGACTTTCTTCTATATTTACCTATACATATTCAATCAGTAACAATATAAACAAAAAAAAAAAAAAAAAAAAAAGTACGATTTTTTTTTTTTTTTTTTTTTTTTTTTTTTTGTTAAAAGTGAAAAAAATCGATAACTTTGTTTTAAATTATCACAGATTTATAGTTCAACCATTCGTTTTAAAGGTATTGACGAGACCTTTCGAAAGATACCCATCTTGAAAATTTATCCCCCCCGGGGGGGTACTTCCCCCCCAGGGGGGGAAGCGATGCCCCCCCATGCAGAAAATTTTTTTCCTAGTTACATACTACTATTATCAATAATTCATATTAATTTTACAATCACAAGTTTAAAACAACTCTAATTATGCACATTTATACGAATTTTTGTTTTATGCTGCCATGTTAAAAATTTAGATAAAATGCTATCACAGCGCCACCTGTGGAGCTATTGATCCCCAAACATAATCAGCACCAGTTTATGTCGGGGACCAACTAAATACCAAGTTTGGTTAAATTTCGTTAAAAAAAAAAAAAAAAAAAAAAAAAAATTGCGATATTTTTCTAAGTTTTTTTTTGTTAAAAGTTAAAAAAATCGATAACTTTGGTTTAAATTATCACAGATTTATCGTTCAACCATTCGTTTTAAAGGTATTGACGAGATCTTTCGAAAGATACCCATCTTGAAACTTGGCCCCCCCGGGTGGGAACTTCCCCCCCCGGTGGGGGGGGCAACCGATGCCCCCACATGCACAAAAATTTTTTCCCAGTTAACTATTACTATTATCAACGAGACCTTTCGAAAGATACCCATCTTGAAAATTTACTTCCCCGGGGGGGATTTTCCCCTCCGGGGGGGGGAACCGATGCCCCCCCATGCACAAAATTTTTTTCCTAGCTAACTACTACTATTATCAATAATTCATATTAATTTTACAATCACAAGTGTAAAATAACTCTCTTTATGCCCATTTATACGGAATTTTGTCCTATGCTGCCATGTTAAAAATTTGCATAAAATGCGATCACAACGCCACCTATTGAGCGATTGATCCCAAAATCTAATCAGCACCAGTTTATGTCAGGGTGCAACTAAATACCAAGTTTGGTTAAATTTCATTCATTGGTTCGTGAGATACAGCGTCCACAAAAAAATGATACAGACAGACAGACATTTTCTAAAAACTATTAATTCGTGTTCTCCATATCCCAAAACATGTAAATCCATCAAAAAGTGGACTTCGAAAATTTTCGCGATTCCAATACTTTCTCTATATTACATATAGAAGAAAGTAAAAAGAAAAACATACTAAGTTTAATATGTCATAAATAAATATTATATTTAACCTAATATAAAAGATTTTTACTTTCCGAACACTATAGTGAGGAAAGTATTGTAATCATGTCAAAAATCCGAATTCGAGATTTTGATGTTTCTATACGTTTTGAGGTCCCCTGAGTCCGTTTTCACTATTTTTACGATGATGTATGTATGTGTGTGTGTATGTGTGTATGTGTGTATATGTGTATGTGTGTATGTTTGTGAACACGCTAGCGTCTAAAGGCTTTGTTCGATTAACCTGAAAGTTGGTACGTATATTGTAAGTCACCATAGTACGAACCCTATAGATTTTGGTGAATCTAGCACTTATAGTTTTTTTACAGGGACACAAAGAAAAATTCTTTATCATTAAGGCCAATGGGGCCAAATTTTTAAATGTGTGATAGCGTCTAAACGCCTTATTAATCTGAGCAAAAAAATTGTACACATGTTATAGGTCGCATTTGCACCAACTGTATAGATTTTGGTGAATCTAGCACTACAGTTTTTTACAGGGACACAAAGAAAAATTCTTTATCATTATGGCCTATGAGACCAAATTTTTAAAAGTGCGATAGCATCTAAACGCCTTATTCAATTGAGCTGAAAATTTGTATGAATATTATAAATCACTGTTGCACTAACTATAAGCATTTTGGTGAATCTAGCATCTATAGATTTTTACAGGGACAAAACGAAAAATTCTTTATCATTATGATCTAAGGGCTCAAAGTTCAGTAGCGTTAAATAAAACCTCGTGTGATATATGGAGAAAAAAACACTCTATTATGGTTTTCTCTCTTTTGTTTGTTTAGCAATTCCTCTTTCTTTATTTTATCTACAAAACTGTTAGTTACTCAATGTTCGGAAAGTCGAGTGGAGTCACTCCAGATTTTTTTTCTAAATATCTACAATGCATGAATTATTACTGTATCAATAACTAAAATTATTTTCAGTGCAGCAGTTTTAATGGATAGCGCTCATACATATGGATTCATAAGTTAAGAAAAAGATCTTTTAAAGTTGGAGACATGCCATTTTAATATTAGAAATTATTTTTGCGTTTTTCAATCAAATCAATAAACTCTAGAATATGAACTCGAATTTTAATGATATTGGGTAAAAACTAATATTGTAGTTAAAAATATTAAATAAGATCTTTAAAAAAGATATAAATTTATTTTCGAATGCTTTACTTTAAACGTGAATAGTTAAGAATAATTATTTAAAAAAAAAATAATAATGTATCCTCTAGTTAAAATATTATTCATTAAAGTATTTATTATCTTACATAATGTTACTATGCTTACAGTGAAAATACTGAGATTTGTTACTTAGTTTAAGTTTTAAGGAAATCAATTGTATACGAGTAGGAGTAACGATAATGAATGTCTTTGCAATCTATGTTAAATTTTGTTAATGTTTTCATTCGTTACTTAAAAGGCTTTATGTATGAATGCGTTTTATTTTGTGAATTTAAAATGTTTTAAATAATGTTAGTTTTCATTTTGATTTATTTTGAATGTTTAAATTAAAGGATTGTATTTCTGCGTAGTTTATAGGGTAATTATATATTTTATGTATTTAAAAAATTTTATATAACAAATAAGATAATAGAGTATCATCTTTACATTGAGTATCATCAAAGTATTTTCACAAGAAAAAACAGTATAAATCAGAGTCCAAGAATGTTTTTATTTGTCTATGCAGTCTAAAATTTGTTTTACTTATTCCTTTTTTACTTTCTTCTATATGTAATATAGAGAATGTATTGGATTCGCGAAAATTTTCGACCTCCGTTTTTTGACGGATCTACACGTTTTGGGATGTCCTGAACACGAATTGATAGTTTTTAGAAAATTTCTGTCTGTCTGTGTGTCTGTGTGTCTGTCTGTATCTTTTTTTGTGGACGCTGTATCTCACGAACCAATGAATGAAATTTAACCAAACTTGGTATTTTGTTGCACCCTGACATGAACTGGTGCTGATTAGATTTGGGGATCAATAGCTCAACAGGTGGCGCTCTAATCGCATTTTATGCAAATTTTTAACATGGCAGCATAGGACAAAATTCCGTATAAATGGGCATAATGAGAGTTATTTTAAACTTGTGATTGTAAAATTAATATGAATTATTGATAATAGTAGTAGTTAACTAGGGAAAAAATTTTGTGCATGTGGGGGCATCGGTTCCCCACCCCCCTGGGAAGTAAATTTTCAAGATGGGTATCTTTCGAAAGGTCTCGTTGATAATAGTAATAGTTAACTGGGAAAAAATTTTTGTGCATGTGGGGGCATCGGTTCCCTCCCCGAAGTACCCACCCGGGGGGGCAAAGTTTCAAGATGGGTATCTTTCGAAAGGTCTCGTCAATACCTTTAAAACGAATGGTTGAACCATAAATCTCTGATAATTTAAAACAAAGTTATCGATTTGTTTTACTTTTAACAAAAATATCGGATTTTTTTTTTTTAACGAAATTTTACCAAACTTGGTATTTAGTTGCTCCCCGACATAAACTGGTGCTGATTATATCTGGGGATCAACAGCTCAACAGGTGGCGCTGTGATAGCATTTTATCTAAATTTTTAACATGGCAGTATAGGACAAAAATTCGTATAAATGTGCATAATAAGAGTTATTTTAAACTTGTGATTGTAAAATTAATATGAATTATTGATAATAGTAGTATGTAACTAGGAAAAAAATTTTGTGCATGGGGGGGCATCGCTTCCCCCCCTAGGAGGAAAATACCCCCCCAGGGGTGGGGTAAATTTTCACAATGGGTATCTTTCGAAGGATCTCGTTGATAATAGTAGTAGTTTACTAGGAAAAAATTTTTGTGCATGTGGGGGCATCGGTTCCCCCCCCCCACCGGGTGGGGAAGTACTACCCCGGGGGAAGGGGGGGGGGGCAAACTTTCAAGATGGGTATCTTTTGAAAGGTCTCGTCAATACCTTTAAAACGAATGGTTGAACCATAAATCTGTGATAATTTAAAACAAAGTTATCGATTTTTTTTACTTTTAACGAAAAAAATTTTGTGCATAGGGGGGAAGTACCCCCCGAGGGGGGTACATTTTGAAGATGGGTATCAGTCGAAAGATCTCGTCAATACCTTTAAAACGAATGGTTGAACTATAAATCTGTGATAATTTAAAACAATTTTATCGATTTTTTTTTTTTACTTTTAACAAAAAAAAAAAAAAAAAAAAAAAAAAAAATTAGAAAAAAATTCGTAATTTTTTTTTTTTTTTGAAATATTGTTACTGATTAAATATGTATTACTTTTACCAAAGAAAAAAAATCGTATTTTTTTTTATTTATTTATTTATTTATTTATTTATTTTTTTTTTATATTGTTACTGATTGAATATGTATAGGAAAATATAGAAGAAAGTCTTGTGGTGGCCACAACATACTAGTTTTTTTTTTTTTTAAATATAAAAAACGAGCTTAGTTTCGAAAAATATTTTTGTGTTTAATCCAATGTGATATTTTCATAGGTGCCATGTCTTCCGATTTTCAAGGGAGACTTCAAACCGAAAAATTTTTACAGCTCTTTTCGGTAATATTAATCGTCGAAAATATGTATATCATATTGCATTTTAAAGATAATGGTGTTAATTCTGATTTAAAAGTTTAAAATGTTGGCAGCTATGTATTTTAATTTATTGATGCATCTTTAACGTTACCAATTGCTTTCTTTTAGCTAATTTAATTTATAGGATAATAATGGACTAAATTTTGATTTAATTGAATTTACAGTCAAGTATAATCCCTATAAGTAAAAGTTTAATAGCAGATAAAATGTTATGAAAAATTCAAGTTTTATATTTATACTAGCTGGCTTCAGTATTTTCAAATGAATCACTAAAAATAATGAATCACTAACAGAAACTTTTAGTGTTAAGAAAAGAAATTAAAAAAAAAAAAAATCATTTCTGATTGGGTAAAAAGTCGGGCCGGATCCCCACGCGCTGCGCGCGCGTATTCCTTCCCTGACCCTACGTGCCCCCTAAAAAAATCTTTTCTGATCGGGTAAAAACTCGCACCGGGTCCCCACTGCCTTCGGCATCGCAGTACCGTGCGCGCTGCGCGCGCACAACTTAAGGGATACACGCGCTGCGCGCGCGTATTCCTTCCCTGACACTTCGTGCCCCCTAAAAAAAAATCATTTCTGATCGGGTAAAAACTCGCACCGGGTCCCCACTGCCTTCGGCAGCGCAGTACCGTGCGCGCTGCGCGCGCGTATTCCTTCCCTGACCCTTCGTGCCCCCTAAAAAAAAATCATTTCTGATCGGGTAAAAACTCGCACCGGGTCCCCACTGCCTTCGGCAGCGCAGTCGCGTGCGCGCGCACAAGTCAAGGGATACGCGCGCGGTGCACGCCTATTTCTTCTCCACCCTTTCAGGCCCTCTTAATTAACCTACGTATACCAATTTTGAACGATCTAACTCATTTGGCTGAGATGCAAAAGAAAACGTAATCAGGACACCTCAAAACGTGTAAATCTGGTGAAAACTTTCGATAATTTAAAAGAACTTTAAAATATCTTTTGAATGATGTATTAAAAATAATTGAATCATAATTAGAAATTCAAATATTGAAATTTGAAAATATTACAGCGCCATCTGGTGGTACAAATTTCTGTATTCCACTGTTCGATTCCAATTCAAAAAAGCTTTCTAATGATGTATTGCTTATGAAATTATTTTAATTAGTAGCTGAGATACAGAAGAAAATTAATTCAGGACACCTCAAAACGTGTAAATCTGTTGAAAACTTTAAGTAAAAAAAAAAAACTTTAAAATATCTTTCCAATGATGCATTAAAAATAATTTAATCATAATTAGAAATTGAAATATTGAAATTTGAAAATATTACAGCGCCATAAAAGAAAATTGATTCAGGAGACCTCAAAACGTATAAATCTGGTGAAAATTTTCGATAATTTAAAAGAACTTTAAAATATCTTTCGAATGATGCATTAAAAATAATTTTATCATAATTAGAAATTGAAATATTTAAATTTGAAAATATTACAGCGCCATCTGGCGGTACAAATTTCTGTATTCCACTGTTCGATTCCAATTCAAAAAAGCTTTCTAATGATGTATTACTTATGAAATTATTTTAATTAGTAGCTGAGATACAGAAGAAAATTATTTCAGGACACCTCAAAACGTGTAAATCTGTTGAAAACTTTAAGTAAAAAAAAGAACTTTAAAATATCTTTCCAATGATGGAGAAAAAATAAATTAATCATAATTAGAAATTGAAATACGCGCATTAGAATATTGCAATTTTTAATCGCAGAACCAATACATGTGACCTCGCTGTTTTTTTTTTTTTTTTTCTTAGCTTCCGTGGAGAAATGAACCTCTTTGAACAGGTTGCCATGGTGATCTACATTATTTGATTACGGTTTTCATATTCGAATGAAGTAAAGCATTTGCAATGGTTTTTTCATCGAAGACTGCCGCGATACTGAAAATTAAAAAATTTATAACTCATTCAGTTTTTGAAATTTTCTCTCAATCTTTTGGGAGTTAAATTATGAATGCAAGATGTATATACGAAAAAAAAAGAAATTATTTATCTCTAAACGCTTTGGAGTTATAAAATATTTTGCGAAAAAATCGATGTTTCGTAAAATCTAAAAATATGGATCGGTAATCCGTATTTTGTAAAAATGTTTATATGGTTCGAAAGAGGATTAAATGGCCTTTCTTTATATACCAGTTGTTAAGAAATGGAATTGTTACCCTGTCGTACAGGGCGTTTCAAAAAAGACGATCGCAAAGAAACGAAATTTTCGACCCTTTTTAAAACTTTTTTTAAAAATATAAAAAATCCGTATTTTTTTAAAAAAAATTGTACCGTGAGAATTGGTAATAAATGCTCTTTCTCGTCGTACAGGTGTATTTTCGATATTTCCAACAGATCGGAAGCGATCGCTTTTCAAAAACCCACGAAATTTTCCCTCTTTCCTTTTTCTTTCAAGGTGAGCGTTCTCGGTCGAAAATGATGAACACGTGCCATTTTCAATCGTTTTTTCATTAGACAATGGTCGACATTTTAATTAATATCTCCGCTAATTAGAGTCGTATCGTTCAGCAAATTAGATAACCTAGATCTGCGATAAGTTCTCTGTCCGACGGTACCTGTTCGAAGTCCGTGCGACCTTTAGCGGCGGAGCCTTAGCTGCGTCAAGCCGTTTCTCACAGACACACAGACACACACACGCGTACAGATTTTAATAATATAAGAGACTAGTATATAACCCCGTCAAAAATGACGGAATGCGAACGATAAATCTTGAAAACAATGTTTAGATCATGAAGATTACCACGTGATCATTTAAATGTATTTTCAGTTTTTGTTTATAAATCAAATGTGTTTCGATATTTTATAATTTTCGTTCTGAAATTAAAAAAATTCTACCCGATCAATAAATATGAATGACAATAAAAAAACTGCTGGTTGACAAAAAATATACGCCCGAAAACACAACAGCAACAACACATCCCAGTGTTCCGTTAAGTGCTCTATTTAAAGTCCTCATAATAAGAATAATCTAGTGTGTCACTCACACGACTTTCTCTTACCCTGAAATTTAATGCTATAAGTACAGGTTGGAGATTAAGAGGTAAGATAAAGAGTACTGTTATGTAAACCTCTGTTAAACAATTTATATTGGGCTTCTGAAGAGTTTTATATGATAATTAGTACTGGCCCCCCTCAAACCCCCGTTTCAATAATGCACCTAACTTTATATAGAATTTAATTCGTTTATTAAAAAATAATTAAGTTTAAAAAAATAATTTATTAAAATTATTATTTAAAAAAGTTATCTTGTATGATAATACGGACGATTTCCATATTAGAGAAATAGTATAACACTAAATATATAAAAAAAAAAAGTTGAATTTATTCTCAATATTAAAGTTAAAAAAAAAATGTTAAAAATGAAAGAAATCAATAACTTTATTTTAAATTATCGTAGATCGATGGTTCAACCATCCGTTTTAAAGGTATTGGCGAGCTCTTTTGAAAGATACCCATCATGAAAATTTACTCCACTCGAGGGAGGACATCTACCCCAGGGGGGGAGGTGAGGCTCCTACATACACAAAAAATTTTTTCCTAGTTGACTATCTCTATTACAAAAAATATGTATTCGTTTAGTGCAGTCTATAGATGTTAAATTCTACCTACCTGCAATTTCCCCCATAGACGTAATGTATTTGAATGTCCCTGTACACGAACCATTTGCTTCATCTTAACGAAAAGCTTACTGTAACATTCCTATATGACACACATTTAGAATACCGAGTTTGGAATTTCTGCTACTATTTGTTCTTGAGATATGCTGAAAACAGACACACAGACAGATAGACACAGAGACCATTCGCTAAAAATGTGATTTTCGTATTCAGGGGACCTCAGAACATGTAAGTATAACAAAAACTCACGTTCGAAAAATTGACCCTAAAACAATACTTTCTCGACCCTATGGGTAAGAGGAAGTAAATAACGATTCACTTCATTTTACCAAAATACTTTTTTTTAAGACTATCGAAGATCCTGTTTCCAAACACGTAAGCGAAGTGTGACGTCACTGACCGTCCGTGGATGCAAGAAAAAGATTCCCTATAATTATCGTCCATTGTATTTTTTGTAAAAAATAATTAAAAATCGAGGAAAATTATTTCCCGATTTTAATACCCGCATTTGGATATAGATATGCTATCGTATCCCTGTGTTAGATTGAGTTATTTTGCTGTCAAATTGACAAAATTTTAAATTTCAAAACTGTGTCATCTTTGGCGTTTTTTGTATTTGGCCATTAAAAACATACTACGAAAATATACATGCCAGATGTTTATTTTCGTAATATGTATTGTACAAATATTGTTTCATATAATTCATCGCTCTCTTAATATAAGTTGTTAAAATAACCATGATTTTTGAAAGGAATAAAATATGTTCGCCAAATAATTTGGCGATATATTTTTTCCGCCAAGGATGACAGATATATTAAATCTATTCCGCTGCAACATATGAGTATCTTATATCAGACACTTTATTTAGACATTTGAAAACAAATTTGACTTCAAATAATGATAGAATATTTATCATTTTCCTTTTAATTAGTATATTAGTTGGATATTTATTGTGTAAATATCATCCTTTGAAATAAAATGCTTATGTTTTCTATCGAATATGGAAGTTTGCTATTTTATTTTTCTAAAGTTTTGAAATTTAAAATTTAAATTTTATCAATTTTACAGCAAAAACAACTTAATCTAACGCATGCACACGATAACTAATACATATCTATACCGAAATGTGGGAATTAAAATCGGGAAATAATTTTCCTCAATTTTTAATAATTTTTTACAAAAAATTCAATGGACGATTAACATAGGAAATCTTTTTCTTGCATCCACTGACGCCCAGTGACGTCATCACTTTGCTTGCGTATTTTCTAACTAACTATCTAATAATTACAGACACTCCATGCTAACCCAAATTCACCTCTACTCTATACTCCCAACCAGCTATCTCACCCACAACATCGCCAAAATATCCAGGATCCAGCTAGGGACTTTCTCATTCTCAACCGAACATTTTATCTTGACTCGACATTATCACCCTAGACTACCCTACTTTCAATACTCATTTCAACTGGTGACCTTTACTTGCCTAACTAAACATTCTATCCTAACTATAACTTTACACTAATTTCAAAACTAAAATCAACTGGCGACATTTACGTACTGAACTCGACGCCAATCATACCTTACAATGTAAACAAATAATGAAGCTTGATAAAAATATTTAAAGACTTTAATATGTTTTTACAAATATTTTAAGATTTTTAAGGCTTTAATGGACCATATTCCCACTTTGGGTTCGAGACTACAAGAATATCAGCTTGTTAGGCAAACAATCCTCAACTCTACCATAGAAAAGCATTGTGTCTTGAAAATTTTTATCTTGCAATATTATTTATAAGAGTTACAGATTATATGAAATTGAAGTAAGAGTGGTATAGTGATACCTTTGTTTTGTTTTTAATCCAGTTTTAGTAATATACTTTAATATTAATCAACATATGTAATATTAAAAGTTGCCATGTGAACTGTGGCGATGTTAACAAATTTAAATGGATGTTCCATTTAATAAATTACTTTATTAAAGTGATTGAAATTCTAATTATTTAAGCTTTGATGTCTATATATATATGCGTTTCTGTATAAAATGTTCTTATTAATCTTTTATCCATTATATATATATATATATATATATATGTGTGTGTGTGTGTGTGTGTGTACATAAAATGTTCTGCAATTTTACGATATGGAATAGTCTTAACTTTATCATTCGATTCAGTTGTTTACATTTCTCTTTTGTTCTTGTTTGAACAGATATCTGATTATTAAGTTTCACTGGAGAAATATTTAGGAAAATGTTATGCGTAACAATAAAATAGCATCTTGAATCTAGTTTGTTTACAAAATATCGGCCACGTGTTCGGCGATTTTACCTACTGTGACGTCACAGGAATATTGTCCATATG
Organism: Salticus scenicus; assembly: GCA_963930645.1. Classification (NCBI taxonomy): domain Eukaryota; kingdom Metazoa; phylum Arthropoda; class Arachnida; order Araneae; family Salticidae; genus Salticus; species Salticus scenicus. The sequence goes on along the minus strand of OZ005650.1, from coordinate 163,872,196 downwards.
TTTTAGAAATATTTTAAGCGTTTTTTTTAATGAAACAGTCAAAGAGTCGTTCATTCGCAATTAAAGAGTTGTCCATTTGGAATTTGTATTTTCTGAATGGCAACAGTTTATGTTTGTTTTTATTTGGCATTGCGTTGTTTATAATCATGAAGTTACATAATTCTATTTATAGGTTCATGTTTATAATAGCCAGTGATCCGTTATATTTAATTAAACATTTAAACATTACAACTGAATAGTTTTTCAAGGTTTTAGAGGGAATAAATAGCAATATGTGCGATACAAAACATGTATGAAAATGATATGTATGTTTTCGTAAGTTAAATTGAACAAACGGGGAAAAAAAAAATGGCTGCCAAAAGTCTCTGTATTGAAGCGGTGTAAACCGGAATCGTGAATGACAGATGAGAGTCATTATATATATTAATAATATTAAAAAATAAAATAAATTAAACATACATTACATTTCCATAAATGACCGGATACTTTCGATTTTAGACGTTTTTTCCAATATCTCAAAAAGTACTGGAATAAAATGATATCCGAATAAAAATGATAAGTACAACTATGCAATTATGAGCGTTCTTTTATTCGATTTTTAAAAAGTGAGAATTAAAATATAATAAAGATAAATGTATCTTTGTTTCATTTTTATTTTTAAAATGAGAAATATGATTTAAAAAAAAATACTATCTCCTCAAATTATATTAAAATTAATATCTATTTAATGTTATACATTTTGAAAAAAAATCGATTTTTAAATAACTGATTTTTTTAAACAATATTTTAATCGTTTCTTTTTCTTTCATCGAACTAAAAATATAATTTGGAATTTCAGGATACTTTTTCAAATAAATTTACATTTATACTTAAACCATTTCTTTTCTTCTCACTGTAAAAGATTTCACATAAGGTATACGTAAAAGAAAATCATTAGATAAAAAGAATGTATTTCTTTTGTACAATACAACTGCTGATTCCATTTTCGATATTACGTGATGTCATGCAACTGTAGATCAGCAGACTGGTAGACCGTAAAGATACCGTGTAATTATCTTTTGCCTTACATTATATAAAAATAGCGACGTCCGTATATCAGGTATAAGTCAAAATCAAGTTGCTAAATTGGGACGGTGCCATTAATATTCTATTAACATGAAGATGTAGTGCAATTTAGTTAATAGCCTCACAGCTGGTTTAGGACAAACACTATGACACACGAAATACTTAATGCATAAAATAAATTCAGGGTAATAAGAGTTGTAGTTCATATTTCATTTTTAATATAAAAAAATTAATGAGAATATGAATATTAATTAGAAATTGCCTTTATCTCCTATACACGGCAGTTGTGATTGAGATTAAATATATTTTATTTTTAAATAAACTAATTACTCAACGACTCAGCAAATCAATTCATCAAACAATTCAGGCCGTGAACCATTAATACACCCAAAAATATATTTACGTTTGCATCTTTCATATTAACGTTATTATTATATTAAACGAAGTAACTTAAAACTCTTACACCTATATGGATGCACATATTTTTTTTGCCAGAATGCATAAATCAATATGCATTTTTAAAGAATGAGAGTGAGTCATGAGAATTAAAAAAAAAAAAAAAAAAAAGTGTAAAATTGCCAATTGAACTTACGTGCATGTTTTTCATACATAAAGTTCTTATTTTAAAATACACTTTGCTAATAGACTCTCCTTAAAGATTCTGATGCATATTTTAATAACAATATCAATGAAAAGGGACAAACAATGGTATGAAACCTGAGAAAGGATATTTGCCATTTCACAGCCATAATCATTCCATAAGATAAACTCTGCATGATATTTGTTGCATGAGCATGAAAACTCATTATTAGAACATTGGTATTAAAACTCTTATATCTACAGGTATGATTAGAGTATTAGGAAATATCTTGTAGCAGAAAACAATTCAAAAGTTTCTTGTTATCGTAAAAACTCATTCAATTACGAAATAAAGTACTCTACATTCCCATGCATTTATTATAACAAATTCTTTAATTTTTGTATTTAAAAACTCTACTTTTGATTTGTACTTTAATATCATTACATATTATAACATTAGATGCATTTATAAAAATCTTTTGCTGTGTTTGGAAATGAAATATATCAGATTAAGCAAATTCTTCATACAGTTTTCGATTTTTCTTTTTTCAGCTATTTTAGCAAGAAATTCCGCATATGTAACAATACTTTAGAAAAGATAACTATAATAACGTATTTTTCTGTTAAAATAACAAGTAGGAAAATTACCCTAGAAGAATATCTAAGAATTTTTTTTAATCACGCATTATTAAATGAAAAATTTAGATGTTTGAGGTTTTGCCAGCGTTAGTCTGGCCACTGCATAGTTTCTTCTTTGAATGATTCTACATACACAACATTTTATGTAAACGTCATATGAGGAATTTTTTCGCAGACATAGTTATTGGACATTTACACGTCTTTAATTCCTTTTGCTTATCAATCAAACAACTGTAGCAATTTATAAAAAGTATTTAACACGTAATCATTTTACATTAAAAGCTAACTTTACAGTACTTATCTTATTCTACGAAAAAATAGAATTATTACTGCTTACAATATTTCAGTAATTCTACTCTGATATTCTGGTTTTAATGATGCGACTTATTATTATTATTATTAGTAGTAGTATTATTATCATTACTTGTATGTCTATGTGTGCGTGTTGTTTAGTTAGTCGTACAAAGTGTTAAACAACGTCATCTGAGGGAGATTAATAAAGCTAATAAGTTTTTTTTTTTTTTTTTTTCTGGAAAATATTCATGTAAAAGAGACACCTTAATTCAAAACGCATCTATATATAACATTTTTGTTGCAATTAGTCCGTAAGTTTTCACGTATGCTTTGAGTTACGGACAAACCGATATGTAAAAACTGCTTCAAAAAATGTAATGCTCACTTCCGAAAATAAAAAAAAAGTGTATTTACATAAAAGTAAGATGGAACATATCTGAAAATTTTTTATTGCACTTTTCTAGCTAAATGCTTAAAATGTTTCTCAGTCACAGTACAAACCACAAGTGCTACAAATGCTAACAAAGTTTATTAAAGAATTTCCGCGTACGTCGCTTTTCCAGTATGCACAGTCGGGAAAATGAATACTCAAACTAGAGGTCTGCACGGGCCGGGCTTCCGGCCCGAGCCCGGGTTCGGGCCGAATTTTTGAATTTGCTCTCGGGCCGGGCCAGGCTCGGGCTTAAAAATTTTTTTCAGACTCGGGTCGGGCAGGGCCTGAATAAAATTTTCTCCGGGCCAGGCCGGGCCTGAATGAAATTTTCTTCGGGCCGTGTCGGCCCGAATCTTTTTCTAGTTTCCTCGTTAATCAACGAAAAAGGAAAATTATAAAATATTTCTTCAGTCATTTATTTTACGTAATTTTACAGGCTTGTATGTCACATAAAGTTCTATTTTGTTATAAAAGTGTCTGTAACGTCAATTTAATTGTCTATCAGTCTGTCTCTGTCCGAAATCTGATTTTTCGCAAATATTTTTAGCATGGCTCGAAATTAATATATTTTAATTAAAGTAATATTAGATGGTTTCTTATTCAAAATAGTATGCATGTCACTACCAGTTTGCGTACATGTACATAACAAAAGAAATTAGATACAATATAAGGGTTTGTTTCTTATGATCTGTTGAGTTTAGGTGATATAAAGGCTATAAAAATCTTTCCGCTGTAACTTTTTCTCTATGGCTCATACTTTTCTCCAGTGGACGAAAGTAGCATCATTTTTATCATGGGCAAAAGCAACTTTTCTATTGAATATGGTTGGATTAACATTAAAGTTTTGTTTACTGGAGCACATGAAAGATTCGGATACATTATGGTATATAAGAGAAAATGGTTGAAAGTGCATTTTCAGTAGTATTAACCATTTTAAATGCCTTCCTATATTGTTTGATGAATGCTCATATTTTCGATTTGACTTTCTGTTTGTCTTTGTGCCTTGTCTATAATAATGAATTTCTGTTTATATATAATTGTCTTGTAAAATTTCAGCAGTTTTGTTAAAGAACGTACTATTGTTTGGTTATATAAAACCTCTGCAAAACAAATACTAAAAATCTTTTTCATAAAAAAGCATTTTTTTTTTTGTTATTTTACATATTTTTGAATCGGGCCGGGCCCGGGCCGCATTTTTCGATTTCATAACGGGCCGGGCCGGATAAGTAAAGTTTTCGTACGGGTCGGGCCGGGCCCGGGCCTCAAAATGCCGGCCCGTGCAGACCTCTATCAAACTGCAAAGAGCGTATGTAGGATATAGCCATCTTAACATTCAACATTTTTTCTTTTGACCCTTTAATTATTATAGCTGAGTTATTCTGCTTTCTAAGTTGTTACACTGTTAAAAATTTCAGTTCAAGGTTGAACTAAGCGTAGGTACTACAGTAGCTTCAATTTGCTAGGTTTAACCAAAGCTTGGTACAACTGTAACTGCAACCATGCAATGGTGAAACCTTCTACAGTGTTTTTGTATTTCTGGTTGAAAAAAAGCACCAAATTATGGTAAAAGGTTTCTTCATCTTATGGATGTAGCTACTGTTGTACCAATCCTTGGTTTAACAAAGCAACAAATAATGGTAAAAGGTTTCACCATCGCATGGTTTCAGCTACAGTGACCATGTTTCAGTTTAACTTAGGACAAAATTTTCAACAGTGTACAGAACGATACATTTTATATGATTGGAGTATGTATTGGATTTGAGGTAAAGTTACGCTCATCGGCCTAGTTGTTTAGAGTTTGAAGTTATGTTCTTCGAAATTAGCTTAAATATGAGTTAGATTTCTCTTAGAAAAAAGTTAGAATAATTCTAAAGTTAGAATAATTTTCCTTAACTATTAAATATGCCTTAATAAAGGAAATTTTCTTAATGCTCCACTGCTCGTTCGTAAACTGAATCATTTTAAACAGAAACATGCAATAAGATATTTAAAATGAAGCTAAAAATTTCCAAAAGGAGCCCGATAAAAACTGTTTATCCAAAAGTAATAAAACTTAGAAAAATTCATAAGAAAGATGATCTTCTAAAAATATTCTAGCACACTATATGCATAATATTGTGCACTCCCCCACTAAAAAAATCTCAAGATTTTCTCTAAAAATCTGCAGAATATCTGCAGAATACTTTAAGTTAGTTGGTCCATTCTTAAGAACGTTTACAAAATTTCTTTATAATGCCTTCAAAATTTCTGCAGATATTTTATAGAAAAAAAAAATAAATCTTCAAAATATTTAAAAATATTTGAAGAATATCTTAAGAAAATACTATTTTTCAAAAATATCTTCGGATTATTTTTAGTGGGGTTCATTCATATAAGTTTAAGCTATTATTTCAGATGATAAAAGTCAATAACGGATGTTATAACTTTCAACTCTAACATTTTATTTTCTTTAGAAGGAATTTTTAAAAAATTCGTTTATAAATGTAAAATGAGACTGGAAAAGATGGGTACTCCTCCACAATTACTGTTCGATGCACTACAAGTGCAACAGAAGTCACAGAAGTGAAGACAAGATACACATACACATTCCAACAAAAACCAGTCGTAATAAAAAGCCGCAGATTGTTTCAGTCAACACAAAATGTCATAAAAGAAGCAAATTTGAATCATTTTATTAAATTAGAATGAAACGCGGAAAGATATAAACGATAGTGTAGTGCAGTTAGATGTTCAAGGAGTTTCAAAGCGATTAGGCAAGCGGGGATCAAAAACTAATTTTACAAAAGAAGATGTAAATATTGTTAGAAACAATAATAATGAAGTAGAAATATCATTAATGGAGTTATTTTTAAGTTCTTCATTAAATTTTACATATATTGACGCCAATAATATTGTTGATATGTAATGCATAATTACATAAGCATTGCCTATTTATTATAAATCCTAATCTGACGTTGCACACTGTAAAAAAAAAAAAAAAAAGTAAAATTACGGTATTTGACCGTATAATTGGAGGGAAAATGACCGTTTTGCTACCTAAACGGTCATAATCCGTAAATTAATGTTTTGAAAGTATAATTTAGGAATTGACCGTATAATTTTACGGGAAATGACCGTTCTGCTAGCTAAACGGTCGTAGCCCATAAATTGATGTTTTGAAAGAATAATTTTGGAATTTTTGCGATAAAAAGCCGTTAATCTATGCAAATTGCTCTTATCTCCCACCAAACCATTTTCTTACGGGCAAATCCCTTCAAATGCTATCATTTCAGTGACGTCATAAGAAAACGCTTCCATTTTCAAACTGAACTTAGGGTTGTTATTTATATCTATTGAATGTGTTTAATTATGCACGCATGACGCATAGAAACATCAACTGGTTTTAATAAGTTATTGTTTTCTTAATTTAACTCAAAGAATTTCCATCTGACTAAAACTGAATAATTGATACATATGAAATTGATTTTCTTTGTGTATTGACACGAAAACATTAAAAAGGAAAGCTAAAATGGTTTCTTGATTTGAAACCAGATTTGTAAAACACGAACTACAACCTAACGGTTATTTTATCCACTAAATGCATTTTTTTTTTTTTTTTTTTTTTTTAACATACAGCATTTTAACTGCTCTTAATCCTTTAGTTAAGCCTTAGATAACGAAAAACTTTAATGTTGTTTCCACAATGCAATTTTTACAATATGCTAAAATAAAGTTTATTTCAATCTGAGATGAATATGTAATTAGCCATTTGAAGATGTCTTATGATTAATATACATGATCGTCACTGTAAAAAAACAAAATTGTTTTTTCTGAATATGACCATTAGATATGTACATGTACATCATATAGAACAGGTTCTGCTCTCGAAATACGGCAGTCCTTCCTCCATTCGATGGAATACAGAAAAAAAAATTCTTCTGCTATTCTAAAAAATGCAAATACGCCTAACACTTCATAAACACAGTTTGAAATCGGTCCTATAATGAAAACCTGTTTGGATGAGTAAGAATTAGACTCTAGTTATTTCTGCTTTACACCCACTACAGAAACCACAGACATTGAAAACCGTGAAAAATATCGTATTAATTGGAGATACAAATTCTCTGTGTCCATGTAAAAGATTTATTATTATTATTCACAGTTTATTTGGGGTCTCGATTAATTTTCAGAGATCTCACATAGTTTTCAAAAGTTTCACTTTGTTTTTGAAGCAGGGTGAAAAATTCTCACCCATTATTTTCCTCTAATGTGAACCTTAAAATAAGACTACCGCTTTAGTTCTAGTCTTTACGAATAAAAATGATTTCGAAAAACATATTAGATTTTCTTTCTCAAAAATAAGTATCATAGTCTTTATATATATTTAAAAAAAAAAAAAAAAAAAAAGGGGGCTTTTGTTTTTCCAATATGAGAATTGACTGACTTCTTAATTTTGTCAAAAACAGTAAATTTAGATTTTAAAATAGTCTTAAAAGAAAATAATTTTTATGCATAATTTGAACGTTAACAATATTCAATATTAAAAGTATTCGAGAAACTCAAACTTTAACTTTCAATTTTACGGTCAATACTACTTTTTTTACATGTTGGTTGTATGTTTTATCACAACGTAAAATTACTGGCGATACATCATTCATTGTTTAAATGTTTCTTTACGGGCTTTGTCTGGAATCTCTGCTTCCGGGCTTTGCCCGTAATTTTACTGCAGCATTTTTAACAGTATAATACAATTATGTACTTTTTCAATTCTATTAAGACCATACAGAATATTATAGCATTCTAAAAAAGTTACAGCAAACTACTTTGAAAGCAAAAAATGATTTAGGCTTCTTTTACTTTCGTATTAACTTTGTTAGTATAATGTTCTACTGTTCTACACAGCAGTGTAAGATTAAAGGAATTTTTGTTTATTCCTACTCTGAAGCCGCTAAAAATCCAGAAAGAGGTAAAAAACGTTAGGTGTCTATGATTGTGACTTCATCGGAGCAACCGCAATTCTGATATGAAAATATCAGAACACTCTCAAGACATTTATCAAATATAAGTCACCTGTATCATACAGACCTCCCGGGAAAGAATTCTTAACTTCTGTTTTGATGTCACTGCGAACACATGTTTGGGTAACGGGTTAAACTACTGAAAGGTCCATTTCTATTTCAGTACCTGTGCGAAGATAAAATGGATCGAATGCCAAATCTGTAGAACTAGGATCCATGAAGCGTGTGCTGGAACCAAGGTTGTAAGTACATTACTAGCGATTTATTCGAGTAATTAGGTAGGTTCTTAGAAATTGTGTTATCTTCCACACAGTGTTGGCCGAATTATAAAGTTTTTTTTTTTTTTTTTTTTTTTATTATTTATTTATTTATTTATTTATTTATTTATTTGACATTTTTTCGATTTTCTAAACAAAATACTGAATGAAATGACTCTGAATTTTAGAGAAATAAGGAAAATTTACTAACACATATTTTCCACTATCGATTTAGTTACGAGTGCAATTAGGGAAAAAACCACAAATTGAAAAAAAACCCCACAAATTACCCTGTATCATAAAACGCTACAAATGACTTGTAACTTTAACGCATAGTTTCACTTTGTATGTGCAATATCTGTATGATTTTTGGTGGGAATCACAGGATTATCTAAACAAATATAATTTTTTTTTTCTTTTTTTAATTACTTTTTTGGTACGTTTCTTGCTTATAACAAGAATGAATTTTAACAAATCATTAAAAAATTTTCAGAAAAGTTGGAGAATCATTATTCTGAAACATAATTTTCGTAGAAATACGAGTATTTGCTATAAATATTTTTGACTGCGCTTATGATAATGATAGATTTTTTTTTCTTGTTACATAGGTTGAAAGGTGTATTGGGCAACTTATGTCAAAATTTCATTTGAATAGAAAAAAATAAGTACATTATCCGAAAAAGAACGAGCAAGATTTTAGATATTTTTCAGAATTAAAATTTCTTAAAGATTTTTCACATGCCCTGTATTTAATTTGGAGATCCAATTATTTCACCAATGCTGAAAAAGCTCTTTGTGTGTAAAACCACTTATGAACTGATAAATCTTAGCAAATAAATAAAATTATGCTACAGTTACAAGCCCATACGGATTTTTTTTTTTTTTTTTTTTTAACAAGTTTTAGTTTTGGAACGTGAGTGAAATAATTGAGTCTTCAAATTAATTACATGGTATGTGAAAAGCCCTATATTAAATTACAACTCTGAAAAATACCTCAAAATCTTGCTCTTTCTTCTTCTGATAATTTAGGAAATATTTACTCTATTGACATAAGCTTCCCAATTTATCTAGCTTTTAATATATCTGACAAAAAAATTTCTATGTTTCGCTCAAGCACAGTAAAAATATATTTACTACGAATGTACGAATACTCATATCTCAAGGAAAATTACCGGTGTAAATTTTATGTTTCAGAATAATGATGATCTAATATTTTGTTAGGTTTTCTGAAAGATTTGTAAAATTTTGTTAAAATCTATTCTCTTTATAAGCAAAAAAATTACCAAAAAATTAGCAAATATTGCTCATGCATATGAAAATTTAGTACACTCGCTAAATTCCTCGTATACAATTCGAAATAAAAATATGTACTACACTTAAGCAGGTTCATTGCTTGATTTTACATTTATTTTGTTGTATTTTATGAAAAATGCTAACTATGCCCATCTTCCCAAATTACTCTGTTATAAATCCACTATAAAGGGTTTTTGAATCTTTATGTTTTTATAACAATTACCATGACCCATTCAAAATAATTCTTAAATTTATAACATTCTTATTAAAACAAAGTGCGGGTCTACATTTTAATTTGATGTAATTTTATTTTGTGCATAAGATTTTTTTTTTTCAAATAAATTAATTTCCTGTTAAATATAGCTTAGAATCTTTAGTATTAATAATTTTCTCCCTTTTGTTTTATATATTTACACTTTCACTATTCAAACCATTAAATGAACAAAACACAATACAATACAAACTTTTATTAATAACCTTCAGTATTTCGATACTTTCTCGTATTGTTCGAACATGTATTAACTAATTTCGCATTTCTCAATCCATAATTTGAGGATTTGATTATTAACTTGGTGGTAATTTGTTATTATATTTATACCATTTATAAATACTGTTATGTATTAAGGTTCAAAAGGCAGAACTTAAGTAAAAGACCGTCAGTTGAAAATAACGTGATTTTGAATTACTAATCCCATGCAATAAATTTCTTAGATACACATTTTCTTAAAAGTAAAGCTCTTTCAGCTCTAACTTTTATAAAAATATCACTAACTTTTTTTCATAAATGAAAAAACTTTTATAAATTCTTTTTACACATTTATGGAACAATGGTATTCTGTATAACGTAATAATTTTATTTTAGATGTAATGTTTTTATAAATTATTATTGTGTATTGTCAGTTTGTATATCAACTTACAGAGATAACATCAGTTTATAAGTTGAGTTATAATTTCAGCTATAGAATTTTTTATTTTCAATCGTTCAATGGCCTGGCAACAATGACACATCTTATATATAAAGATGTTTTTAAAAAATTAGGTTTATTTATACACCCTTGTACCATAGCCTCCTAAACTAGATGCCTGTCGCGTTGCTCTGAAACTTGTCAACAGTTGAAGCGGTAGACAGCGCCACCTGGGACAGATTGCACGACTATTTTATTCAACAGCCACCAATAATTTTTTAATTTGGTATTTGATATAGAGAAAAGGCGAATAGAATCAAAGAAACGTCGGTTATGTATATCATATATCACTTTTTAAAATTATTGGTGACAATTGAATAAAAAAGCCACGAAATCTGTACCAGATGGCGCTATCTACCGCTTCAACTGTTGCCAAGTTTACGAGTAATCAATGACTTTTAGCATTTAGCCTGATTTCTTTAGAATTAAACCTTTTAGATTTTATTTAGAAGTAAACCAGGTAGATTTTCTATCTGTCTATATGATGTATAATGCAAATTTTCATGTCATGGTAACTTGTGAAACACTGAACCAATTCAAACCAAAATTGGACATTTCATTATCTTGTAATAATCTTGGATTAGCTCGTTAATCAACTTGATTTGACTCCTTGTTTCAAAATAGCTGTCACTGGAAATTTTCAAAGTCGTACAAATATTATATATATAGTATATATATATATTTGTATGGACCGATTTGTTTAAAGCTGAATACATATAGCCTAAATCGAGGTCTCCACCAAGTTTATTAATAAACGCGTTCCACCAACTTGTTTCAAATCAGTGTAGACTAAAAACGAATAAAGGGAGCTTTTTTTTTAAGGCATACCTACAATATAATGGGTGATAAAAGAAAAAAAACATTGTATACATATTTTTTTCTTTTTTCCTTTTCTTTTTTCGATAGATTCATAAATTATAACGTAAATACACTTTGCAACAAAAATGAATTGTTTATACAAAAGTTAACAATATTTTTAATTTACCTAAATTTAATTAAATTATGTAAATTACAACTAGATGTTTAACTATCAGTTGACGCCTAAATCTTGATTTGAAGTTTAAAATTCTGCTCGAAGCATTAATTTTGTATGTAAAAGTTGAGTTTTAGTCTGAATTTCGTTTACGTCTTTATCCAAGGTTTCTAAAGATTAATTTTGTTTTCCTTAATTTCGTTACTGTAATGCTCATTTCACAAAATTGCAATTCAGAAATATATCCCCTGGAGGGAAATTCTCTACACCGAAGCTGGACATCATAATATTCTGATGGGGTAAATTGGACTGCTAGACCATTAGTAGACAGAAAATTCGAAAGCTACAGAGAGGATAGGATAATTTTCTGCTTAAAGAGAGGCAACCTCTTACTCTATTTCCTATCACTGCAGTAAACAATATTATGAAAATATAGAAAATTCAATTTATTCCAATAATATAATTTCAAATATAATTTCAATAACACTTCTCATTTTTTGAAAATCTGAAAAATTAATTTTGAGCATATGCTGAAAATTATTAATATAAAAGATTTTTACATGTTTTCACTACATACTTAAGTTTTTTTACGATGTACCACTTAGAAATGTTATGTCGGTTGAAAATCGTTAAACTAATTTCGTGAATGTTTTTTATTTAACTTCTTAGTTATTCACGATGCGTTAGGTGAAGTAAACATTTAACGTTTTCGACTGATTCTTTGTAATATCTCTATCACATATTCTTTCTGGTTCCATGATTAAGTTGTTTTAATCTACATAATTTTCAGTTAATTTAAACGTTAACTAATATCCCTGATAACGTTAACGTCACTAATATCTCTAGTTTATTAACGGGTGTTTTACAATACTATTAATTATTTCATTATCACAGAAAATACCATGATTACCATTTGAATGACATGTGGTTGATAAGTTCCTTTTGTGTGGTTTGTTAGGAATTATTCTTATTTCAAATAGTTGCTACCCTTCGTTATATTGAAAATTTTTAGGCTTATAAACTATAAAAATAAAATGGCAGGTTTATAAACTAAATTTTTGCAACATATGCAGACGTAAGCAATAATGTGAAGTCATTACTTGAAAAAATATCTTTTAGCGTGAAAGAATTTTCCTTTCCAAATTTGTTGAATACGAAAGCTGATGTATTTAATATGATTCTACGATGTATCCATAATATTCTACTACGTTAACGATTAAAATAACTGTTCCAATAGTGAACATTTCAAGGGCATTTTCCAGCTGTTTTTGTGTTCTGCTCTTAACTTTAGAGACTGAGATCAAAACCAATATTCAATGATCCAATTAATTCTTTCTGTACATGACTGTACTGAAAAAGATTCTAAAAACAATTTTTATAGATTTTTTAAGAGCGCATAATGCGCAAGCTGCAGACAAACAAAACTGTTGTAATGAGCATGTTTTGTTTCCAGTAGTGGAATCTGTAATTTTTTTTTTTTTTTTCAGATGCGAATGCATTGGAAATATATATTTAAGATATTTTCTATTGTATCAATGCATTAAAAGAAAAAAATAAACTTTTATCAGAAAGTGAAAACAAATTACCTCTAAAATATTTAGCTGTTTCAGTGACACATTCGAAATGCAGTGCTTCAAATCAAATTGACTTATTTAAATTGAGTCTTATTTTGTAAACAATATTTTAATTACACCCTTGTGTGATAATATAACATATGTACTGGTTAGCCAGTTTCTCACTAAGGTATTTTTGGGGATTCTACGTATATCTCGGGGGAAAAAAAATACAAGACTTTTCTCAAAATTTGGAAAGAAAATCTGGGAACTATTACAATCTGTTTATAAGTAAAATTAATTGAGTTTTCGTCCACATTCCAAATTTGGGAGAGCACAATTTTGTGCCCACTGCTTTCTCCTCCACAAAATCAAATGACCCTGGCAAATATGACAAATTGCTTTAACAGTAATGGACAATCATAAACATGTTGTATGCATTTATATATATTATATAAAAAATTAATATTACAAGTGATTTCTGAATACTTACTTTAGTCAGCTGAAAGCAAAGAACACACAAAATGAGCTTGAAATATGTAGATGTAAAGAAAATAAACAGTGGCTTACGTTATTCAAAGCAACAAAAAGTATCGTATTTTCCAGTCTAAGATCCGAAGGTCTATTAAATCAGTTTCACACCGGAAATTTTAATTAACAGACAACACTATTTCTAAGCGCTTTTTTATCTTTTGCAAATGTAAAGTGGTTTGTAAATTTAATTTTCTGGTGTAAAACTGATTTCTATGACCAGCGGATTATAAGCCAGAAAATACAGTAAGAATGGAAAAGTTCTAATAGAAGACAAGAAAAAGTTTTCATTGTTTCAATTAAATTAACTTCATTCTAGTACAGAGAACTGAAATCTTCGTAGTCAAAGACATTTTTGTAAAGGATTGTAACACCAACGTTGAATACGCGGCAAGACTATGTATCTCTCTAATCCTAATAGAATGTTTTTAGAGTTTAAATTCAAAAGTATTCACTAATTATAACAGTGTCTAGTACTGGTAAATTTATCTAATTTATTTATATATGTATTTTGTTTGTTTCTTATTTATTATTTATTTCAAAAGTGCTTATGGCTTCGACTTGTCTGTTCCTCTGTCCGTCTGTCTGCCTGACTAATCTGTAACTTATATAAAAATTCTTTGAATATCTTAATATATATATATACATATACACAGGGTGTCTCAAAATTACAACGACAAACTTTAAGAAAGGTATGGCGCATCATACGGATTCATAAGTGCATAGGAATCCACGTCCGAATATGTTATTTTGACCTTTTAAGAATCGGGTGTTTTGATTGAGGAATTTTCTAACAGATGTGGGCGTGGCTTTTAAATTTTGAATTTTTAATAAACATTTTTTTTCTTGCAAATGATTGCATAAAAAGATATACATAGTAATAAGGGTGTTTCTAATTTACGTATTTAAAGCACTGATTGTATTAAGACGAATATTGGGTATGATTTTGTTAAATGATGGATCGTACAAGTTTTTAAAATTTATACGGTAAGCGTAGTTACAAATAACCAAAAAATTAATCTACATATGAGCAGTTGGTAATACTCATACATGGCGGTAAGTATTTTAAAACTATAGAAATATACATAGTAATAAGGGTGTTTCTAATTTACGTATTTAAAGCACTGATTGTATTAAGACGAATATTGGGTATGATTTTGTTAAATGATGGATCGTACAAGTTTTTAAAATTTATACGGTAAGCGTAGTTACAAATAACCAAAAAATTAATCTACATATGAGCAGTTGGTAATACTCATACATGGCGGTAAGTATTTTAAAACTATAGAAATATACATAGTAATAAGGGTGTTTCTAATTTACGTATTTAAAGCACTGATTGTATTAAGACGAATATTGGGTATGATTTTGTTAAATGATGGATCGTACAAGTTTTTAAAATTTATACGGTAAGCGTAGTTACAAATAACCAAAAAATTAATCTACATATGAGTAGTTGGTAATACTCATACATGGCGGTAAGTGTTTTAAAACTGTAGAAAGTATCTACTTCTTAAAAGGTTTATACGTTTGCACTCGTAGGTTGCTATGTATTCCTCATTCTTTCAGCTATTATTTACATATGCTTAAAGCTTGAAGCTCTATGCTTGTGCCGCCCATATCTATTACAAAATACCACAAAACAACTTGTTCTTAAACCTTTAACTTTCATCGGTTTCGCAGCGAAACCAAACATTTGACATAATTTAACATTTTTTTTTTTTTTTTTTTTTTTCAGCAGTTTTTTAATATTTCTCCCTTATTTTAACCAAGTTTCAAACTTTTGTTCCTTTTCTGTTCGGTAGATAGCAGCACTATTCCAAAATATAACAAATAATGCTTCAAGTGAAGCTAAATGCGTAAGTCACTTGAAGTTTCTTAGTGTGCGCGAGTTTTTATTTTTTTTTAATGAAGAGCTGGACTATTATTTTCATCTGAAACAACTTTTATGAGTTTTTTAAGTCAGTAATGTTTACT
Organism: Salticus scenicus; assembly: GCA_963930645.1. Classification (NCBI taxonomy): domain Eukaryota; kingdom Metazoa; phylum Arthropoda; class Arachnida; order Araneae; family Salticidae; genus Salticus; species Salticus scenicus. The sequence goes on along the minus strand of OZ005650.1, from coordinate 163,856,640 downwards.
TACAAAGTGTTTTATTTATTAAATTTAATATTATTTGAATTTAATAAGGTTAACTTCTACATGTTTCAAACAACAATTTATCGAAATGGAACTGTGCTAATTTTTTATTTTTTAAATATTTATGATCAGCTATGTGTCTAAAAGCCATTTTTACAATTAATTTAGCGATTTTTATTATAAATTAAGTAGTGAACGTTAAAGGGTTAACACTTTCACGACCGCGTGTTTTTGTCTTTTTGACATTAAGGTCCGCCTTTGGGCGTTATTCTCCCAAGTTACAATATTTCGGAAGAAAATTTTTTGTATTCATATTTATTATACAAATGCATATACATTATAATTATGCTCTTTCTATTCAAAGTATTTGTATCCATAATATATATACTGTACAAATATGAATAGTGGGTATATTCTTAAGAAATAAATAATACACAAATTGCGAAGGAAACGCCGAATGGCGGAGTTACAGATTTCGAAATGACGTGAATCCACGTCAGCGGTTGCGAAAGTATTAAAAGTTTAACCATTTCAGGGGAGGTGGTTGCATAGCGCAACCAAAAACTTAACTCACAATTGCAAAAACTGTCCCCGGAAATTACTCATAAAATTTTGATTTTATAACTTAGATTAATAACTTCATTTATTTCTTGTCTTTTAATATTGTTGATAATTTCTAGTGGCTGTTGATTTTAAATGCAAATAATTTACTTGCCCCTGAAAGGGTTAAACTGGCATTTGCAGACTTGGATTCCTAGACAATTCTGAATCCTTATGATGTGACATATCTCGTGTTAAAGTTTGTCGCTGTAATTTTAGGACTTCCTGTGTATACAATTTAAGGTTAGCATTGTATATTCTCTGTTGAAAATTCCATAAATAGCAAGACAGTATTTTTACAGGAACATTCAAGAGAATTTCATACCCTACGTTACTTTGTTTAATAATTACCTTTATAAAACAAAAGCATGAGAATCAAATTCTTTATATATATATATATATATATATTACTTATATTTATTACATTGCACCTATTACTAAGAAAACAATTAGCTGTCGTTAAAACAATAAAATTGAAAGCAATTTGTATTGAATTTTCAAATTCGCATAAGTGAAGATATCTTTAAACAAAGTATTAAAAAGCAAAATCTAAAATTTTAAGTAATAGATACTAATTTCTAAATTATTTAAAAAATGTAGATTTTGTATCAGAAAGATTTAGTTGCTTATTTTTAAATAAAAATGGTTAATAATTATACAGCTCTGTTGATTGTTTTTTAGATTATTAAGCATGCATTTGTAACTAGAATTAAAATAAAATTTAATAATTATGTGTTTGTTAGAAAAGTGCCGCACTCCAGTCGTACTTGAAGTGATTCATATCAATAAATTTATGGGGTTAATAGCGAGCGAGTAGATAGTTTTAATAAATGTTATAAAAATTTGAGAAACAAATACATAAAATATTAGCAGCTGTTATTGCCGTAATACATGCATTTAAACATTATATAAAAGAGTGGTACTTTATTAATAATTTTGATACTAGTTAACAGTTTAGTTAAAAGCGTTTTTGCCATAGTGTCATTTTATATAACAGAGAGCAATAGAGATTAAATATTATATCACGTGAAAATGTAATAATCTTAAGTTGTTCAATAAAATTTTGTTTCGTAAACTGTGTCTTTAAATAATATTTTATACCATTATAGATTTTCAAGTATTTTTCTTATTTTGTATGTTCTGAATAGAGCATTATAAACATTGTTCAGTCGGGAAAAAAAAAAAAAAAAAAAAAAAAGGAAGAAAAACGCAATACCCGCTGTAATTTCGTTATTAATTGACACAGGAATATCTAATAGGCATAATTAAACAGGAAATTATATGCACTTTCTGAAAATGCTGTCGAATTTTGAATTAGGAGTTATCTACATATTGAAATGAGCGCCAACTTTTTTTTTTTTTTTTTTTTTTAATAGAAACACCCAATTTTGACTTTATTCGAATTTCTGAGAGTCTGGTCATAACCTTCTAAGCTAGATGCCCGTGGCTCGGAAACTTGGCAACAATTGAAACGGTAGACAGCGCCACCTGGTACAGATTGCGAAACTTTTTTATTCAAATAATTTTATAAAGTGATATACGCAAAGTTGCCAAGATACTAATTAATATTCCGTAGTATTGTTAGCTCCGCCTTCTTTTTCACACCAGTATCTTTTTAGAGTATTTTTCTTCTTATTTAACCGTAATTGAATTTGGAGAATATTACTCTAAAAATTTACTGGTGTGGGAAAAAAGGCGGGACTAACAATACTACGGAATATTAATTAGGATGTTGGCAAGTATGGATATACGATACATATAATCAATGTATTTTCGATTCTATTCGCCTTTTATGTTTATCATATCCCACTTTAAAAAATTTTTGGTGGCTGCTGAATAAAAAAGTCCCGCAATCTGTACCAGGTGGCGCTGTCTACCGCTTCAATTGTTGCCAAGTTTCCAAGCCACGCGACAGGCATCTAGTTTAGGAGGCTATGGTCTGACAGTGCGAAAAATTATACTATTTGTATATTTTATCTTCAGGATAATTCCACGAAAAATGTAACGTCAGTCACACACAGAGATATTTCTACTTCCATCAATATTTTTTAATAAGAATTACTATCCTATTTAATCACAAATACCACAGTAAAAGTGCCATTAATATTTCTGTATGATGACAGTGGTAGCAAAAAAAAAAGAGAAAATTTCATTCATTTGTGTGACTGATGTTCCCTTCTTCCATGAAATCACCCTTTAGTATTCATAAAGTTATAATGAAATCACACCGGAAATGTTGCAAGAAGAAAAGAATTATAAAAATTAATAAAAACGTTATAGTACCTGAATTACTCTGAATTTAGTTTTTTAGATATGTATATAAGTACTTTTTTAGATAATTTTAGGTATATTTAAATACATTACACTTACGATTTATCAACCAAACAATAATGTAATTAAATACATTACACTTACGATTGCTCAACACAAATAATAATGTAGTTAAATTTAGGATTGCTCTTTGAAAAAAGTGCAATATTTTTCAATTAAAAAGTGTCTATCATGGCTATACTGATCACCAATAAAGCTTAAATTTTTTTTCGTAGGTGTGACATAATATGCGAACTGAAATAATATACCTATATATACAACAACGCATAAACTGAATCTTTTCGGATAAATTATTGTAAAGTTTCATGAAGTAATTATTAAACAAATTTAATCGCACTTACCAGTTTTGGGACAGTTGAACTCTTTGGAACTGTACAATTTTGTTTTATAATTTCTGTGAAAATATAATTTCTTCATTAACGCTTTTGCGACTGCTGACGTAGATACACGTCATTTGAAAGTCTGTAACTCCCTTAGTCGGCGTTTCTTTCGTAATTTGTGTGTTACTTATTTCTTAAGTATGAATCCAGTGTTTATATTTTTGCAATAAAGTATGCTATGGATGGAAATATATTGATTAGAAAGAATATAACTATAATGTATATCCATTTTTAATATGACTGTACATACAGAAAATTTGTTCTGAAATATTTTATTTTGAGAGAATACGCCCGTAGGCGGACCTTACTGTCAAAAAGACAAAATCCTGCGATGGCAAAAGAGTTAAAATATATTTATAAAATTTAAAATATGTTTTAAATATATATATAAAGTTAAAATATATTCATAAAATTTTAAAGGAATATAATATTCTTAAAATAATATTCCTTCCACTTACAATAATAATAATAATAAAATAAAACAAGGATAAAAAAATAAAGCAATATGTGAAGTAAATGATTAAGCCATTAACAAAGACGGTAGTTATGAAACGATTTTACAAGTCTGTCTTGCATTCCATTTCCATTCTTTTTTTTAATTGACATTTTTTTTTATATTCAACCTGTTTTTCTATTTTAAACAGTAAACCCCGTCGATTTAGGTAATTTTTTTCTTCTAGTATTCGTTTAAAGAATTCAAAATTTATCACCAGCAATCGATGAAGTAAATACCAAATACGAATGAATTAAATACTTGTGTATATTTTTGTCAACGTAAAATGAGGTGTTTAATACGAATACTCAAAGTTATTGTTTTGTTTTGAAGAACGATGAAAGGCGGGGCTTGCCTCTTTAGAAAAAAGGAATTCTTGATGCTAACACTAATGTCTAAAAATCATCTTTTATGTTTCATTTATTTGCGTTTGACATTTTTGTTATATAATTTGACCCGTAAATAAAAAATAAAAATGTTTTGTTTAATTTTCTCTGTTATTTTTAAGATTTCCTTCGTTATCTCATGCAAAACTTTATAAGAGACGGCCCCGTAAACCACTCCAAAAGAAAGATTTATTTATATCTCGAAAACTAATAACTGGAATGAGCTGCAAATTTGCACACCCATATTTTTCAGCATTAGGATTCAGTTTATGTAAAAATTAATATAGGTCATAATTTTTAGGAATATGAATTTATTAATATTTTTCAGAATCAAAAGTAATGATGGATTATGTTTGGGTTTCTTCACTGTATCTCGTAAAATATAATTACACACACACACACACACACACACACACACACATATATATATATATATATATATGTGTGTGTCAAGTTATTCGATCAAGTTATTTTTTGTGAAGATATTAATAAAAGTTTCAAATATGAATTTAACATTAGCACCTTCAAATTTTGAACGCTTACAATCTGTGAAAAAAATAAACAAATAAATAAACAACAAATATACTTTTTCGCGTTGTCGCAATTCCAGGAATTCAAATATAAAATAAAAATGGGGCATTACCTTAGAAACAATCAAAGTTGGTGCTTGATTTAACATGCCGATGACCCCCAATTCAAAGTTTCACTTCCTTTTCTGAAACTACTTACAATTCCTCGTCAAATGATACCTATTACATTTTTTGCATCGATTAGTAACGAAGTTACGACGAGTGTTGCGTTTATTTATTTTTATTTTTATTTTTATTTTTTTCCCGACTATACATAAAATCTTATAAATTGTAAAATCCCAAGTTTTCCAAAATGACGACTCGAAATTAAAGTCACCGCTACAAAAATGTTTAAAAAAAAAATAATAAAAGGACGCATATTTTTATCCTTGTTTTGGTAGAATGAATAAAATAATGCAAGAAATATGATTTAGCAAAAAAAAAAAAAAAAAAAAAGACACCATATTTGGAATAATACATCGAGAATAATTAGATTTCAACCATGATTTGAAAATAAAATAAAACAATGTTTAGATCATGATGGTTACCACGTGATCATTTAAATGTATTTTCAATTTTTGTTTATAAATCAAATGTGTTTCGATATTTTATAATTTTCGTTCTGAAATTAAAATTATACACACACGACATTATTTCATTATTTAAAACATGAAAATCTGACATTGACAGATTTTAATTTAGTGCCAGAGGCCTACTGCTAAACTTGTTAATATCGACAAATTCTTCTTTAGTTAATTCGTGACGATCTAAATTTCATGATAAAGTTTTCATTAAATCAAACCAATGTGTTTCAGCTGCAGATATTGTAACAAATAACGATGGAAGTCCAAACTGTCTTATAGCCGCAAAACAACGTTTTTTCTCTTTTTTCCAATGAGGGGGAGGTGTGCCTTGGGGGGGACTCATGTCAAAGTTGTACCTTGGGGGGCACTCATGTCAAAGTTGGGCCTTGGGGGGACTCATGTCAAAGTTGGGCCTGGGGGGGGGACTCATGTCAAAGTTGTACCTTGGGGGGCACTCATGTCAAAGTTGGGCCTTGGGGGGACTCATGTCAAAGTTGGGCCTGGGGGGGAACTCATGTCAAAGTTGGGCCTTGGGGGGACTCATGTCAAAGTTGTACCTTGAGGGGGACTCATATCAAAGTTGGGCCTGGGGGGGGACTCATGTCAAAGTTGTGCCTTGGGGGGACTTCATTCAATAAATCCCCATTCAATAAACCGACTGAAATAGGCCCTTAGCACTATTAAGAGTGTATTATAAAAATTCGACAACGCTGTACCGACTGAAATAGGGGTACCTTGGGGGGGACTCATGTCAAAGTTGGGCCTGGGGGGGACTCATGTCAAAGTTGGGCCTTGGGGGGACGTCATTCAATAAATCCCCATTCAATAAACCGACTGAAATAGGCCCTTAGCACTATTAAGAGTGTATTATAAAAATTCGACAACGCTGTACAGACTGAAATAGGGGTACCTTGGGGGGGGACTCATGTCAAAGTTGGGCCTTGGGGGGACTTCATTCAATAAACCGACTGAAATAGACCCTTAGCACTAATTAAGAGTGTATTATAAAAATTCGACAACTGTACCGACTGAAATAAGCCTCTAGCACTAATAAAATAAAATAAATGAATAAATAAATAAAATAAATAAATCTAAAAGATAATTTGACAGAATAGATTTAATGCAATGTAGGAGCACCTCTAGTCTTTTTTTTCGGTTTTCATTCTCGGCCTCCGCTAAAAACTGCCAAATTATGGTCAGAAGGTTAAGTTAAATTTAAAGAAAAAATCTAAAAAAAATAGTGATAATAATAATATAATATTTGGAAATACTGACCGCTTGGCGGGCAAAAACCGCTTAATAAATGTATTAATTTCATTTCCTTTTATTTCTTTTTATTATTATTATCATTTCATTTTTTTTTTTTTTTTTTTTCTTTAAGGTAAAAGCACTATAATGACGATTTTAAAGTAATAATTGTTCTAAGCTCTTTCCTATTAAACATAAAGTTAAAACACATTTTACACTTGTTGGAGTTATATCTTTTTATTGCATAAAAAGAGTTGTATGTATCTCGATGGTTTAATCCATATCAAAGATTGCGAGAGTAAAAATCTGTAAAATACGTCGCCACTCTTAATAAAATTTGCAGATCATTTTCAGAACCCTAAGTATAATATAGGATATAAAAATTTAAAGTTACTTAAGTTTTTTTTGACATAAATAAAAAATAAATAAATAAAAAGGAATTGTCATAATATTTAAGCAACAGAAGAAAAATGCATTTGCGTGATTTATTAACCCAATAGCATCAAATGACGAACTGTAGTCGCATAAAATTGTTATGGCATTTAAATCACATGACGAGCTCAACTCGCAAATGTGCGCTGCACTACACGGTATTTGTAGGAGAGTTTATTTTTAACCAGCAGTCGCAGCTGATTTATCGTGCGTTTGGTAGAGAAGAAAAGTGAACATTTACTAGCAATCTGTTGAAACCGTGACTTTCCCTCAGTCAGTTATCTCAACTCAAAATTATTCTTTAAATAGTAGAGCAAAAAAATTCGGATCTAATAATGATTTGGAACAAATGAAAAACCTTAGCTGGTAAGATATTTAAATCTGATATAACAATGACGGCAGGGCTAGAAAATTATGCCGAACTTATAGCAGCATTCGTTTAAAATATTTCTCTGCCGATAAATTCGTTCGTTTAAGAAAAAGAAAATTTTGTTTTATTTATTGTAGTACGATTCTTTTTCCACCCCTGCAACAAGTACGGTATTAAAACATCTGATTGCCGCTGATGGATGCAATACTTGCCAACATGCTAATTAATATTCCGTAGTGGTGTTAGCCCCGCCTTCTTTTTCACACCAGTAAATTTTTAGAGTAATATTCTCCAAATGCGACTACGATTAAATGATTTGAGAAGCTGATCGCAATTGGCAGGGAAAACAATATTAATATTTTACTTTTTTCAAAATTAGTCAGAGAGTTAAATCTGGTGTCATTGGGTCCAAATATGTAATAAGAGAAAAAGTAATAATATGTAAGTGCGATCAATCAATTTAAAAGAATTCCAGTATCTTTTTAGAGTATTTTTTTTCTTATTTAATCGTAATTGCATTTGGAGAATATTACTCTAAAAATTTACTGGTGTGAAAAAATGGGCGGGACTAACAACACTACGGAATATTAATTAGGATGTTGGCAAGTATGCAATTAGTCACTGAACAGTTTATTTTTCCACAACACACTTATAATTCAAAACTATGTAAACAGGAATTTTTAGCTTGTTTTTTCAAGATTGATGGTCTTAAATAATAGCTATGAAAATTATAATCATGTGAATATTCACTGTTATATTTTTAATCTCAAGTTTAAATAAGCATTTGTTTAGAGCACTAAAAAATTGTGCAGGGAAAACAATATTAATATTTTACTTTTGTCAAAGGCAGTCAGGGGGTTAAGTCTGGTGTCACTGGGTCCAAATGTGCAATAAGAGAAAAAATAATAATATGTAAATGCAACTAATCATTTCAAAAGAAAAAAATGAATAAGTAACATAATTATAATCCGCATAAATGTTAAGTATTTTACATTTTAAGTATTTTAAAATGTTATTTTTGTTTAAAACCGAGAGATAATGAATTTCCTCTCACATATCCCCCCCCCCCCCAACCTCAAAAATCGCATAGTAAATTACTAGACAATTTTCTGTATCTCTTAGCAACAGGTTATATTAGTATAATGACTATTACGTGATTTCAACTACAGTCTAAACTGCACACAGAAAAATAAGTTGGTCACAGTGACCTGGCAAAATGCTCAACTGACAATACAGAATTGACTAACCAAAATCGCTGACTAGCCAAAAAGTGTACTTGCTGAACTAGTCTCCAAAACTGAAAAGTGTACTTGCTGAACTAGTCTTCAAAACTAAAAAGTGTACTTGCTGAACTAGTCACCAAATCTGAAAAGTGTACTTGTTGAACTAGTCTCTAAAACTAAAAAGTGTACTTGCTGAACTAGTCACCAAAACTGAAAAGTGTACTTGCTGAACTAGTCATCAAAACACTACTCCAGACTAGGAAGGTTAATATTATCAAACAAAGATGGCTAGTCCACAATCAAAACTATCTGACCAGTAAGATTAGTCATCAACCACTTTACCAGACAAGGCAAGTTAGTCATCAATTGCATTTATCAGACAAGGCAAGTTAGTCAGAATCTACACTTGATTCAGAAGGTTAGTCAGCAGCCACCAGGTATCTGACTAAGCAAGCGAGTCAGTTTTTAATGAATATTTGAAGAGGCAAGTTAATCAAGACTATTTGCCTGACTAGCATGTCTGATAACATATGAAGAGGGAAACTAGTCTTTATTTGACAAAGCTGTCTAATAATACTTGAAGAGGAAGATTAATCCAATATATATGTACAGTTGAACCTCGAAAATCCGGAATCGGCGGGACCGCGGTGATTCCGGATTTTAAAGATTTATTAAAAATTAATTTTTACGACATAATTACATAAAAAATGCAATTTTTACGCTAGTGAAAATAAACGACGATCGAATTAGAGAATTAAATTACAAAATAGAAATACAATAGATTTAATTTAGAATTAAAATATAAACACATTAAACTAAAAATGTTATAGACAATAAACTATTTATTTATTAAAAAATACTCAAATAAAACTATAAAAAACAAAGTAATTTGTGTTTTTTTTTTTTTTTTTTTTTTTAACATTTCAGCAATTTAAAGCTGATTTTTTGCAATTTAAAGGTAATGTGATTTTTTTTTTTTAATTATTATTCCGTTTTTAACTTACCTATTTTCAAAAAATAAATTCTTTAATTAACAATCAAGTAGTATAAAAATATGTAAAATTATGACTATGTATTCAGTGTTCAATAAAAAAGATTTTTTGGATTCCACAAGAAATGTGGAAATAAGGTACATCAAAATCTTATTTTAAAAATAAAAAGTACAACCGGAAAAATGTCCGGATTTTAGAGATTTCCGGGTTTTCAAGATTCAACTGCATATATATATATATATATATGACTAACCTGTCTCATAATATTTGAGCCAGATTAATCTAAATTTTTATTAAAATCCCCCATATTTCATGATGAAGAGATTCCATGCTTGTTTGCAGGGGGCCTTTTAAAAAGCATTGTTATCAGACTTAACCTGATTAGTTTTGTAATTTTTAAAAGTTTCTTCCTTCCCCCACCTCCCTTCATGGTGTTCAACCTCAAAAAAGCATTTTAAAAACTTTTCTGAAAAACTACTTGTTCATTATTTGGAATAAAATAAATATAGCTGCCAACTTTTTCAATTTATTCTGCAATGTTTTTAACATTTACCCTTTTTTTTTTTTTTTTTTTTTTTTTTTTATTACTACATATTATTTCTATATTATTATTTTTTTTTAAGCATGCAATTACAATTAAATGTGAAGAAAATTACTCGTACAAAATAAATTTAAAAAGTTTGCAGCTATGAATAGTGGAAAATTAACAAACATATGGTACATCGGTAAAAGAACTCTACCCAAGTGAAGACTGCAATGGCTATATTTATCTAAAGGTATCTAAAGCTCAATTTAGTGTTAGTGAAAAAAATTTCCAAAGCTTAAATAAATGTTCTGAAATTATTGCACCCATGGTATGTTTTAACTGAAAATTTGGCTTATAAAAAAGCATAACTAGAATATGCAGTTGCAATCAGCCTGTCATATCCTGACAAGCTATCTTTCATCGAGATATGTGTGTCAAAAATAATACCAGAAACGGCTTCAAACAAACAAAGTAAATCTTTAATAATAATAGTTTAAAGCTTCACAATTGCTTTTTATAGTTTATATGGTAATTTAAATACTGGTATAGTAAATAGCCCATCTCTTCACAATTTCTTTGTAAACACTTAATAAGCAAATTTTAAATCAATGAAAATTTCAGTGGACCACTAAATGTATAAAGTATTTGTTTTTAGTCCAAAATTTTTTTTTCGTGTATTTAATATGCTGTGAAACACTTTTTTTTTTGTGTACACAAGTATTAAAATTGCTACGATTTCATTCTAAATACACAAATACTTTACAGCATGTTTTGTGAAGAACATCAGGATTTTTAGCTCAATAATTAAAATTGAGACTAGTAATAAAGTCAAAAATAGTCTTTGCTATTTTTTTTTTTGTTCGTCAGCAATTTTAATACTTTTTGTTTTCTCAGAATTTGCATTTTTTGATGCTAATCACGAGACTGAATAGATAGAAATTATTAGCTTTGTTATATTTACAAAAAGTTTTACCCTATTGGCTTGTAAAATTTCTTTGCGGTGATAATCTTTATTCATAGGGCAATAAAAATACTGTTCTTTGTTAAATACTTCAAGTTGTTTCAATATTCCTTACAGAAACAATTTTCTGAATGTGCAACTTACTTAACTAAATTTTACTATATTTCACCCTAAAACAATGCAATCTTTGTTTCTTCCCCCTTATTTAATTATTATTTCTACTATTTAATTCATACATGATTGCAATTAGTTCTGCGCCAAGATAGAGTTGTAAAAAATAATTTATGCATATACGAAGAATTTTGCACATCTTGAAAAAAAAAAAAAATATTTTGAACACAAAAGGCAGTTAAATAGCAAGCAGCACTATTTCAAGAAATATTTCAGAACTATTGTAGAAAGCTGTATGTGTTGCACCATTAGGTTCTTTATTATATTTGATGATTCCAGTTTAGTAGATTATTTGTACCATTAATGATTGATAATTTAAATCTTAAAATCTTAAGATGTGAAACTATAGTCCTCAGCTAATTTTTGGAGAATGTAAGTTACTGAATACTCAGACTTAATTTTAAGATGAAGAAATAAAAACGTTCAATATTTTATCCCTTCAAACATGATAGACTTAATTAATTTTTGTTGTTATTGTTACTTATGCCACTTGGAACTCCGAGCCCAGATACATTGTTTCCAAACTTTGCGACTTTTTAATTCAATAGTCACCAATAATTTTGAGAAGTGATATTTGATATACATAATAGACGATTCTTGAATTCGGTTCGTCTTTTATGTATATCAAATATCACTTTTCAAAATTTTTGGTGACTATTGAATAAAAAAGTCGCATAGTCTGGCAACACTGCCCGGGTATTGTAACAACAAGGATTTAAGGTAGCATAAAAACACTTTCTGTTTAGATCCTAGAACTGTAAAGAGATTAATAGTTTCGGGAAACAGCTTGCAGAACAGATTTTTAAAGAAATATGTTTAATGAAGTCACTCTATTTATATATTTATTTTCAGAGTTTATGCACAAAAAATAGAAGTTCATCAACAGGCTACTCTCTCTGTCTCACAATTTTTTTGTTTCTAATCTTCAGATTCCCAGAACTATCATTATCGAAATTTTTATAATCTGAGTTTTTTGATTCGGAAAATTCACAATTAAATTGGTACTCAGTTTTTAAAAAAATATTATTTAAAATTTTTATATTTCATTTTACAGCAGACTACTAAAAAAACTCATTAATTTTTTTACTTATTTAATTTTAATTTAAAAAAATTAATTTTTTAGAAAAAAACAGTACCAATTTAAAGGTTGTGAACTGTTAAAATGTGCAACCAAACTTAAAAAATACATTAAATAATGAGTAATTCTACCCATAAATTTCTCTAATAACATATCTTCTGGAAACGATAGGGATCGAGTCCTTTTAAGAATCAGTCTAATAGATTTTTCAGAAGTGATGCAATAAACACATTGAAAAAAATAAAAAATATATAAATTTTAATTAAATATATTTACATGTTGAAGTACTAATTCAAAAGTAGTAACTAAATCAGTACTTGTTCAAAACTATTTATTTTCTGAATTTAACAGGGCTGATTGCAGGGTTGGGCCCCAGTTTTTTTTTTTTTTTTTTTTATAATAATAAAAACATTTGAAAATATCCACAATTTTGCCCACTTTGGGTTTTTTTTTTAAATTTTATACGAAAAAAAAAAATACTAAGCAATTGAAACACTTTTTTTTTTCATTTATATATAACGAAACAATTTACATAAAAAATGAGTTTTATTTTGAGTTATAATTTTTACAAACAGAAGATTTACCATTATATTTACATTTAGATACTGCAAAAGTGCAACAACTAAAAAGTTTGGACTTGTGCACAATACAGATTTATCACAATAAAATGCAAAAATATATATTTTGTAAATAAAGACACAAAAATGTACAACTGTTAATTTACAATAAACTAATTAGTTAATTAGTGCATACAATGAAGGCAGGAAAAAGAAAAGAATCATCAACTTTTGCATGTTTGTTAAACATACATTTAAAAAAAAAAAAAAACAGAAATTTTAATGAAATAATTACATATTTCACACGCACACATTAAAACAAAAAAAAAAAAAAAAATTCAGGTAGAGTCAAAATATTGATTATTTTGGAAACTGACAGCAAAAATTATCCCTAACTTCAGCATTTATAATAAACGTAATTCCTTTTTTTTTCTTTTTAAGAGTAGTGAAATAAACCCAAAATCCCCCAATCAAAAAAATTTGCTACCAAAAGAGCAAGTTTTATTTTACACTATAATAATCTTTTATTTGTGGAACCAACTTTGAAAATACAGTATAGAATTCGTAATCCAGAATGCTCCCAAAACCAGAATGTAAAATACCAACTACCAAAATTTTTAATTATCATAAAATTTAAGAATAAAAGTTATACAATAGCAGCGGTCAGAATTATACTATATTTAATGCAACGGTGTTACTCTGAGGAAATATGGTGAGCACATAATTGTACAAATAATTACTGAAAATTTTGCAAATTTAGATTGGGAAATGAATTTTTATGGTATTTTTTAATAGTTATTAAACACTAATAACAGAAAAATATTTTGTAGAAGATGTTGTTGCAGAGGGCAACATTGTTTCCAGACATGTTAAAATTAATATTGCTGTCCCTGCATGTATGGCCCTTCATGACATTTTTAATATGCACTACTATCAAAAAACGGGCACCATTGCAGCATTCGAACTTCTATATGGTTTTCCAAACAGATTTTGCTGCAGGAAGAGACCATACAGAAAAATCATGCGGTTTTTAAATCAGGAGTGATTGTGTGCAGAATTTTTTGTCTATATATTTTCTGATATCAAGATTTTTTTCTTTTCAGTTTATTTTTCAGTGGACTGTTAAGAAAGAAATCTGTTATTTTGTTGAAATTTAAGCCCCCCCCCCCTTAAATTTAGTAGTATTCTTTTATATTTACAAATATGTATAACCAAAATTTATTGGGAGGGGGGGGGGGGAGGGGTTACAAACTATTTTAACTTCCCAAAGCTGATTATTTTGCTGAAAAATCAAAAATTACTGCTTTAATTCTTTTAATTTTTATTTTGCTGCAAATTCCCAAAATAACATAATTATTTTGCTGTTAATTGTAACAGAATTTTATACTACAATATAGGATCCATTATCCAGAAAGCTTGGGACCTGGGATATTCTGGATAAGGGGTTTTTCCATAATTCGGAACACTTTAATATATGTATAAAAATGATAAAAAATAATTCCATAAATAGTAGTGATAAACATGAATAAACACTTTCATATAAACACTTTACCTATATATTTGTTCATTTAATAAATTATTTCTACAAAATAAAAAACATTCTTAATTAGAATTTTAAACTATAAATAATAGTAATAATAAATGAAAATAAATAAACATATATAAAGTTTAATTTTGGACCTGAGAATAAAATCCTTTCACTTGGATTTTGCAAACATTTCTATGATTTTTTTTTTTTTTTTTCCCTCATGATTTTTTTTTTTTTTTTTTTGCTCTGATACTAATTGTTTATAAATGTTTCAAAATTGTTATAACAATTGGGATTTCATGCATGTAACTTGGGTTGAAGAATAAAATTCATCTGCTATTGGCCACTTTAAGAAGTATGTGGTTCATCTGTGCATCCACTATAAATAACCATATGCGGTACCGCAACACCTTCTCTCTAGTAAAAAAGAAAAAACAAAGTATTAATAATTATGATAACTCATTTTTATGCCAATATTTATTTATATATATATATATATATATATATATATATATATCGGGGGTCGATCCAGGCAAAAATTAGGACCCTGCTGCCCCTTCACAAAATTCAAATCCATAAAATGGGCCCCTTCACAAAATTCAAATCCATAAAATGGGTCCCTTCACAAAATTCAAATCCAGAAAATGGGTTCCTTCACAAAATTTAGATTTATAAAAGTAATACTTTTGTAAAATTTTTTCCATGTTTACAGTATTATTTTTAATGAGTGTCTATACTTGTTTAATAAAATGCTACTAACTTGATATTAAACATTAGACAGAGTAACTGCTAAGATGAAAGGTTTCTAGCGACAATTCCCTTTTTTTTTTTTTTTTTTTACAAAAACATTTTGGTTTTTCACAAAAATGGGCCCCAAAAATTAAAACCTGGATCAACCCCTGTATATAAAAACTTATCAGTTTTACAGCAGTGATATTGAGATATATGTACTGTGAATTCAAGTTAATACATTTTTGTTAACTTTTCCAACCCTCAAAATATGTAAACAATTCGTGATAAAAGTCTCCCCAAGTGCTAGCTTGTACCTTTTGGTGCGAAGCAAAAAGTTGACGAAATTTCTCTGGAGTTAATTTAAATCGCCTCAGCAACAATTCCTTAAGGGCCCCTCTTCACTCACCGCTGCCGGAAGCCGAAGCTAATGTTATTAATGGAAAATTTTTCTTTACAAATAACTTATTAACTAATACATATTTTAAAATTCTGTTTTCACATTCAGAAAATTTCCAGCTGTTAAATTGACGGACCTTTTTTAAAAAATTATTTTTTTAATTTTTTACATTTTATTTTGAAGCTGCAAAGTACGAATTTTCAATATGTGAATTTTTTTCATTTTGCAATTTCAAAATAAAATATGAAAAATTAAAAAATACATTTTTAAAAAAGATCTGTCAATTAAACAGTTGGGAATTTTCTGAATGTGAAAACAGAATTTAAAAATATGTATTAGTTAGTAAGTTATTTGTAAAGAATATTTCCCCATAGAATAACATTAGCTCGGGCTTCCGGTGACGGTAAGTGAAGAGGGCCGTTAACATATTTATATTTGTATACCTTATCTTCCGGTTCTCGCGCAATTAATTAATTTATTTCATAAGGTAAAAGTGCAAGAAGATGCGTAATCCACTCTTCTTCAGGTAAAGAAACACGACGGGCTTGTCTTTCGAAAAGAATTAAATAAAGATTTATATCTTCTTTCATGTAATACTTTTGCATGAAATTTCGGAATTCTTTACTTGGATTTCTCGTTTCGCTATCTTCAACCCTAGTTTGTCTATTTCTCAACCCTAGTTCGGTCTCGACTTCATTCTTTCAAGTTCAAATTGAATTGCTCCTTTTCTGTTCTTCAATTACTTCTTTCCTAGCATTCATAATTGTATTTAACCTTTCTTTACAAAATTTCTCATCGTAGTCTTTGCCTTTGAGAATAGCATTTTTAAAATAAATTATTCTGAAATCTGGCTGAGCCGCTATACCTAGGTCGTCAGCTAATATTTTTAAATCCTCTTTAATAGCCCTCGCTAAATATACCATTTTAAAATATTTTTTTGAGAAAAATTATTATTTAAACGAGAAAAAAATAATTTAAGTTACTATTATTAATTTTCTTTTAATATCTGTATTAAGCCAAATTATTAAAGGAAATTAATTATACCTTCCCTAAAATCGATATCAATAATATACACCGACTGCTTAAACGAAAAATTCTAAATAAATCAAATTACTAGAAAAATAAACTAAACTACCTCTGCGTAACATAATTGAGTATGAAAACACAAATAAATAAATGCGTTTAACTCTTAAACATAAAACAGCATTGATTTAAAAAAAAAAAAAAAAGTATTTTAAAATATATCTCATACACACGCATATAGATTCATAATAATCAGTTTATATATATATTTTAAACGAGAACAATATTTAATTTATGCTTCGCATACCTTAGTAAATCTTTACTGAAAAAGAAAATATTATATCTATAACAGAATGATTAAAAATGTGTTAGGAATAGGAAATTATTTTAATCATCAAAAGCAAAAAAAAAAAAATAATAATAATCTGGTGTGTCACTCGCACGACTTTCGCTTACCCTGAAATTTAATACTATAAATACAGGTTGCAGAATAAAAGGTAAGATAACGAGAACTGTTATGTAAACCTGTGTTAAACAATTCATATTAGGCTTCTGAAAAGTTTTATATAATTAGTTCTGTGTGAGGGGGGCTACCGTCCCCCTCAACCCCCCCGTTTCATTAATGCACCTACATTTATATAGAATTTAATTCGGTTATTAAAAAATAATTCTGTTTTTAAAAATAATTTATTAAAATTATTATTTAAAAAAAATATATTTTATGATAATGCAGACGATTTCCATATTAGAGAAGTAGTATAACACCAAATCAGAGATGAGAGTGGGAAATGGACAAAAAGTCTGAAAATATGTGCAATACTCAGACAATTTAATTTTTGCAATAAAAGGAGAAACAGATAGAAGAAATCATACTTTCCATAAGCAAATATGAGAATAAATGGAAACTAATTGCTCAAGAACACGTTAAAACAAAGAAAATTCAAAAATAAGAATATTTTGAAATAAAAAGGTCTGAAAATTACTTTTTAAAAGTCTGAAATTCCTACTAAAGTCTGAAGAATATCATCTCTGCCAAATATAAAAAAAAAAAAAAAAAGTCCATTTTATTCTCAATAAAAAAAATAAAAAATTTTTTTTTTTTTTCGTTAAAAGTAAAAAAAAAAAAAATCGATAACTTTGTTTTAAATTATCGCAGATCGATGGTTCAACCATTCGTTTTAAAGGTATTGCTATTGGCGAGCTCTTTTGAAAGATACCCATCATGAAAATTCACTCCCCTCGATGGGGGACTCCCCCCCCCCAGAGGGGGGGTAGGCTCTTACATACACAATTTTTTTTTCCCAGTTAACTGTCTCTATTACAAAAAATATATATTCGTTTCATTTGGTTTAGTGCAGTCTATAGACGTTAAACTCACTTGCAATTTCCCCCATAGAGACGTAATGTATTAGAATTCTCTTGATTGTCCCTGTACACGAACCAGTTGCTTGATCTTAACGAAAAGCCTACTGTAGCATCCCTATATAATACACATTTAGAATACCAAGTTTGAACTTTCTGCCATAATTTGTTTTAGATATGCTGATAACAGACAGACACACACACAGACCATTTGCTAAAAACATGACATTCGTGTTCAGGGGACCTCAAAACAATATGTGTGATACATATATGATATAAACAATATACTATAGATATAAACAATATGTGTGTAAATATAACAAAATCTCGTGTTCGAAAATTTGACCCAAAAATAATACTTTCTCTTCCTTATGGGTAAGAGAAAGTAAAAATCGGCAATGCAATCGATAAAAAATAAAGAACAAATAAATACATGTCTCTCTCTCAAGAAAATTTCACCAAACAGATTTCAAGACAGAAAAATAAATAAATAAATAAATGCTTTACTGTAAAGTAATAAGTTGTAAAGTAATAAGTATATATTTAAGATAAACAAGAATAAAATTTAGGATATGATAACAGAAATAATCATTATCTTCTTTTTTCCCTTACTCGTAGCAGTACACTCAGGCGATCGTCAGATTAATTATTTGGGAGAACACAGAAACATATACAAAATAAACGTCAGTTACTTTAAATCGAAAGTATTTTTTGCTATTTTAAGGAAACATAATTTCTGTTATTAAAATAATACTTTTCCAAGGATATGTTTTAAATTATAATTAATAAGGATAAATAATCTTATACTCTTTTAAAATGAAAGTATATTTGAATAGAATTAATTATTAAGAACAAAATTACTCATTTAATACTAGAATAAATATTCCATAAGAAATTTCAACTCCTAAAAACAATTCAAAATTTTTAGAAAACACTTGATTCTATATAAAATATTCAATAATTTTTAAAAAAAGAACAATTTTTTTTATTTTTTCCGAAGGTCAAGTGTATGTGCACTTAAAAAATAAATGAACGACGATAATTTAGTTCAAAGATTTAACCTCAGAAAACAAGTATATTTACTTTAAAACATTCAGATAAAAATTCTTAAATATTCTAAACTTGAGAATATATTATAGTTAAGTTTTATCAGAAATATGACAAAGACAAAATAAATAAACACAATATTTATTAGTTTATAATTTTCCTTATCCTACTATTAAAAACAATAAATAACTTACTTATACAGATACCGAAGAAATTAAAAAGAAATGTTCTTGAAAGTGTTCTAAACACAGCTCAGAACCAGGGTGGCTCCTAAATCAAGTCAGAATCCGAGAGATTCTATTAAAGATGCTGAGCAAGGACGATTTCCACAGCGGGAGAACACATTCGCTTTTCAAGCATGGCTGGTAAAACAAAAATAATAAAATCGAAATTGGCCGACCAGTTCATCGTGGCCAGATCCCCCAAATTATCTATGCGACGGTGGCGTCTAGGGATATGAATGATAAACGAGCCATTATTTTCGAAGACTGACATACATTTATTTAAACAATCACGAACGCACACACATATTAAATTTACATTTTACATTTTAAACAATAGCAATGATGCGACGCCAACACGCTTCGAACGAACAGCAAACACAAGGTTCTGCAAACAGAACTCTTTAGCAAAGCAAGCAACTTATTGGTCACGAGCATGGTCACGAGTCACATGACCCTTTTTCCTTTTACATCGTTGCCATTCACTCAGAAGAAATGTAATAAAACACATTTACATGAATATTCTAATAGATAAATATCCTACATATATATATATATATATATATATATATATATATATATATAAACAAGTATGTTGTGGCTACCATAAGACTTTCTTCTTTGTTTTCTAATACAAATTCATTCACTACAAATAATTTATTAAAACTATTATTTATTAAAATTATCTACCATAATGAATACAGGCGATTTTCATCTAAAACTGACACAAAATATACAAAGACAGTTTTATTCTCTATAAATATTATGTTATAAAATGAGTTTTCAAAATGGCTATCTCAACTATCAAGTTTTGTACAATTATACACCATAGAAGTCGAGATACAACTTTCCCGTTCTCGGGGAAAATGGCAGTATAGCAGCGCCACCTATTGGCCGATATGCATCCAAATTGAATCAGCATAATGTTTCATAACTGTCTTTTCACGTATCAAATTTTGTTTTATTATACCCAATAGAACCGGAGATATCCCTTTCACTTAAACTGTGAAAATTTCTGTATAGCAGCGCCACATGTTCAGTTATTGGCACCAAAAGTGGACAGACAAGTTATGTCAAGGTACATCCATATATAAATTTATGTGCAAATTTGTGCAGTAATTCCTGGGATATACAGCCTTCCTTTAAATTGTAGAAATCGCTGTATATCAACGCCATCTGTGGAGCGATGGACACCAAAAGTCGATAAGCACTAATTTTGGTCAAAGTGCATTTACATATACATTTATATGCAATTATGGACGGTAGTTCCAGATATACAGTTGCCACAAAATTTTCGTCACACACACACAGAGACAGACTGATATTTTCTAAAAATAATCAAATCTAGTTCTGGAGCTCTCAAAATGTGTAAATCTATCAAAAACCGAAAGTCGAAAATTTTTACGAATCGAATACTTTCTTCTATTGAATATAGAAGAAAGTTAAAGAAAAAAAGAAAAGTAAATTGTGAATTTTTTTTATTTTCTAGAACGTAAATGCGAAGTTGTACAGTATTTCTTTCATTTATATATTTAAAAATAGTCGAGAAAGATTTAGAATTTTCTAATTTTCGTACAGTTTGTACAAAAGATACGAATTAGTTTCGTTAAAGAAAAGAAAACGGATCCAGATATAAATACGGATCAATTTTTCTGGTGGATATCCGCGGATACGGATACGAATATATACGGAGCTCCGATACACAGTATGTTTAAATCTTTTATATAGTTATAAATATGCCTACAACTTTATGTTTATAATTATAAGAAATATTTTGAAAGATGTTCTCAAGTCGATCAGACTTGTTGAAAACTAAACCCGAGCGCGACCAGCAAGACAGATAATTTTGTCAACCCGACCCGACGGGTAAAATCGTGTTACCCGACCCGAACCTCATATCTTGAAACCCAATTTCAGTTTCAGACGAGCAACTGACTGGAAAATTCTGTTTACATTCCCAAGCGGGACAGTTACGTTATCAAAGCTACCGGAGTGGCTTGAGGGGGGGGGGAATGTCATACAACTACGGGGAGGAGTGGTTAGAAGGTTCTAGATTGAAATTACTACTTTGGAACTGTATAATGTAATAAATAACAGTTCGCTTCATGCGATAATAAAATAAGTTTAAGAACTGAGAACAAGTTAATAAATTTGGAATTAGTGAAACATTTAGAAAATTAATTAATTAAAAATTAATTAGGGAGCTGTCGGTGGATTAGTGGGAGATAGAATCATTTAAGTGTGTAAAATGAGGCTTTAATTTTAAGGGAGCTTTTAATTATATTACATATATATGAGTAATTAAAAAACATATAATATATATAATCATATTAATTTTACTTCTAAAATAATTTGTTGAAAAGCATAATGCGATGTAAAAATTACGAAGTGAAAACTTCTTTAGGTGCAATTTACACATTAATTTATTCAGAGTGATTCCTTTTGGTCCTATGTTAAAATAAGCTTACTCGTTTTATAAAGTCGTGCATATTAATGCAACAAAACACGTAAATTGATTTTATTCTAAGCTAAGTAAACAAATCTCTATTGCAAAGTTCAGATGAAGGTCTTCCAAATCCAGAAAAATGATTTTAAAGGATGAAGTCATATTAAATTGACTAGAGTGGATGGGGTAGGGTTTTACGGTTATTCCTCATTAAAAGTTATATTAAACTGATGTGTAGAACTGGATGTTCATATTCAGGAACGAAAAATAATTCCTATACATTGTAGTCTATGTACAGAATTTCTAAGAGTACATTATTAACCTCATTTGTTTATTTGAATTAAAGATAATAAAATTAACATATGCTTTTGAGTTGCACAAAAGCTTGTCTTCTGTATAAAATTGGAGGTATAGCATTAGTGTTTTGTGTTCAGGGTTACTCGAAGAATTCAGATGCATTACAGGTTACGAATGATAAGCTTGAAAATGCATATTTAATTGTATTACGTCATTTTTATTTATTTATATATATTATTATTATTTTTTTTTAGTGCTTTGTACAGTATATATACAATATACAGGACCACGTGCAAGGCTTAGTTAGAAGAAGTCAAATCCATTATTTTCTGTTGGATATAATCGATAGGGATATTTTTTAAAATATATGCATTACTAAACAAATGTACACTTCAGTTATCTCAAAAATAAGCACTTATTTATCTATTTATTTTAAATTTGTGAGTGCTGGAAAGACCCTAAAGTAATTCTAAGAACAGAAACAAAAATCAAATTCGAACTACACCGAAACTAAACCTTGACCAACACTTCTTTCCCAGTGAAACAAAGAATTCACTGGTTTAAACATTCTTCTTTTCATCATTATCACATGCATTTATCTCCCATACATGTTCGTGAAAGCTCAGAGACCAGTGGTATGTTGATGTTGGGTATTTAGGCCGATTGACTTTTCGAGGATCCTAGGCCTATTGATTGGGTAATCGAACCGGGGTCTTAGGCCTGATGGGAGTACCCTCCGTGAGGGGGGGGGGTCATTCTAAGCGGTCTTAACCC
Organism: Salticus scenicus; assembly: GCA_963930645.1. Taxonomy (NCBI): domain Eukaryota; kingdom Metazoa; phylum Arthropoda; class Arachnida; order Araneae; family Salticidae; genus Salticus; species Salticus scenicus. Next base: position 163,833,915 of record OZ005650.1, on the reverse strand, counting down.
GTATTTACGCGAGTTTCTGAGAAAGCCACAGAAAACTTCGAACGGCTAAGTCGATAAGCACGACATAGGATTGAATCCGGCACTCCCCTTCTATCAACTTTGAGCGCAGAACCGCTCGGCCATTGGTGTGTGTGTGGAGGGGAGGGGGTCTTGGGGTCTAATAAAAAAACAAAACGTGTACCATTGTTTCCAAAAAATTAGATGTTTCTAAATCTATGTTCGTATGTCCCTAACATGATGAAGCTGACGAAAATAGTCTCAAAAGCCCCACAGTTAGCAATACTTTAAAGATTATACAATAAAATTTTTCTAAGAGGTCCATACACCGTGGTACATGAAATTAGCCTTTTACGGAGGTGGCCTTTTAATAGAGGTTATTCAGAAAATTTAACTCTGAGAACAAAGTGATATTCAAATTTGCATAATCTGTCTATATATGTAATGTAAAAAGAAGCATAGAAAGAGCTTTTACTAATTAATTATCAAATTAATTAAAGTTTAATAAAAAATAACTATGTACAAATATTTACATTAATGACCACATAGGTCCAAAAAACATATTATAAATCCACTTAGGATTCTATATCATCAAAGAATCTATTTTCTATAATAATAAAAAGAAAGGTTTGTCTGTCTGTCTGTTCTTCTATACGTTCAGCCCCTGCCCCTATTGAACGCAGAAGTACAAGAATTGACATACGGATGCTCTGGAGCCTTTCCGAGGTCCTCTTCAAAACAGAATTTAAAAATTTTAATTAGTTCTGGAGATATTAATTAAAATGTCGACTCATGTCTAATCAGAAAGCGATCTCAATGACTGAGAATTCACCGCGATTGCATAAAAATAGATATATTAACGGAGTTAAAAGCAGAAAAAGTGTAAAATAAATTAGAAATATTAGTCTAATCGTTACGAATTTGGTACCAAATGAAAGGGACAATTTTTCTGAATCTAAGAGTGCAAGCGGCTTATCTGTACAACAATTAGATTTTTTTTTTAAATTAACTAAAGTGTGAATTTTTTGTGGCAACATCATTTCAAATGCCAGACTATTGTCTGAGATGAAAAAAGGAAATGATTGTAACCGATTAAGATGTCACGTGTTTTATAGTGGGGGGGGGGGGGGGGAATTGCAATTTTCAATTTTTTTCAAATTTTCATTCACGTTACATTTGAGTTAATATTCGGCCTAGACAGCATACTATAAAGCTACTATTCAATTTTCATGAAATTATGTGAATAAACAAAAAAATTACATTTTTATTGGGAATTATATTTATCACGACTCATGTGACCAAAATACAATGTAAGATTAAGTTTTGTTTAATATTTTGCAGTATTTTAAATTGAGATATGCCGTTGAAATTTCGTAATATTTGGTTTTAACGGCCGATAATCCGATTGTGAATATTTTTGAAAGTGTAGAATTATTAGGAAAGGCATGAGGGGGAGGGGGGCAGAAAAAAAAAAAGAGTTACAGCGTTTGAAATTGGTATTATTAGGTTTTAAGGCAAGATAAATCAATTGTAGATATTTTCAAATGTAAAATTATTAGAAGGGACGGAAAGGGGGGGGGGTGGCAAAAATGTATAAAGGGAACGGTTGTTTCGGAGAAAACGAGGGAAAACACAGAACGCTTTTATTCTTTTATATTTTGCAGAGTTTCGAATTCTGATATTCCGTTCACATTTCATACTATGGATTTTTAACAGTATTTAGTCCGGAATTACGCAAGTTTCGGAGAAAACCACGAAAAAGTCAGACATAAATCGTTTTATAATAGTGTTTATATCATTTTTGTATCTCAGCTTCTAATTAGCATAATTTCAAAAGTAATATGTCATTTTAAAACTTATTTAAATTGAATTTCAAGAGTAGACGCCACAAATCTCTGTCGTCTTCCATTAACCGACTACCGTAGGTAATGGAATTCGAGATTTCACGTGATTTACATGTTTTAAGGTGTCCTGATTAGGTTTTCTTTTCTATCTCAACTAATAATTAAAATAACTTTATAAGTAATAAATTATTTAAAAAGCTTTGTTGATTTGGAATTGAACAGTAGATTACAGAAATTTCTACCGCCAGATGGCGCTGTAATATTTTAAAATTTCAATATTTCGAATTCTAATTATGATTAAATTATTTTTAATACATCATTCGAAAGATATTTTAAAGTTCTTTAATATTATCGAAAGGGGAATTCGAGATTTCACTTGATTTACACGTTTTAAGGTGTCTTGATTAGGTTTTCTTTTGCATCTCAGCTAATTGAGTTAGACTTTTCAAAATCGGTATATGTAGGTTAATTAGGAGGGGATGGAAGGGCGGGGAAGGAATAGGCGCGCGCAGCGCTCACGGGACTGCGGTGCCGAAGGCAGTGGGGACCCGGTCCAACTTTTTATCCGATGAAAAATGATTTTTAAATTTTTTTTTTTCTTAAGAATAACAGTTTGATTTCAGAAGGAATATGAGCGTGCAGCGCACGTATATCTTCACACGTGTGCGCATGGGTCTGCTCTGGCGAAGGCAGTGGGGACCCAATGCGAACTTTTACCCGATGATTAAAGATCTTTCTAAAATTCCTTTTCTTAAGAATGAAAGTTTGTGAGTAATAACGTGGAATTTTGTGAAATGATAAGGATGGTGAAGGAATACGCACGCACAGCGCACGGATCTTCGCTGCCAAAAGCAGTGGGGACCCAGTGTGAGTTTTCATCCGATCACAAATGATTTTTTTTTCTTTTTCCTTTTTTTAAGAGTAATATTAATGAGTAATAATATTCAATTTTGAGAATTCTTTCATTAGAGTGGTTCATTTAAAAATACTGACCCACTAGCGGGCGAATGCAGAGGGGACCCGGTGTAAGTTTTTACCCGATCAGAAATGATTTTTTTTTTTTTTTTTTTTCCAAGAATAAAAGTTCATGAGTAATAACATGGAATTTTGAGAAATCATAAGGGTGGTGAAGGAATACACGCGCGCAGCACATAATTAAAAAAAAAAAAAAAAGAATAGTTCTCTGAGTCATCCTGGCGACAGATGTCCGTCTACTACATGATGCAATCTCTTTCGATGTTTCGAATGCACTTGAGTATAGATTTTTTTTTCTCTTTTTTTTTTCTTCTACATATTAGTTTTAAAATATTTTAATGTTAGTTTCCTTGAACTTTGTGTGATTTTTAAAAAGATTTTTTTTTTTTTTTTTTTTTTAAATACATTGGAACAAATTTTGCTGCTTAGTGTCATTTCTCAGTGGAAAGATATTTCTATTTAAGTTTACGTGCAGGGAATACAGATTTCAGTCTTTTTAATTTTAGTTGGGGTAAAAAATTAAATGTCTGTTTTCAAAAAAAAAAAAAAAAAGAAAAGAAAAAAAAATACCTCTTTTTCTATCTGTTATTAAAAATTGCCGTGCTCCTTTGCTATCGTTTCATGTCATACTTAGAAAATTATTTATTAGATTTAAAAATACAAAAACTGGGATTAGTATGGCACAAAGTTCTTATAAAAAATATGCGTTTCCCAAATAACTTTAAGCGCAATTTTCTTTTTCAGAATTAATGAAACTGACACTATACCGCGAAATTCGATGGGTTTATTTTTCGATTTCGGTTGACTAACTCAAGTTGTCAGGAGACAAAAAATAAATAAACAAATAAAAAAAAAAGATTAAAGAAAAAAAAAATAATAATGCTGAGCTTTTGGACTAGCCAAACAAATTTTTCTTAGTCAATTGACAAAATAGGAATAATTTATTTTTATTCTCTCATCTGACTAACCGGTCCAATTTGAGGAAAATGAAAACTGTACCTGGGAAATTAGTCATCTGACAAGTTTTAGGCCAAAACGGATCAACAGACGAAACACATTAAAGATACATGGTAAAATAAAACGATTTTTGTGTCTCATGACTAAATGGAATTGTCAGGTAGTGTTTTGATTGTTTAAAATGTTGCGTAATTTTGTGCAAATTTGTCAATATACTAGGAAAACGTGTACTATGACAAAGATAACACGTTTCTTGACAAGTTTCGATTTTTCATTTTTCTGTGTGTGTTTACACTATTATAGTATATAAATTTTAAGCATGTTGTACATCTGACAGTGGTAGAGATTAAAGGCCGAGTTATAAATATTAATAGTTATAACTAATATAGATTAAATTTAAAAGATTCATTTCAATTTTACATATTATTGTCAAATATTAATTAATTGATTTTGCCTGTTTAAAATCCAGCAAGATATTAAGTAAGAGAAATGTCTATATATCAAGTTTTTCTATCCGATTACGAAATTATCCTGCTTTGATCTCTTTAAAGCGAATTTAATTCGAGGCAAGTTTTATTGGAAATTAATTTTATCGCCTAGAGAAATATCGATGTGCAAAAGTGATGCGTTGGATTTTAATGTGTTTCGATAATAACCATAATTTATCAAAAAACACATCAAGCATGATAAATGCATTCGTATTAATGACTTATTGCCGTATAATGCATGAAATTGTCGCAGGTCTTTGGAGAATAGTTAACTTTACCAAATGTAAAATAGATTAGTGATATTTTATTTAACTTGGTTTCAGCGTCACTGATTTTTCAAGTTGACATACCAAATACTAAAGCTTTCAAAGTCTACATATAGAAGTACATGTTGCATTAATTAAGCACTTTAAAAAAATAAGAATAAAATAATACCTGCCTTATTCATGTGAATATCCAGTAACAGAAATAAATAATATAGAATCCGTACTTGAATAAAAAATTTTAATACTGAGAAAATATTCCTCAAAAATTCATATATTTTTTAATAACATAGAGTGGAAGTGAGTTATACTAAAAAATAAAAACATCGTAGTTTGCCCATTATACGGGCTTGTTATATCGTTTATTCGTACTTGAACACAGTTATTTTCCCTCGTTTTCTTTTATCTTTGGCAAAAAACAAAAAAAAAAAAAAAAAAAAAAAAAGAAAAAAGTAATTGCATGCTTGCCGATGTTTTAATCAATATTCCGTAGTGTTGTAAGTTCCGCCCTTTTTTTCACACCAGTAAATGTTTAGAGTAATATTCTGCAAATGCAATTACGATTAAATAAGAAGAAAAATACTCTAAAAAGATACTGGTGTGAAAAACAAGGCGGGGCTAACAATACTGCGGAATATTAATTAGTATGTTGGCAAGTATGCAATTCGCTCTTCAGTTTTTACTTTACTATATATGTTATTTAGAAAGAGGGCAACACTAATTAATTAAAAAAAAAATAAATACATTTTGCTTATCAACAAATATTATACATAGCTGCCAGCATTTTAATTTATTTTGGAGTACTTTCAGGCCCATCTTTATTTCGCACCATTTTATTTAAAGAAAAATTTTCTCCAATATATAACTTCGATAAAATAAGAAAAAAATACTTTTAAAAGATAAGTGATATGAAATAAAGGCGGGCTAAAATATTCCGGAATAAATTAAAATATTGGTAGCTATGCAATATTTAAAACAGAGACGAGGAATTTCTGGCTTTTCCGCTACCACTATTTTCATACAGAAATCTTTACTGTAATTTTATAATAATGTATCGTGATTAAATAGGATATAGTTTGTTGTACATAAATAGTGACAGAAAAAAAAGGCGGTAATTTATTATCCCTAAGAGGGTCCTGAAAAAGAGCAGAGACTTCGAACTTTGTGTAAATTATTTTCCTTAATACTTCAATATCTTTAGTTGTATCACGAATTTTTATTATCTGCATGTGTATACAATATGATGAGGTATTTAAATGGTAAAAACGCTTGAAAATAAAAAAACAAATTAGTTGTCAATTTTAATCGGCTATCACCAAACAATGTTTTAAAATTATTGTATTTTAATGCGTATATAATACACAGGTCAGATAAATCAGTTTTACACCAGAAATTCCAATTGACTAACAAAGCTATATTTTCATGAGGTATATACTCATACTTCCCAACATCCTAATTAATATTCCGTAGTGCTGTAGGTCCCGCCCTTTTTTTCACACCAGTAAATTTTTACAGTAATGTTCTCCAAATGCAATTACGATTAAATAAAAAGAGGAATACTCTAAAAAGATATTGGTGTGAAAAAAAAGGGCGGAACTAACAATACTACGGAATATTAATTAGAATGTTGGCAAGTATGTATACTTTCGGAAATGTACTTATCTGTTACCCCGCCTACTCTTTTTTTTTTTTTTTTTTTTTTCTTTTATGAGAATCTTCACTGATTTATTTTTCAGCTCTTTTTTTTTTTACATGCCGGGTTGTATAGGTACAGGTCCTTCTATAGTTACCGACTTAGCCCCTTTTGGCTACCGGACAATTTTAATAGAAATATATATATTTTTTCATTTAATGAGCGAACTATAACGGTTTTTACTGATTAATTAAAATTTAAATTTTTATTAAAATTTTCCGGTAGCCAAAAAGTGTTAAGTTCACAACTATGCATAGTTGCCAACTTAGCACTTTTTGGCTACCGGAAAATTTTAATAGAAATATTTATTTTATTTATTCAACGAACTGTAACGGTTTTCACTGATTAACATCTTACCTTCCGAGAAAAATTTACGAGATTCACTTCAAAGTGCCACCGTTCTCTTTCAACTCTGAAATGAGTAAATCTTTCGAAAACACTGTGAAGATCTCTTTCAAGGTTATTGTATTGTATTGTTAAACTGTGTCAGTAGTCTCAATGCAAAGGATCGTACTTCATGAAAACGTATATATACGCCCGGGACAGTTAAGGGGTTAAGTAAAAAAAAAAAAAAAAAAAAAAAAAAAATATCCGGTAGCTAAAAGGTGTTAAGTTGGCAGCTACGGGTCATTCCTAATTGTAATTTTCGTACAAATATAAATAACTATTAACTTTTTAACGTTCACTACATATTTTCTTTTGAAAATGTCTAAATTTATTTCAAAAATGGCTACTAGCCCTGTAGCTGATTATAAATATGTTTTAAGAGGGGGGAGGGGAGGGCATTGTTAATTTTTGAGAAGTTTTTGATTTTTAACATCTAGACGGTGGGCGGAAAGTAACTCCCTACTGGAAATAATTTTTTTCTCCTAAACGAATGTAGGTATGAAAGCAATTTTTTGTATACATTTAGTTTATTGCGTGGCATGATAATTACAAAAGTTACAATTCAATGTGTGCCCCAGTATTTTCTATACACTGTCTTAAACGAACAGGTACGTTTGCTACGACCTTCCGCAAGAACTCATCGGGAACACTACTTATGACCTCACGGATTTTGTTCTCAAGGTCACCAAGAGTTTGAGGTTTGCTGCGGTACAGTTCTTCCTTAACCCACCCCCATAAAAAGTAATTGCATGGAGTGTGGTCTGGACTACGCGCAGGCCATTCTGTGGAGCCTCGGCGGCCTATCCAGCGTCCAGTGAATCATTCATCAAGCCACTGCCATATGTTAGACAAAGACATACGAAAAAGGAAAAAAAATATCACAAATAATGCCACACTACAGTCTACAACAGTTACTTTCATTGCAACCTACACATAACATCAATAGCTATTCAAAATTCAAAATAGAGAGTTACGTTTCCGCCCACCCTGTATATAGTAGCGTTGCCAAATTTAAGGACATTTTTATTCAGTAAATTACCACCAACAATTTTGAGACGTGATATTCGATATTTATAATAGACGATTAATCTTTGAAGTGATTAGGTAACCGTTACAATTAAAATTTAGTCATAGTTATTGGATAAAAAAGTCTCTAAATTTGGCAATAGTGTCTATAAGTCAACATTATTAAATTCAAATCATAATTATGTAAATTAAAAAAATTGTAAAGAAACATTTTAAACTTCAAAAACTCGCAACAGTCAAAATAATAACTCAGTCCTTCATTAAGCCAAAAAAACTAGACGCGAATACGTCATCAAACCAGCAAGGCACACTCCCACAAAAGATTTTTATACGTTATTGTTATCTGGAGGAAGACATTTACAAAATTCATGCTAGCTAGTAGCATTTTATAAGGCGTTAAATGTTATTACTTTTATGCCTTTCAAGATGACTACAACAATTCGATGGTGATGAATGTCCATTAAAGATATGCTTTCTGTACTTTTAAATTATGTAAAATATAAAAGTTTGCTCACATATTCTGAATTATGCTTTTTATTTTTACTATTCACACTGTTTAGGCATGTGTTTGCCTATTTAAAAATTAACTTAGACGAATATTAAGTATTTTAACTTAAAATTCATTTATGTATATATTTCATTATGTATCCCAATTACATAGAATGCATTTTAATTTTATAATATTCTATATTTTGGGAGAAATTTATTTATTTTCTTGCATATATATGTTCTCAAAGGAAATAATATATATACATGATTTTGTTTTGTTTACGATCGCGAAGAATTTCTCCTCAGTATAAACTGGTGCTACTTCAAAGAATAAGATTATAAAATATAATATATATATATATATATATATATATTCTTTAAAAACAAAAATCATTAACAATCCTTTTATTTCAAAATAAATGGTTTTAAAAAAAGTTTCTTATTCTGGATGATCAATAAACCAATGAATCCGAATACTGGATCAGAAAATTATGAGATGAGGGGATGAAAATAAGTTGAAAGTCCTGAGTGAATCACGTTGCCTTTTCCCTGTTAAATTTGCTATGCAACAATACCTCGAACCACGCGCATCCTCAGATGTTTTCAGATCGCTGCTACATTATCTGTACGGGAGCTTTCCTTCTTGGCGTAGTAAATATTCTTTGTTTCCGCCTTTTAAGAAATACCAAGTGACTTAAGCATTTAGCTTTCCCTGAAACATCAATTGTTGCGAAACCAATGCACGTTAAAAAGTTAATCAGAATTTTTTGTTAAAAACCATTTTTATGATCCGCAGATTATACACAGGGAAATATGATGTAAGTAGTATATTTTTTGAGTAATGTAAGTATATTTATCAAATAATGTATATTTATTAAGGTTATTCAGAGCTATTAAAAAACTAATATACTGTGGTCGTCACGAAACATTTATTATTATTATTATTATTATTATTATTATTTATGATTTCATAACAGTAATTGGTCAGACAATTACGTGAAACTTGATATGAGCTGCATAACTTCAGCAAATATCCACCGACTTACATTCAACATGAATCAGCATAGTTTTTCATAAAGTTCATTGGCCATATAAGGATGTGGGATAATGTACGTATAGTGCGACCACGTTTCTTACGACTAGCAGTGAGGACGAGGCCAAAATTTGAGAGGAGTGCAAAATTGGCCGAGAGATTGTTATTTGGCAAATATCCAGTTATTCAGTATTCCCTTTTTGCTTGTTTTCTCTGAGTCACCCCTATTTTGACACTGGACTCATTCAATCCGCACTTGCGCAGAGGCTTCCGTGGTCGCAAAAAATGTGGTTAAAGAATACACAAAATTGAATTAAAAATATAGCATTCCCGTAAATGGAGAAAACTACAAGGCAACCGAGCCGTCTATCGATATGCACTCAATTAACTCAGCTCAGTTTTTCATAATAGACATTCTTCACATCAAATTGAGTAAGTTAAACACTAAAGGTACTTAAACATAGCATTCCAGTAAATGGGGGTGAATTGCAGCATAATAGCGTCACCTATTAAATGATTTGCAACAAATTTTGTCAGTGTTTCATACTAAACATTCCACTAATAAAATTTAAAAAACACTTATATGCTGTAGAAGCTGAAATATAGCTTTCACTTAAGATATTAAATTGCAGCATAGCAGTACTATCTTTAAGCATATGCCACAAAAGTTTATTGATGCCAAATTGCATCAAGGTGCAATTGAAGTTTCAGGAAGTTCTGTATTTTGACTTTTAGTCTAGAGCTAACACGATCACAGCTAATAATGTACACTCGGAAGAAGGTAAAAAAATAAAAATAAAAATAAAAATAAAAATCCTGGACCAATTTTACCGTAAATTACCGTAGTTGCGACTATAGTAACGATAGATTTGTAATAGCGTCTAGTTTACAACGGTATAGTTAGATTTTGCTTTGGGGTTCTAAATATTAAAACTTAAACGCAAACTAAAACGCGGTATTATTAAAACTTAAAAGCATCAACTTAAATTTTTTAAATAGTAGCCCCAATTTTTGATAATTTTTTTGAAATAGTTGGATCAAATCATACCGAAAAATAATATCGTTTATATATTTTCCTCAATTTTTCATAGAGTTATAAGTTATCAAAATATGGGGATACTAATGTTTTTGTGTTAGAATGAAGTGACCCAAACATATTTCATGCATATTTTTGATTAAAAATCATTTTTTGAATTATGACAATTATGAATAAACTCGTATTCGAAAAAAATATGCATTATGACTTACGTTAATTTTTGCACAAATAGAATAGGCTTCTAAGAAATGTGGGTTTCCAAATTTACGGCTTATTCCTATCATTATATTTCGAGCTACAGTGACATTCCATTTTTTATTGATGTTGGGGTGCTATCACATGTTATAATTTGTACCATCTATAAATAAATATCTGTATATAATCTGACAGAAAGCTATATTAATTTGCTTTAATGATTTTTTATTGTTTTATAAGCATTATTGCTATGTTTATTATACAAATTAATTTATTTTGTAAAATTACCGCAATTTAGGCGTGAAATTTAAAAAAAAATTCCTAAGGAAAATAAGCCCCGCTTTCTGTATCGCTGAAACAAACAAGCAAACAAACAAAAAGTAAATAAATAAATAAATAAATAAATAAAAAATATTTTGCATATTCGTTTTTGACTCTGTACGCATAAACGTTAATGGCATTTACTACAGCGATTGCGGAAGACAGAATTTAAATGCTCAAGACAGAATTGTACAAGATAAGAACCTATCCCATCTTCATACATGTCAACATCCTAATTATAAACCGGAAGTTTTTTAGTACATGCCCCTTTTTCCATACCAGTATACATTTAGAGCAATTTTTTCCAAATTTAAATTTGATTGAATTAGAAGAAAAGCACTTAAAAAATATACTGGTGTGGAAAAAAGGGCGTGTACAAAAAAAATCTTCCTGTTCATAATTGGGTTGTTGGCAAGTATGCATCTTGATATGTTCAGTCTTTCTTCTTAAATATTAAATAACTTTTCCTTTTAATCAACATTTACGAAATATGTTTTTTTCTCACTAACTAGTTAACCCTTTGCGGCGCAAGACAATTTGAAACATTTAAATTATACTGCCACCGGAATTCATGAACTAAATTAAACTAAAAGAAATTTTAAATTTTAAGGTTTAAAAAACCGGCCTTTTCTGATATGTTATAAAGGTGAAATTTTGCTGAAATATTTCCGGGATGAATTTTTGCAGCTGGATCTTAAATTTTGCGTCCTCGTGGCGAGGACACCGCGCGTTAAGGGGTTATATGAAATACGTGTACAGAACCTCTCATTAACGATTTTGGCGGAACACTGATTGTGCTTACACAATAAAGCGCGTCATAAGGATTATGTTTATCAGAATATTTAATTAATAATGCTACAAACTATTTCGTAAATTACGTGTTACTTCTTACCCCTGTTACAATTAGCCCCACGCTCCCCTATAACTGAAATCACGGTAAACTTATTGAATTGAAAATATATTGAAAATTGACACGACGAGAATGTGTTGATACATAACTATGTGTTTTAAACTCTGAAATATTCTAATATCTTCTAATAGGGCAGTTCCTTGTTTGTAAACAAACATCTCAACTTTTATGAGTGGTTGGCAAAAAGGCTTGGGAAAAGCATAGCGATGGCGGATCACCAACGGAAAATCAATGGTGGGCGGGGCGCGGGAAAGTCGAGCGCGCTTTTTTGCCAACCACCAGACGTCACGAGGAAATGCTCTATAGGCAATAATAGGCCTTTAGACTACAGATTTTTTATTTATTTATTGTCTACTTTTTAATAGAATGAATAGATCCAGCACGAGACATTCTTATTTTCTAAAATGCATATGCATAGTTGTCAATTTGTACCTTTTTTTTTTTTTTTTTTTTTTTCCCAGATCACTTTCTTTGAGTAAAAATTTCTGCTTAAAAAAAAAAAAAAAAAAAAAAAGTACAAATTGGCTGCTATGAAAGTGGTTTTTAAATTACAGACGATGTCTATCAAGTAATTTTTAAAGTCTCTGTGATATCTTTATGTTTCGTACGGGTGTTCGAGCAAAATTGACACATTAAAAAATATTTAGTCAAAAATACAAGCACTTTAATTGAAACGATGACTTTTATTTCAATAAAATACACAAATGACTAGATTATTTTACTTCAGTTAACAACACAGAAAACACCACTTTTACGAGCTTCTCTAACTCTTTTTATTACACTTACAAATAATCGCTTAACAACATCTAAATAAATATTTTTTTATGGAATATTTTAATCTGTCAATTAACTTTTGGTTGTTGTCACTTTTCCAACTTTTATTATAGATTCTTTGACTCAGTAATGACCTAAAATCTCTATCGGCACTGAGGTACATGTGTAGGTTCCGTTTGAGGGGTACGTACGTCCCGTTATTGTCAAGTAAAAATGCAGTTTTTTTTTTAAATCATTATGGGTCCGGCTAATTAGTAATTTTATCATCTTCATAATTTTATGCATAAATAAATGGTAGCAACTGTTATACTTATCCATATAACAGTTGTTTTAGAGTTTATTCCTTTCATAAATGTATGGTTTCGAAAGACTTTTTTCTAAGCCAGCTTTCTAAACCGGTGCTTTGTTTGAAAAAATTCCGATCATTTGAATTTTTTCCTCATATGTTTTAGAGAATTCTTATCATTATGGCCCATCTCTCTAATAACACTATGTCGCTTCTTAGTTGCTCGAAACCTGCTTCCCGTGTAATACCATCATAAGGATTCTAATTTTGTTCTTGTAAATATATCATTTTTTTCCCCACCAATTCCTTCTTTCCTATGGATTGTCCTTAAATTCTCATATCTTTGAATTATTCGATATATAGTTTTTCTTTGCTTACCTTCTTTAATAAATTCACGAGCAGTGACCAATCTGTCTTTACATGCTGTCTCAAGATAAAATTTAATAACACGCTTTCTGAATAACTCTTCATTTTTCTTCATTATTTCAGGTTTCAATTTATACCTAGAAGGAAGTAAAATTTTGCATAAATAACTTAAAGTATTTTAAATTTGAAAAGTAATAAAAATTCCAAATTATAAAAATTCAAACTACATATTCCTAGTGTCCATTAATAGATTGTGTCAATTTTTCTCGAACACTCATTAGTCAATATTAATTTTTTTTAATATGTTATTGGTTCCATTTGTAACTGATTTTTGCTCTGCATTTACACCACCAGTGACATTAACGTAACATGTATCAATATCTAGGTTTATTTTGTTTAATACTTTTTTTTACGTGCGACAACATTCATGTGTTTATCTTTAAAAATTCTTAATTGTTAATATTTTTCTAATGAATCTTTTCCACGATGCTCTTGAACGGAACATAGCAATGGAATTTCAAAATACATGTCACATTTTACGTTAAAAGCATATTGAATAATAATGTAATGCATAAATAATGATACCACTAAAATCAGATTGTATGTATGCCCGGCTATTTTCGAATTGCTGAACGAAGAAAGACATGGTAGGCACCAGATAATGTCAAATTATACAACGATTTCGAGTTGAGCATTTATTTATTTATTTATTTTTTAATTAGTCAAAACAATATCAACTTAAAAACTAAAACTGTACAAGATAAGCGACACGACATACTGCTAAAACATTGTCCACCTGAATCAGCGCTATATAGTCTGAAGTGATTAGCCTGCGAAATACAACCAGTGGCAGACAGTGTTGTCAAATTTTGCGAGTTTTTAATACAAAATTCACCACTAAATTTTAAATGTAACGGTTGTCTTCGAAAATTAGTTGGCAGCGAAAGATTGGTTAGAAAATCCTTATGCATAATCATGCGAAATGCGGGTTTTAAACTTGGAGACAGTTCAAGCGGTAGACAGCGCCACCTGGTACAGGTTGAGAGACTTTTTTATTCAACTGTCAACAATAATTTTAAGAAGCGATACATGACATATATAAGCGACGCTACTTCGATTCTATTCGCCTTTTATGTATGTTAAATCCCACATTTAAAAATTATTGGTGGCTGTTGAATAAAAAAGTCGCGCAAAAGTCGTCCACCTTCCAGGTGGCGCTGTCTACCGCTTGAACTATTGCCAAGTTTCCGAGCCACGCGACAGGCATCTAATTTAGGAGGCTATGCTTTTAACGATTTCAATGGATGATTTTTTTTATTTTTTATTTAAGTTTTTATTCAAAAGTAGATGTAAAAAGAGTGATTCGCTGTATCTCTCAATCTTTTTTTTTTTTTTTTAGTGACTAGCGAAACGAGCAAATTCTGTAAGTCTTCTTTGTGTTCAATTTATGTTCACATTGTAGTAAATCAGTTTTGAATAAACGTTGACATTGTTTTATGAGAAGATATATCTAAGCACAATAGAGTTTAAGATGGGAAAAAATGCAATGTTCTTCAATTTTTTTTTTTTTTTTTTTTTTTTCTTTATTTAATGAATTTTTTAGCCAAGCTCAATGAAACATAAGTAAAACCATCACTTAAGGCAGATTAAAAAAAAAAAAAAATTATTATAACTATAATGAATATCAGATGGAGCAATTTTTTTTTTTTTTTTTTAAACAAATATTATCAAATATATATTTCTAATTTATTCCACATCATTATCAATAACCGCTCCTTTTTTCACACCACATTCGAGAAGAGTACTTTTCTTCTCGTTTAATCGCGATTACGCAAAACTAGTCTATGAATAAAGAGGTTTAGAAAAAAAAAAAAAAAAATGGCGCTCTGGAATAAATTAGAAATGTTGGCATATTTATATTATATATATGTAAATAACTTTTTTCATTGAAACAAATTAATCTATAATTTTATAAAGTTTTTTTTAAACTAAAGTTTAAATTCCAAGTTTAAGTACATTTATTTCTAACTACTAAACGCTAAATTTAATTTTGTTTAAATGTTATAAATAGAGTAATTTTTATGATAAATCAAACTGCGCTCTATATTAATGAAAACATTTACTACTTATTACTTATTAAACATTTGGTACCTACCCTTGTTATGCTACATATAAAACTGGGAGAGTTTTTATTCCACCCATCAAGCGAAAGATATAAAAAAGCATTTATCGTTCCAAGAATTGTTACCTTCGAACGAAACAAGCCACAAAATGTATCGAAATATCTTCCTAGAGCTATGACTCGCCAAGAAAACGTATCCAAATTTTGTTTTTAGTAGAGTTCTGCTCACAAAAACAGCACATTTTTATTGCATTTGTTTGTTCGATAGCACCGCAATGGTAGGTAAATAATGAACTGCTCTGCCCCTCGCCGTACCAGAATGCATAAAACTGAATTCAGATTATTTTCTTTTCTGTCTCCTATAATAATGTCAAAACGTTGACTACACTTATCATGATGATTTAGTATCGGTGCGCCCTTACAATTATTTATTCTGTATTAGGACATGAAAGTAAATGTGACTTACATAATTTCATCGTTTGGTATTTAATGTACAAAATTATTCGTTATTAGTATAATTATAGCACAGGATTACTTGAATAAAATATATGTTTATGTTTCTTTTTCTTTTTTACACAGATGTAAATTTTATGTAATATAACCTTAATTATCTTGCATTAGGGTGAATTTCAGTAAGTGATATACAACTTTTTTTCTATGTTATAAAAATTAAATTTATTTTTTTAAAGCATTGCTATTATTTAAATTTCAAATACATTTTAAAATGTTGTAAAAATATGAATCAAATTTTACAACAAAAGTTTTATAAATTTAAACGATAATTTTAAATAATAAACACATTTTTATTCAAAAAAAAAAAAAAAAAAAAAAAAATCACAGATTAATGAAGAATGCTATAAGCGAGATACTTATTTTTGCATAAGATATTTAAAAAAAAAAAATTAGAAATAATAAAAAAAAGCTAATATGCGTCTAAATGTAAATATTCTCTTAAAACTTAACCAAATGACGACCGTTCAGCTTGAAAACAAAAGTAACATAATTTAGTCAATTTTCTTAGTATTAAAAATTTAAATTTTTCAAAGCCAATATTTGGGGGATCTACAAATTTATTTAATTAACTATTCCAATTTGAAATTTTTAAGTATAACTAAGTAAAAAGGAAAGGAAAAAAAATGTGGGTGTGTCCAAAATATCTTTATCTTTTATTAAATTAAACCATGTGTAAAACTTTCAGCTTAAAGGCACAAGCAAGACTCATTTTGTCAGTCTTCAAGTTATCTACTAAAATCCGTCAAGATTATTGCATAGAGTTCCACAAAATTATTTAATTAAACATCACAAGCAGTGTGTAAACTATAAGTTTATTTAAAAAAAATAAACATTAAACAAAATTTAAATATACACTTATATCATACTTGCCAACCTAACCCGGAAGATTGTTAGTTTCTGCCCCTTTTTGACCACCACTTAATTTTTAGAATAATTCACTTCAAATATATTTACGATTAAAAAGATGAAAAGTACTCTAAAAAAAGATAAATAAATAAATAAAATAAAATAAAACTGGGGTGAAAAAAAAAAAAAAAAAAAAGCGAAAAGGGGCGGGACTAACAATCCTCCGGGTTAGGTTGGCAAGTATGTTATGTTATTCTTTGTGCAAAGTTGTCAACATTTTAATTTATTCTGGAGCATTTTTATACCCGCCTTTTATTTCATACCACTTTTATTTTAAAAGTTTTTTTTTTTTTAATCGTAGTTATATATTGTAGAGATATGTTCTATAAATTAAGTTTTGCGAAATGAAAAAAGGGGCTAAAGATACTCCGTAACAAATTAAATGTTTACAACTATGCTTTGTGTTACACATTTCGGCCGCCCAGACGGTGCAGTGGTTATAGCGTCCCTGATTCCTACATGGTTGAGCTTGGATTCGAATCCCGTAGAAGACATGGATGTGTTGTCCCTGTTAGGGGTAGCGATGACCGCTCATTGGGTGCTCCTTCACAAATGGTCATCAATTCGGCGACCTCCCTCCCCCTCCTCCCCTCCGGCCAATGGTTAGTCGCAAGTGCCGCGCCATTGGGGGGAAAAAATGTTACACATTTTCCCATTATTTCAGTTTACTTCAAAATAATATTATAAAAATTATTACATAAATCATTGAAAATACATATCCCTATATGATTCAAATTCTCTTAAAACACGAGTGTCTTTTTATTAATCACTAAAAGAGCATAAAACTAGTAGAGTAAGATTTTAATGAAAAAGGTAACATGCATTTTTTATTTCTTACTGTAAATAAGGAAAATATTATCCATGAGTCAAAAGATAAAAGTTATTAAAATAGAAGTGATGGTGAATGTCTACCATCAACATAATTTTTTCAATGGCAGCCCTCATTTTTGACAATTGCCTTGAGTTGTTTGGATCATATCATCGTTTATATATTTCTGTCAATTTTTCATACAGTTATAAGTTGTCAAAATCTGAGGATGCTAATGTTAAATGAATTTGACAGATTTTATTTCATACCTTCCCAAAAATTTATGCAAGTAAAAGGGAAAAAGAAAAAGAAAAAAAAAAAAAATAATAATCCGTTAGAAGGAAATTACCAAAGCACATTCCACACATATTTTCGATTAAACGCATATTTTCGATTAAACACATATTTCATTTATGAAAATTATTAATAAATTCATATTTCAAAAAATTATGAATTATGACCTATATTAGCTTTTGCACGAATAGAATAAGCACAATCAGAAACATACGTTTCTAAATTTACAGCTCATTCCTAGGTTTATTTTTCGAGTTATTGTGATATTTCCTTTTTTGTTACTGCTAAGCGGCCATCATTTGTTATCTTTTGTATCACCAATATTAAAAATCTACAGGAAAAAATTTACTGTTTCCTTTTTTTTCTTTGTGATTCTATTTGTTTTCTAAATATCATTCCGATTATTACTACACAAATTACCTTTTTTTTTTTTTATTTAACAAACGCATTGCAGGCGGGAGATTCGTATATAATGATATTCGAAAAGAAATGAGCCCCCCTTTATTAAATTTCTCTAAAACAATAATTTACTTAATATATATATATATATATATATATATATATATATATATATATATAAGCAAACTGACCAAGGATAAATGAAAATTAATCCCAAGACACGAGGGCCTTCTTCAGGAAGGAAATATGAGAATTTTCTGACGAAACGTTGGCTGTTTAGCCAAAAAACACGTTTCTAGCCCTCGACTTCTCACAGATGGAAGCAAGACCATACAGCAAATGAATTGAATTAATACAAAGTATAAAAATCAATTAAATTCATAAATAAAGTACAAAGGTAAATACATTAAAAATACAAGAATATAAATAAATAAATACATGGACAAACTTAAATAGTCAGTAGATTGAGAAAATTGAATCGCCCCTTCCACATCAAAAATATAGAACCCGCTTCAGTGAATAGTGGTGTTAAAAAACCGTACAAGTTGGCACCAATGTATTTTTAATAAAGCAATGGTAAATTATTTTTTCATAAAAGGATGGTAATTTTTTTGTTGAAGCAAAAATAGGATATTTAGTGTTTGAAAGTTTTTTAGCATACAATATCTGCTTATCAGGAGCAAAGTTCAATATTTTGTTAAAGCTGAACAATCAAGGCGTAAATATCTCATTTTACACGAATAAATACATAAAAATAATATTAATATTATATTATTAAGTTTAAATATTTAGAGCATTGCTGAATAGCTTGCCCATTAGGAATTAAATTAGTTATTCATGTAGATTTAGATATAAATGCAATGATTTTAAAAGCGAAATTTTAATTTATTTTATATCTAAAATTTTTGTACTTTTTTTTCCAGTTACTGTCTGAAAAAATATAATGCTTTTCTGTGCGTGATCTCAGTTTTACTTTTCTAAATATATAGATTTATCCTAATACATTTTCGCTTGTAACTCTATCAAGAATTAATTAAAAGATTATAAATTGGATCTTTTTCCTAACTTTTTTGATCTCAGAAATTTGAATATGGAGTCAAAATTTCCATTCGAAAAAGGAAGATAATACATGTTTTATTGTGTAGCCGATCCCTTAAGGTAATTTAAATACTTGCAATGATAACTAGACTTTATTACTAGTCGATCGGCCTAAACCGTATGTTTATATAATTATGATTTGCGGCAAAATCAGTCGGTGGAGAATCTTTTTCTTTTATTTTTTTCCCCCTTTTAGTCTGTACAAATTGTAAAATAAAAATGTTCATAACTTTTCATTTTCGGTAGTCTACGATACTAGATTCGATCAGATCAGGAGCTAATGAAGTTTATTCTGAACAGTGATTTATTCCGAATTTCGTCATTAGAAATAGTTCCTTTCTTCATCCATAAAGCCCCTTGGTAACAACTACAGTGTGTAAGTCAAGTGATGAGATTGGCAAGGGAGCCAATTTTTTAGATGCCAAACTAGGAAATTTTGCAAGTTAACATGCGAAACGCATTCGGTAAGAGTTTGAACTTGCTAAGTAACTTGGCATTTTGTGAAGTCTTTCTTTCTTTCTTTCTTTTCTTTTTTTTTTTCCCTTTCCATTTTTAAAATAAGTAATAATAGTTTTGAGCAACGGTGTAGTCTCAGATTCTGCTTGAGACTCTGGCACAGTACAATGGCATAGCTGCCAATATTTTAATTTATTCCGGAGTAATTTTAGCCCCGCCTCTAATTCGTACCACTTATTTTTTAAAAGCAATTTTTTCTTATTTTATCGAAGTTATGTATTGAAGAAAATTTTTCTATAAATTAAGTGGTGCGAATTAAAGGCGAGGCTAAAAGTACTTCGGAATAAATTAAAATATTGGCAGCTATGCAATGGAAATGTTTGAAAACTTTGGTAGGTCTACAGAGACAATGTTTTGTTAAAGACGCAGGTTTTTAGTGGTTTAAAGCATTTTCAGAAGGACGAGAGTCGATTGTCTATAGAAAATTTGTGCCTCAAGACCAAATAGTCAATCAACAATTTTATTGAGAATATTTTGAAAAACTAAGGAAAAGGGTCATGCGAGTCAGATCATACATAAAGGACAACTGGTTGCTGCAACATGATAATGCACTTTGCTACATAGTATTTTCATTAAACGAGGCCAGAACATGACATAAAGACTATTAAACTTCAAAAAGTCGTAAGTTAGATTAGAGATATTTTCCAAATCTTTTATATTGAGACCTATACGTTTCAATATAAGTATAAAAGAGTTTAGCAAGTAAAAGTATTCTTGTGAATCCACAGTTTCCTATTCGTGCGGCTTAAATACATGTCACTTTTTTCTCTTTACAATATAGAAATATCTGTAGAAGGGACGCCATTTTGAGACACTGAGAAACATTAAAATGACTATGACTGTTCAGATAGAAGTAATTTCAGTCCCCAAATTCAAGAAATGCTTTGAGAAATGGAAAAATCATCTCCATCATTGTGGATCTTCACATATACAATATTGAATTTGTTTCGAATATATTTTTTAAATCTGAGTTTTATTACTTAATTTATACACTTTATATACTGTTATAACAAAATGGGTTCTAATTTTTATGATATATTGCTCTATCTCTACAATGTTTGAGAGTTAGCTAGTATTGAAGAATTATCACAGGACTTTTAAAGTTGAAGTACATAGTGATCTTAGATAGTGGCGGAAAATTTTTTTAAATAACTAATTTTGATGTATAAACTTTTTTTTTCCCTATGCCCAACCAGAGTTCCCATCTTTTATAATTTATTCACGAGCATTTTTAGCCCCGCCTTCTTTTCGCACCAGAAATTTTGTAGATTATTTCTCTTTAATACGTGACAACGATAAAATAAGAAGAAAATCATTTTTCAAAATTTCCGGTATGAAAAAGAGGTGGGGCTGAAAATGCTCGTGAATAAATTATAAAAGTTGGGAACTTTGCGCCCAACAAAAGTAAAATAATCTAAGTGAGTAAAGGATAATCTTTTGTGCTACAAAAACTTATCCCGGAATTTTTTAGCAAAATTTTACTTTTACAGCTCAGCTGTAGAAAGTCTTTTATTTTAATTTTGTTTATAAATTCTGGTGACAGTATAATTTAAATGAAAACGATTATTATGCGCCGCAAAGGTTTAAACGATATAAAATAATATTGACATTTAATTAATCATATGATATTGCTGTTAGTTTTTCTATTATTTCTACAAAATTTTTCTTCTAATTAAAAAATAAATAAATAAAACAGTTATTAAGCGACATTTCAAATTTAGAAATATTAGTATCAAAGTTGCATTAGTTGATTTTATAATTATATATTACGTATTTTAAAAGCTGACAAAGTTAAACTAAAAAGTCTAAACCATATGTTAATGGACTAAATTGCGACTAATCATTTATTTGCCAAATACGTTTTCGTAAATCAAGGAGAGATAAAGTAATTTCAAGTAGAAAATGTTACCAGAAAATAAATAATAATTAATTACAAATAAGATATTTCTATAAAAGTTGTTAATAATACCAAATTATTGAACGAAACTTAAAGTGTGTCAATTCTTGGTAAATTTAATAGGATGAATTATATTTATTTCTCGACTACTAAAAATTGAAGATTCATATTGGAGATTCACAATGGTGCTAAATTAACATATATTTCAGATTCGTATTTGAATGTAGGTGCATATTTTTATTTGCGCTTTAAATCATGTATATCGACTTAAAACAGCAGCACCTTTTATGGAATCGGTCATTTTTTTTTTAATCCTTTCAACTTTTGAATGTGCATTCAGAAGTTGAATGGAATTCAAAAACTTCGCATAATATTCCGGAACATTCATTCCGGGCACGTTCACTGGATTACTTTCATTGTGAATTGTAAAGACTCTGACGTCACTAAGCTATCATACCAATGTTTCAGGGAATTTATCCTATGGTTTTTTTTTTTTTTTTTTTTTTTTGTATTAAATATGTATTTTCTTTTCTCCTAAAATTGCAATTCTCTTGCAATAACGTATTTTTTTTTAAACCACTTTTATCCTATGGAACATTTTAAAATTGTATATAAACGTTTTAAATTTTTTTAGAAATCCATTGCATGTATTCTTAAATTTATGATTAGGACTCAATTATGTTTAGACGCATGACGGTAAATATTTCAGATTTAAAAAAGAAAATTTATTACAATATCATATAGCCGAATTTTGTTCATTAAATAACATTTTAAAACTATGTTAGCTGTGATTGTATGCTACCAACATTTTAAAATTTAATCGCCAATAATTGCAATATGTGCGATAATACTTTTTATTATTTTTATTATTTACACATAGCAAAGGTTGAAACTTTTTCTTCAATGGCGCGGCACTTGCGGCTAAACATTGGCTGGGGGTCGTCGAATTAAGGACCATTTTTGAAAGGGCAGCCAATGGGCGGTTATCGCTACCGCTAACAGGAACAGCACATCTATGCCTTTTTCGGGATTCGAACCCAGGCCCAACGGTGT
Source organism: Salticus scenicus (assembly GCA_963930645.1). Classification (NCBI taxonomy): domain Eukaryota; kingdom Metazoa; phylum Arthropoda; class Arachnida; order Araneae; family Salticidae; genus Salticus; species Salticus scenicus. The sequence continues at coordinate 163,811,269 of OZ005650.1, read as the reverse complement.
AGGAGTAAGTGAAACTAACCACTACACCGTCTGGGTGGCTGAAATATGTTTGAAACGGAATTATCATTTTATTCAAAATACATATTTTTAAGTTCATTTGTTAATTTTGGATACATGGATATAGTAAAATATTTTACTATATTAAATATTTTGCTTAAAGTAAAACTAGCAGAGATCATGCGGTAGGAGAGATTGTGCGCATAGGGGATCGGTGGGAAAGAGTAGAGTGGGTGAGTTGCGATTTCAGGTGGTTGTACAACATCGATAGTGAAGTGCCTATTTGAATGTGTATTTGATTGCTTCAAGGATCTAAGACAAAATGTGGTTATTTTGTTTAATTTACAAAAATAAATGCTTGAATTTTCATAATTCTTCTTAGGAATTTCAATATAATGGTAGTAGTACAAAATATTTTTAATTTAAACAATTTTTCCTGAACTACTAACCTAGACTAACAGTACAAGTACCATATTGTTTTCTCTAAAAGCGAATAATTATTTAATAACAGACTGCGCAATCTCTCCTACTAAAATGGAAGAGTTGGCTCGTTTGTTATTTAGGAGAGATTGCGCATTGATTTTTAAAAATACTATACTGTAAGAGATTTAGAAGATTATTGGTAATGACAAGGCAATGAGGATGAGTTTGTTGAATGTCTGGAATTGTACCTGGAAATGAATAAAGTCGCATATTTTAGGAGACTGTCCCCAGAATCTGACATTGAACATTATTCAGGAGTGGCACAATCGACAAAAACCACACCTGTGGTGAGATTTACCTCTCGAATTCTGATGTCAGCCTATAAGAGACTTATCGCAAAGTATTTAAATGTTATTGTATGTCTGTTTAGTTTTGCAGTCTTTTCAAGTATGATCCTCAAATTATGTGCAGCAGCCGGCTGTTTAAATAGAAGCGATAAAATTAAATGCAAGCAAGGACTGTAATCGTCTAAATTTCAATAAAATAAAATAAATTAAATAAACGCAAAAGAGAGATTTTAAAGGTGATACTAGAAGATTTCAAACAAAGAGAAATTTTGGTTTTGTGTTTTGAACATTTTTGTGCGGAAGATATTGAGGTAAAAAAAAAAAAAAAAAAAAAAATAATAATAATAATAATGAATAGTAAACAGTGGGCGGATTCTTGTCTTTAAAATGGGCGGGACTAGCTATCTATCATTGCACACACGGTGTGCTACCCGTTTTTTCTTTTTCTTTCCTCGGAAATGCCGTCTCGAACAGATTCACTTGTGGCAGGTGGTTGCACGATAACTTCACCCTGTACAACAATAAGTGCAACGATTTTGGACAACGAGAGATTAATGTCAGCAAACGAGAAACTATTCAAGCTGAAAAAAAAATGTATACTAATTTTAAGTTAAACGTGTTATCTAGTAACTTAATGTTATTTAGCAATCTTTATTTAGATTTGTTCTTTTTTGTGTTTCTTTATATTTTTTCGTTATGTAAACCCTTGTACAGTGTTTCCAGATCTGGCTATTTTTCATTCTATAATCGCCAATAATTTTTAATTCTAACGTTTGCCTAATCACATCGAAGATTAATCATCTATTATGTACAGGGTGATCAGAAAATGAGTATACATTCGAAAAATTAATAATTCACGGAATAATGTAGGTAGAGAGGTAAAAATTGACACACATGCTTGAAATGAAATAGGGTTTTATTGCAACCTCAAAAAAGAAAAGTTTAAAAAATGGCCTACAGATAGCGCTGGGCAGCAATATGTCAGTGACGCTGCATGAGAATCTTGTATAAAAGGAGCTGTAATGAGAGAGGGAATCAGATGCACCAGCATTTTCAGCATGTTGACGTTACCCGAAAAGGCACTGTTAGTGAAGCTGTACTATCAGAATGAGGAATCTGCTACTGCAATTTTACGATCCTATCGCCATTATTCGAACGGGAAAAGGTTCTAGGACAGGTTCAGATGTGAAGAGAATGATTTCGAAGTTCGAAGCCACGGGTTGTTTAGTTGATCGGCTCCGCAGTAGCCGACGGAGCACAAGTGCTAATGCTGCTCAGACAGTTCAGGAAGAAATGGAGATTGTAACGGGTTCGTCTACGCATGATGTAGCGGGCTTGTCTACGTTTGGCAGCGCTCGGGATGTCGCACGTTACACTGGCATTCCTACACTACTGTTTGGGTAGCGCTAAAGCGTACCCACCGATGCTATCCGTACAAAATCCAGCGTCATCATGAATTGTTTCTCGACAATTTTGTGAAGTGGAGAGCATTTGCGGTGTGGGCGTTTCAAAAGATGGCAGAAGATGACGATTTATTGTCTAACGTGTTGTGGAATGACGAAACCCATTTTACCCTCCAAGGGTTTGTCAACTCCCACAACCAGTGCTGCCAGATTAACGAAAATTTTTATTCAATAGCCACCACTAAAGTTTACTTGTAACCGGTAGCTAATTACATCGAAGAATTCTTCGTGAATTGTTTCGAGATAATTAGCAAACCATTGCAATTAATTTTTAGTGGTGGGTACTAAATAAAAATTTCCCTCAATCTGGCAGCACTGTCCACAACTACAGAATTTGGACTACCGAAAATCCTAGAACTGTCGTGCAAACTCCATTACGCAACGAAAAAGTCACGGTGTGGTGTGGATTTGACACATCTACCGTTATCGGGCCTTTTTTCTTCGGGGAAATGCGTGATTCTAGTTTTGTAATTGATAGCGTGACGGGTGAGATGTATGCCGATATGTTACAGCATCGCATAATCCCTAGCATGGCTGATAAACACCTGCTGAAACGTACGATTTTTATGCAAGATGGAGCTCCACCCTATATTGCTAAATGTGTGAAAGATCTCTTGCACACGTCGTTTGGTGATTATCGCGTGCTGAGCCACCACTTTCGTCATGCTTGGCCACCCATATCTCACTCCGTGTGATTATTGGCTCTGGGGTTACCTGAAGTCGCAAGTCTACCGCGATCGACCGACATCAAAAGGGATACTAAAAGACAATATCCGAGACGAATGTCTCACAATAACTACAGATATGCCGTACAGTGCTGCTCACAACGTTGTCCCTCGACTACAGCTATGTTGAGGAATGATGGTCGACATGTTGAGCATTTGTTCTGAAGAACATCGTGTTTGCTTTGTCATAATTTGTTATGCTAATTATTACTTTTCTTATCACATGAAGCGCCATCTGCCAGCCATTTTTTGAACTATTTTTTGTGGTTGCAATAAAATTCTATGTCATTCCAAGCATGTATGTCAATTTTTAAGACCTTTTCTTATACCCGCTCTGTCTGTCACCGGCGTTTGTCAGAATGTGTCACATCTTTTTGTTTATATCTCAGCAATCAGACCATCTAAAGACTACAGGTTTTCACTAAAATATTAGTCATGTCTGGCACTACAATTTAACACAAAAAAATTAACATAATTGTTAGTTTTCTTTTAATAAATAAAAATATGAAAATAATATGCTAATATTAGAAAAAAATTAGCCATTTAAATTTTATCCATAATTTAGCTGTTGCCAAAAAAATTTATGAGTTTTTTTTTTTTTTTTTTTTTTTTCCGACAAGAAAATGAATAAATTTATCTAAACGAGAACAATAAAAAAATTATAAAAAAATAAATTATGTATCTCACAAAAATTGACATCATTATCCCCCTTTTTTTTTACACATTGATAAAGTGCTAATATAGTTTACAATGCTAATATATGTTGTACTAAAATCAGTTTTATTTATAGATCCTCCTAGGTGACTTTTTTAATTTGTGCGTTGAAGTACACCGAATATTTTTCGCCAAGAAGTTCAATTTAGCAACAGCGATTGTAATCTAGGTAGCGCTTCAAAACTATAAAAATTATAAAATATTACAAACGTAAAAAAATAAAAAAAATAACACTTATTAAACAAAAAAAAATTCCTTTTTTAATGCATTAAAAAGAACAAAATAACTTTTTCAGCTTAGTACCGCCGAACTGAATACTTGCATTTTACTACTATTCCGATAAAATTGCACCTCAAACGAAGAAAAGGGCGGCTCAAACCATTTTATACCAAAATTTCTAATCTGGCTAATTTCAGCTCATATTTTCATAAATCCATAATAATTTAAAACTAATTTAAGATTTATAAATTATTTATTTCTCTCAGCCTGCATTATTCCGTGAATTAATAATTTTTCAAATGTATGCTCATTTTCTTATCACCCTGTATATCAAATATCATTTTTTTTAATTATTAGTGATTACTGAATAAAAAATTCACCAAATCTGGCAACAATGCCTTTGGAATTCTTTTTAAATTTCTTTTACTTTTCCGATTTTAAATTATTGATATGAAATATCCACTACAAATACAAAAATATTTGTTTACAAATACCTCATAACAATGTCATTTAAGTACAATTATTATTATTAACAATGTAATTATAGTTATAATTAAGCGCAATCCCTCCTACCCATGTGCGCGATCCTTCTTATTCTATAAGAAGAGATTTAAAAAAAAGAGATATCTTGATTTTATTACAGCTGTTGTTTTAAATTATAACAGAACAACAAAATAATAATGGAAATGCATAGGAGAAGGATCAATTCAAAGTTATGCACCATTAGTTTAGCAAAAAATTAATATTTGGATTTTATGTATATATATATATATACATACTTGCCAACCATCTCATTACATAATGAAACGTACAATTTTTAGTATCCGCCTTCTTTTAAGCACCAATAATTTTTTAGAGTAATTTTAGTCTCATGTCATCGTAACAACATTTGGAGAGAATTTCTCTAAAAATATAGTGGCGTGAGAAAAGGGGCATTTTTTCAGGGGGCGTAACAATTGTACGGTTATTAATGAGATGGTTGGCAAGTATGTATATATATATATATATTTATTTAAATTGTGCCCAAACTCTCCTGACTTTACCTTATATAGATTTTTCGTCTTCTCCCAAAAAAAGCTCAAACATAATTTCACGACAAGCACTAAGTTTATAATTGTTTCTGCGAAAACCAAAAAAAAAAAAAAAAACTATGCATCTTTATAGACAAGATTTGAAATAAAATGGCTATAAAGTATCTCAAAAAGAGCGGTATCAAAACACATATATTATTGCCAACAATTTTTTTCTTTTCAATATCCTTAATTTCTGTTTTTTTTTTTTTTTTTTTTTTTTCAATAGAAAAAGCATATTTAAAACTAATGACTTAAAATCATTACTAATTCTATGCAGAATTACAGGGAAGTACAAATCTTAAAAATTCAAATTTGTTTATTATACATTATTTTCTATTAATGTATTCAAAATTTAAAGAAACGCCCTTTTCAAGGGTTTGTCGATTCCTACTACAAAACTATGATCTGTTTCGTTGGGCATATTTGAAATTATACTACTAAAATTATCTGGTATATGAATTACCCCAGCTAAAAAAAAAAAAAAAAAAAAATCTGTAGAAAAACTATTTAAAAAATGCCGACAATCTGAAGGTATTTGGAATAAGAATAATAAAATCTACAGAATAACTGTAGTTTGGAAACAAAAATTTTTCAGATAATCCCCCCCCCCCCCTCTAAACTTATTATTGTTCCAAGTACCTTCAGCTTATCTACAGTTTTTTTTTCTTCTTCTTTTTCTTTTTCTTTTTCTTTTTTTTTTTTTTTTTTTTTTTTTTTAGCTGAGACCCCCATCAACCATTAAAATTAAATTACATTTTTCGATAACATCAATTATTAAAAATGTCTCTAACTAGACAGAACTAGGAGGCCAATAATACATGGAAATGCTACTTTTGAATGCACATGTGATACCTTCTATCCGGAGAGTATGGCATATGTAGCAAAACTCAAAGCTATAAAGCTACTTGCAATGTTGCCAGTATTAGGGACTTTTTTATTCAATAGTTATCTATAATTTGGAGGAGTGATATTTGATATACATAGTAGACGATTAATCTTTGAAGAGATTAGGCAACCGTTACAATTGAAATTTAGTGGTAGATATTGAATTAAAAAAAATCCGTAACTAGCTACTTGTTGCAAGTAAATTTCGAAGAATGAAATTTACACAATAGTTGACCATGCGACAAACTCATAAAGAATCGGAATTTTTAGTTCCAAGAAATGAAATTTGTAAAGGAATAAAGTAAGTATATAGAATAATAAAGAAATTGTAGTGTAACAGAGTAAGGAGACGCTGAACCTGAAGCTTAAACACAAGCTGCAGGAAAGTTTGATGAAAATTAGAGTTGTATTTATCAATACATCTGACCAACATCAATAAACGCCGAACAAGAAAATGGCATGAATTGCTAATAAATGATAATCCTTTACTTTTTTATAAAACTTTTAATAAGTCTAGAAGAGGTGCATTTTAGCAGATTAATGCTATGGCACACAGGCGATCATTTCAATAACTTGTTTAATTCACATTAGTTTAAAAATTTTGACTAATCATCGTATAGGTCTGTACTATTCTTTACCCATTTGAAAACCTGTGGGCATTATGCGCCAAAGTATTTAAGAATGTAATCAGTAATATTATTCCTCACAAGAATAGACTTTCAATCGAGAATGTTTATAACGGAGTGAATACAAAAACTATGCAAAATATTATTTTGTTCAATGGAATTTCGCAATTTTGGATTGATAAAGTTGAATAAAAGTTTCAAAAGTTTAAATTTGATTTAATTACGTTTATTTAAATGTGCATGCAATATATTGGTTATTATATTGAAAGAATGTGGTTATATTTGTTCTTAAAGCATAATTTATAATAAACGTTTAAAAAAAAAAAAAAAAGAAGAAGAAGAAGAAGAAGCCTGTTTTGTACAAAATCCGAACACGTTATTATTTGCATTAGAATGCATGCATGGGGAATGATTGCATGCATTAGAATACATGTGTACATTTTTTTTTTATTCGAAACATACGTGTTTCATTTTCTTTTTATACATCTGTTATTTTACTTAAATAATAGCGATGAGTAAAATATAATAAATTATTGTTTGTCCTTTTCAATAGCAGATAAAAATTAAGTGGTATTGAAAAAAAAAGTGGGTAAATAGTACGTTTTCTCAAATACATTCAATAACATGAAGTAAATTTAAACACTTTGATAAAAAAATCTCAAAGCTAAGAAGATGAATAATGAACGTTCTTCAAGAGACGTTCATTATTTATAGACTAAACAAAAAGAGTTAAGCATATATCAGTAAAATATTTTTAATCCAATCAATAAGGCCTACACATGGCGTGTTACTTAAAAAAAAAAAAAAAAAACTGACATAATTTTTAGATTTATTAAATATAAAATAAAAAAAGAAAGGATTTGAAAATTCTGTTTCATTACTATTTAATCTATCTGAAACTCACAGGAATAAAGTCACGGGTAACAAATAGTTATAACATACAAATATGATTTGATATACATTGTATACATTGTAACAATTGCTTCGCAATACCAATAAGAGAAAAAAAAAATCTTTTAACACACAACATTTAGTTTAAAAATTCAAAACTAGTTTCAAATTGACGAATTTTTAGTTATCTATTGAAAAAATAACAGCTGTAGAAGACAGAGAAAAAAGACAGAATGGAAGATTGTTTTAAGGATCAATTAATAGAAAAAAAAATCAAGGATATTTTCTATACAATGAAAAGAAAAGAAACAGGCAAATGTAAGGAAAATACAAGGATACGTAGAATAGGAAACGAAAAACGGAAAAGAACAAAAAGACATGACAGCAAAAATAGGGATGAAATAAAAAATATAAGAGAAACAAGAAATATAATCAAATAAAAATGAATAAAATGGCAAAAGGAAATTTTTTTTACATTTTATTTTGTTTATTTCTGTTCATACGACGTAAAACAAGAGCATTAATGAATTATTCTGAGAAGAAAGAAAACATAAAGTGAATTATAAATAATTAGCTTTCAAGAAATAAACTCTTATTAATATGTAAGTTTTCAAAGATGCAGCAACTATATTTGAATCTCATTTTTCGTCACAATCAAGCCAAATCTTGAAAATATTTTATAAGATAAAAATAAAGAATTTTAATAATATTGTAATTAAGCCTTTTTAATAACGAGAAAAAAATGAGGGGAAACATTTGATGGGTAATTTGAGGGTATTTTATATATACATTGGGGTTTATATTGCTTCATTTTCAAGAATCAATTGCATTGACTGATTCTGTTATATATTTCATAAATTGTAAGTTATCATGTATTTTTCGTTAAGTTTTATTAAAGTTCAAAGGAATATGATCTTTATCATTTAACCCTTTGAGGGTCAAAGAAATTACACTCATTTAATATGGAAAGACAACGAAATTTATGAACAAAGTTAAAAGAAAGAAATAAAGGAATTTTTTCCACAAGGTTAAAGTAAAATTGTTGAAAATTTACGGGAAGAGTTTTACAAATGGGAATTTAAATAAGCTGGTATAAAATACTGTCCCCTGGTCTTCAAGGTGTTGACTAAACTATACTTTCGCATAAATTATGATTCATTGTAACATCACGATATTTTGATAATTTCAAACAAAAGATATATGTTTAACTATTTCTAATATTCAGAATCTTGGATTAAGTCTGAACATATCCAAAATACAGGGATTGGAAATTAGACTTGGGGCTATCTATTCCCAAGGTAGTTGTCAAACCGAAAGAAAAGTAGCGAATATTCAGTAACTGATTCCAGCAATATGTGAATAGAAGAAAAAAAAATTTTTTTATTTAATCTTAGTACTTTATTCTCGAATTTTCTGGAATAACAATATAAAATAAACAGTAAAATTATAACGTTATTAAGGTACATATGTATAGTACTTTACAGTGTCACTTAAACAGTCTTAATTTTCTGTTCAGACTGACGTTTATATATATATATATATATATATATATATATATATATATATATATATATATATATATATATATATATATTACAAATCAATAACTTGAAAAATATTAGAGTTTATATTCTGAAAAATTTCTTTCTATTAAATAAGCTATTTAAGATTAAGTATAATACAAAATATAATTTTATTACTTTTTACGTGATAAACCCTTAGAATAATATGCAGATATTCAATACACGGATCGATTTTGTGATGATAAATATTATAAAGCTAAAAATATTATTCATCTTTAAACAAAACGTATCTAGACACACATCTAGTAATTCTATTACTGCAGCCTGTCATAAAAATCTATTGCCTTTGATCTAAACACAAAAAATTCTAAAATATCAACAAAATAGCTTTAAGTAGTTGACTTTTGATAAGCAGTTGACACTTTAAGAACGTTTTCTGTTTTTTATTTATTTATTTTTTATTATTTTTTTTTTTTTTGTGCGTGTGTCCTGTTCGTAATTTTTAAAGAGAGGGATAAGACAATGCATAGTATTGAATACCTCAATTAAATTATTTTTTGCGGGACTGTAGAATGAAAATTGCCAATTGAAATATATTTACACTCGAAATAATATTTTCCTGGAGAACACATATTTTTCTAGTAGCGGTTAAACACGAATCTGGTAGTGAGTACCTTAATGTTCTAATAATGAATCTTGGTAAAATTTTGCAAAAGGGTTGAAGTAAAAAATCCCTACAATTAGGAGGTTATATTTAATTAACGGAAGTTTCTCTATGTAGCATTCATATGTTAATATATATATATATATATATAAATATATATATGTGTGTGTGTGTGTGTGTGTCGAAACGTATATATAAAAAAAAAAAAAAAAAAAAAAAAAAAAACACTTCTGAAATTTTGCGATTTTAACTGGCACAATTACATGGCAGTGCATCTTTTTTTTTTTTTTTTTTTTTTTTTTTTTTTTAATTAAAATTTCATGCTTTAAGGAGACTCTTCATTTTTCAACCCGACATTCAAATCCAATGTAATCCTATAAGGAAATTTGTTATGCAAAGTACTCATTACTTAACGCTTTAATTTTTACACCAAACTCACATAATAAAAAAAAAAAAATAAAAAAATCGCAACTGTTAAAATTATTTCTGTTTTCCCAAAAATTATTATTATTATTTTTTTTCATTTTCAGTATTCAGTTTAAAGCAATAAATTGCAAAAAATAAACTCATTTTTTATCGAACCAAATTTGGACAGTGAACTTATCTTATAAATATCTTGAATGAGTTCGTTAACCAAGTCGCTCCTCCTTTTTGTTTTCAAGTGGCTGCCACCTGAACACTTCTAATCCACATTGCATAAAGCGTATTTAAGACCAGATTTGCTTGAATTTGGATGAAAATATAGACCACATAAGGGTCTCAACGAAAATTATTAATGAACTTTATCTGCTATTTTTAATAAGGTGCGGCGGATATCTTAAATTAAGCAGGGCCACTTGAAATCAGGCCACCACTTGATACTTCCGAAATAATACTTCAAATCGAACCAAATTTGAACAGTGAACTTATCTTATAAATATCTTGGAGGAGTTTGTTAACCAAGTTGCTCCGCCATTTTGTTTTCAAGTGGAGACCACTTGAAAATTTCAAGCTGACATTGTAAAAAGCATATTTTAAATTTGTTGGAGTTTTGATGTATACATAGACCATATAAGGGTCGCAACGAAGTTTATTAATGAACTTTATGCGCCACTTTTAAGAAAGTGCGGATGTAATAAACTAAGTGAGACAACTTGAAATTAGGCAACCACTTGAAAATTTATAATTCTGATAACTTTTTAAATTCTGATTCAGTTCGAACCAAAGTTGGACAGCAAACTTATCTTATAAATATCTTGGATGAGTTCTCTGGGCAACTTGGTCGGACATTTTGTTTCCAAGTAGCGGACACTTGAAATCATGCTGTCGCTTGAAAATGTGCCATTACGATAACTTTTAAAATACTAAACTGATTCAAACAAAAGTTGGATAGTGAATTTACGCTTCAAATATCTTGGATAAGTTCACTAGGTAATTTGCTCCGCCATATTATTTCCAAGTGGCGGATACTTGAAAATTTGTCATTATGATAACTTTTTTAATACTGAACCAATTCGTATGAAATTTGGGCCGTGGAATTATCATTCAAATATGTCAGATAATTTCGCTGGGCATATCACTCTTTTATTTATTTTTATTTTTTATTTATTTATTTATTTTTCAAGTGGTGGCCACTTGAAATTACAGTGCCATTTGAAAATTTCTTATCACGATAATTTTTGATATCCAGAATTAATTTGAACTAAAGTTGGATTGTGAATGTATCGTACAAATATTGTGGATGATTTCACTCGGTAAGTTGCTCCGCCATTTTGTTTCCAAGTTGCATCCACTTAGACTCCCACTTGAAAATTTGTCATAACAATAACTTTTGTAACACTGTACGGATTCGAACCAGATTTGGACAGTAAAGTCATGGTTCAAATATGTTGGATGAGTTTGTTGAGCAACTTGCTTCGTCATATTGTTTCCAAGTGGCGGCCACTTGAAAATTTGTTATCACGATAACTTTTGAAATACTTAATCAACCAAACCAAAGTTAAAAATGGATTCATCATTCAATTATCAATGATTTCGGTGGGCAAGTCTCTCCACAATTTTGTTTCCAAGTTGCAGCTACTTGAACCCTTCCACTTAAGAATTTATTATCGCGATAACTTTTGAAACTCTAAATTTATTCGAACCAAAGTTGGACAGTGGACTTATTTTACAAATATCTTGGATTAGTTCATTGAGCAAATTCCTCCGCTATTTTGATCCAAGTGGCGGCCACTTAGTGCCGACCACTTGAACATTTCAAATTCACATAAAAAAGTATTTCTCAACTGATTTGCTTAAAACTCCATATGTACATAACGGACATCAATATTTCTACCAAGTCCATTATTAATTTCCAACATTTTGTAACAAAATAGCTGTTACTTGATAAGAAAAAAGAAATCAACCTACCGTTCTGAATGAGCCGGAAGGACTTGTTTCTTTCTTTTTATTTATACAGTGCTTTGGAAGTCAATTACTGCATAGATGCCAACATTTTAATTTATTCCGGAGTATTTTTAGATCCCGCCTTTATTTCGCACCACTTAATTTATTGAAAATATTTCTCCAATATATAACTTCGAAAAAAAAAAAGAAAATATTACTCTTAAAAAATAAGTGGTGCGAAATAAAGGTGGGGCTAAAAATACTCAGTTACGAATTATGATTACAGTACGAAATTTCATAATTTCATCCTTTTTCATGGGCATTCAATGTTTTTTCTTTTTTTGAATAGACAGAATCCGTGAGAAATTTGGCATTGTTCAGGATATTTGTTAATTTAAAAAACTATAGATCCAATAGATAATCATTTACAAAATACTCAAACATTGCAAAATATTTGAACTTGGATCAAAGCATATGTTCACTTTTGGTGGTCCAAAAAATTTTAAATGCAGGACTCTACGATATTTTGAAGTATATAAAACTTTAATCCATACTCTTCCAGGCAAAAAAAAAAAAAAAAAATCGTGAGTTTTGAATGAGTGGAATAAACCTGAGAAATTTGGAGTTTAAACTACAAATATTCGATGTTTTAGACATTTTTATGTCCTGAACTAATAACAAGTAATTATATTTAAATTTAATTCATTTTTAGTGCATAAAAACTTATTACAGTAATTTTTTTTTAATTTATTTACTGAAATTCAAGCATAGCTGCCAACCTAATCCGGAGTAATGGTATTACCCGCTCCTTTTTCCACACCACTTAATTTTTATAGTAATTCTCTTTAAATGTATTTACGATTAAATAAGAAGAAAAATACACTAAAAATGACTGGTGTGCAATTAAAAAAAAAAAAGAAAAAAAAAAAAAAAAAAAAAGCAGAGGCGGGAGAGTATTAACAATCCTCCGGATTATTAATTAAGATAATCATTGGCAGCTCTGTCCAAGTAAGATTAAAAGCTAGGTAATTTTCGGTTATAGAAAATTTTAAAAATTCGCTCATTTACATTATTCATACCAACAAATTATCACTCTGCACCTGCCTTAAGTGATTTATATAACTTTTTAAATATCATAAAAATAAGTTATAAAAATAACACAAAGAAATTAAGTAATGTCAAGAATAAATAAAAAGTTGAAATTTATGAAAATTTTATCCTTAATATTTATAGAAATAATCAGTGAACGAGCTTCAAAACAATAACAAATGTGTGTTATTTGGTTGTTAAATCGTGGAAGCAATAATTTAATGGCTACATTAAATTAATACATAGAATATTATGCAGTTAATCATTATTAATTTGTTACAATTAGCCATTATTATTTAGCCCATTGCTATAGCTTTAATTTTGATTTAGGTAATGATATATTATTTTAACAATATCAGGCATTTGGAATACAGAAATGCAACTTCCCAAAATTCCCATGTTTTGGAAACTTTCAAAATTTCTTTCCCAAAAAACCCAGTTTATTCCCAGATTTGAACCTGTTTTTTTTTTTTTTTTTTTTTTTTTTTTTTTTTCACATATCATTTATCTAGCAACAATGTATCTTCACCATCCCTGCTGTCCTCAGATTCATTACAGTGATCACAGAATTCTAATTTTTTACATACCACTATATTTTATAATTTTTTTTTCTTTATATAATTGCAGAAATTCTACGAAATTCTTCCAATTAATAAATAAAATATGTTATTAAAAATAATGACATGAAAACAGTAGGAAGTTATACTACATCCTGTGCTTATCTAAAGTTTTATAAAACTCATTTTCTTCAGAACACTCTCAAAAGTATTTTACGCTATAATTACAATCCAAATAGTTTGTATTATTTGACTCGACTACATGATCTACAAAAATTATACAGTAAAAAATTATACATTAAAAATTCACATTAAAAAAGTTAAATGTATTTTATTTTAGTACTTAAACAACATTCGTCATATAAAATACTGGAGTCTGAGTTAATGGACAGTATAGATTGTTATTAAAGTCGAGATACAAATTATTAAATAGTGCCGACATCTAAATTAAAATAAATAAATTTTCTCCGATTAAAAATTCATTAAAATGGTACAGTCATTTGTATGTAAAAAAAAAAAAAAAAGATATAATATTCTGCATACAACGAATGGTGACTGCCTAGTAGCGAATCCCAAGGTGACTGTTTTAAGTTGCAGTTAATAGACCATTAACGACCCTCTTCACTTACCGTCGCCGGAAGCCTGAGTCAGTGTTATTCTATGGGGAAATTTTCTTTACAAATAACTTATTAACTGATATATATTTTTAAATTCTGTTTTCACATTCAGAAAATTCCCAACTGTTAAATAGACGGACCTTTTTTAAAAACGTATTTTTTTAATTTTTAATATTTTATTTCGAAATTGCAAAATGAAAAAAATTCACAAATTGAAAATTCGTATTTTGCAGCTTCAAAATAAAATATAAAAAATTAAAAAAATAATTTTTCAAAAAAGGTCCGTCAATTTAACAGTTGGGAATTTTCAGAATGTGAAAACAGAATTTAAAAATATGTATTAGTTAATAAGTTATTTGCAAAGAAAAATTTCCCATAGAATAACATTAGCTTCGGCTTCCGGTGGCGGTGAGGGAAGAGGGCCCTTAAGCAGACCTTTAACGAACAGAGCTTTTTACTACTGGGTAATAATGACATATCGCGCTACTAGTAGTAGACAATATTAAATGATCGTTTTTTGCCATTACAAAATTGAAATCTTAACCCAATAAATAAATTCTGCATACATATCTTAGATATATGAAAGCAGAGTGTACAAGAAATAAGCTCAAAATAAGCGCACGAAAAACGAACAAATGTCTTACTGTAAGAAATAAATGACGCAGAATAAAATGACCTAGACATATTTCATGCCTAATTTGGCTTATTAATTCTATTTTTAAGAAGTTAAAATTTTCAGTAAATTCATATCCCCAAAAAACTTGAATTATGATCGTTATTAATTTTTGTATGAAAAGAATAAGGATTATTAAAAACACGGATTTCGAAATTTACAGTTTATTCCTATATTACAAGTTTTCGAGTTATAGTACTAAATATTTTAACTGATATTGACATTAGAGGGAAGTCTTCTGTTATCAGATCTATTCTATGAATCAAAATTAAAAAATCTACTGGCAGCTATTTTCTTCTAACTCATAAATATGTTTAGAAAATATCAGTTCTATCACGGGATTTTTGTTTCCAAAATCACGATATATTCAAAGATACATACAGACACGTAATTCTCTCAAAACTTAGCCGGCATGTCTCAATAACCAGGGGTCGTACTTTCCGCGCTTTTTCAGGACACTCTCAGGAATAAAAAAAAATATATATTGCTACCACTATTTTTATGCAATATTATTTACCCTGTATAATCATGGCACAGTGCTACAAATATATCCACAAGTATCTCTGCATAAAATTAGTGGTGGCAAAGAAGGTGGGAATTTCTTTACTTTGAGAATGTCCTTAAAAAATGGTGGAGAGTACTAACCCTGCATTAACACCTTCTAGCATTGATTAAAATTTGAGGTATATTTTAATGACTTTTCTTTTCCGATTTGTTAAAATTGTAGGTGAAATTATATGAGATGAAAGAATTTGTTGATATGTTTCGTGGATTATCTAAATGCACTAGCATAATCAGAGCTTAGTAGTATATATTTTAGTAAAAAGCATTATTATTATTAGTATTCATGGCAGTAAAATTCATTGAGAAAACTGATGTTGACTGTATAGTTGAAAAAAAAAAAAAAAAAAAAAAAAAAAAAATATTTTTATAAAATTATTTTTATAAAATTTATTTTATATTTTATATGTTATATATATATATATATATATTATAAAATTTACTTATTTTTATAAAATTTTTATTTTACTTAAACAGTGAAAGCCGTTACAGTTCGCTGATTAAAAAATAAATAAATAAATAAATAATATTTCCATAGAAATTTTCCGGTAGCCGAAAGGTGCTAAATTGACAACTATGGTTGACTAACGAAAATATGAAATTTGTAAGGAACCATGTTAACTTCTAAAAACATGACAATTGTTTATTCCTGAAACATCAGTGGAGGCCTTTCTATTGAGACGTTTTTACATCTGTCTGTCCATGTGTACGTATGTTTATACTGTGATAGCAGTTACAAAAATTATTCGATTGACTTGAAGAATGGTACAAATGTTCATCAGTTACACAGAATATTTTGTACACTTTTTGGTGCATACTAATTCTATCTTCGTTGTTCGTGTTGATGGACATTTAAAATGATCTCGTATCATTACGGTCTGTCGGCAGAATTTCGTTTAAGAGTATTTTAACATGATTACACTGCATTCAACATATTATTAAAATACTAAAAATTATTTTTATTCTAGAAAAGTATATACTTAATAATTAATTTAAATGTTACAAAAGATAATTCCGATATCTCATGTAATCATCCAATTACTGTAAATTATACATAAATAATTGTGTGTTTCATGGAATTAACTGTGTAGTTTTTAGTGTATGTATATTGAATTTAACACATTAAAAGTTACATACGTCATTTCGATTTTTAAAAGTATGATTTATTTAGAAAATCGTGTACAGAGAATTAATAATCAGTTTACGGGTTTACTTAAGAAATTCTACTAAGGTATGCACAGGGATGGAACACGGGCGCAGAATTCATACCACTATCAATGTAAGAAAATTTTCTACTTCTTAAATCAACGATATTATAGGTAGAGAAATTTCTTCAACAGATTCCGGTGTGAATCCTACGCCCGTGTTCCATCCCTGTATGCATTATACGTGGTAACTAATAAACGTCTATTTTCAGTATATTATGATCATTGATAATTGAATAAAAGGTTGAGGGGACATTAGTCCTATTAGAAATGTATCTCTTTTTAAAATGAGTTAATCATATAAATATGTGTATACATATATACGTCTATCTATCTATTTATGTATCTATATGTATATATATTCACCACTTTCACTAAACAGGCACTCTCTCGCGGGTCGCCTTTTGCTTTATGACCCCACATTGTTTGGTGAAAATCGTGTCTTTAGGCAAATTATTCCACCCCTTACAGTTTGATCATTAATTTTGTTTATACTGTATATATTAATTTCAAACTATTAAAACTCATTTTCTGCAAACAATATTGCAGGAAACAGAGTTTTACAGGCAAAATAGAAGTAATGTTGCGAATTTGGTAAAGAGAGGTAAGATTGCAAAGAAAAGTGTGATTGCAAACCTGGTGACGAATTTGCGACTTGATGAAATAATTGGCAAAAAATGGTAGTTCAGTATTGCGAAAATTTGGAAGCTATAATTCTTGTATCGCCCGAATTCTTGAATTTGCCGGGTTGTTTTATTCGCTTCTAGCGCAGAACTGACTCGGAAGTTCACCAAATCATCTCTGAGATTATAAAAGCAGAAGCAT
Organism: Salticus scenicus; assembly: GCA_963930645.1. NCBI lineage: Eukaryota > Metazoa > Arthropoda > Arachnida > Araneae > Salticidae > Salticus > Salticus scenicus. The sequence goes on along the minus strand of OZ005650.1, from coordinate 163,793,828 downwards.
CTTTTCCGAGGGAATTTAGTAGTGCTCAGACGTTTGTTCTGAGCAATGTCTGTGACAGATTGCTGTATCTGTGCTTGTTCATTATGTCTGAATCAGCGATATAAATAATAGAAATGGGAGGTTGAGGAGCCTGATGATCTACATTTTAACACATTGTCATCGAGATGTTTCCCTATTTTGAACAGTAAGCCCCGCCTTTTGACATTCCTCTAAAACGTTATATTATTTATTCAAATGATTTTAGGTATTCGTGTTAAAATTATTCAAATTTTATTCTTAGTAATCGATTCTGTCAATGCCACTGGCATATATATATACACCAGCAGCATATAAAGTGTTAAACACAAACACGTAAAACCGTGTTTTTTTGTTTTTATAATTATAATATTTTTTTAGAGGAACTCCTGAAGGCGAGGCTTGTTTTTCATGAAAAACGTACACTGTAAAAAAATGTTGTAATTTTTCCTGCACTTTCTGCTGTAGTTTTTCAAGCACCTGTTCTTTCAAATAAAAATACAGCAGAAAATCTTGTAAAAATTTATTTCTTCCTCTCGTAACCAATAGCAACGGAACTTCCTTTGGACTTTAGACTAAAACATCTGCCCAGGAACATAACATCTGTCCTGTCTCTTTGTAGTAGATATTTTCTGTCTTAACTGTCGATGAGGCAAGCATAGAATGGTCCATGGAAAAGGTTTGTTGTTAATTTTTACAATATTAATATTTTGTGTTGATTAATTAAAATGAATTACTTTCAAATATATTAATTTGCGCAGAGATCCATTAGATCTTAGTTTGAAAATTTTTGAGTCATTTAAAATGAAAATAATTCAAAATTTTATATTTTCTTTCATTTTAAGAATATTAATTCCAGTTTAAATAACAAATTTCAGATAATTTAATTAAAGTAAAATGAAAATTGTTTTATTTCTTAATAACCCCTTTTGCAAACAAATCGTTTGCGATCCTTGAGAAAACTCCCGAATGATGACATAGCGAGGAATTCTATTAAAAAGGGAAATATATGAGATAATATGGTATTTTGAATCTCAAAATAGTTTTCTCTAACTTTTATTTATTTATTGTAATTTAATTAATTAATTTTCAAAATTGATATCTGCCATCGAACAGATATACTTATTTTGAAGCTGGATTTTATATTAAATTTATGTGCTATTTTATATTGTCTTACATTTAATGCTTCTTTGAATTTTTAATTTCTGTATAGCTCGAAATACCACCTTTTTTAAGGACATTTTCCAACTATTATTCAGTATCAATCATTTTTTGACTTATTTTATGATAAAAATTGTATTTAACCCGTTCATTCCCAACTTTTTCCATCCATAACACAATAAATCTTATATTTAGTGATAAATTTATTTCAAAGGTAATATATATATATATATATATATATAATAGGAGTAATAGCAGAGTATGAATTTATATAGATAACATAGCAACTAGAAATGTGTTTATTTATGTTTAATATAACCACTGATACCACTTATGATTTTAAGTGGTAACTTTTCAATGAATAAAAATATCAAAATTTTGGAAGAAATACAAATTATAAAAATTAAAATAAAGAATATTTCAAACAGTTAATTTACTTAAATTGCCTAAAAACAGGAAACTGATTCCAATATTATTATCGGAATAGAGAAAAATATACTTTCATTTATCAACAAGGATAGTGAACTCATCTAAAATATATATATTTTCGGTGGGAAAATGTATAGAAATTTTAATATTGTTTATTCTGAATCAGCGTGAGTGTTGGATGGAAAGAAAGAAAATCTGAATTGTTATGATTCCAATTGATATCACGGGGAATGAAAGGGTTAAATTTAGTGATGGAAAATGTGGATGAAAACGGTGGAGATTTTGAGCTCTGAATTTCTATTATAAAGAAAAGCATTAGGACGAGAAATCTATTTCTTTCAGTAAAATACAGCAATTGAAAACTATTTATCTTTTTTTCTTTTGGCACCAAGTAGAAAAATGTAAAACAAATTTTAAAAGGTTTATATAAGTAACCGTTGCCAATGAACGTAATTTTATATTTTAAGAAAAAGGCTGAGCTATTTTTACACTTATTCATTTATTTATTACCCTTTTGGAATATTTTAATCAAAAGAAAACTATCTTTTTTTCTTCTTCTTCTTACTGAATTCTTGAAAATTTTCGATCTTCTGGTTTTCGATGGATTTACACGTTTTCAGTCGTTCTGAACACGATTAGACCACGTCTAGAAAATCTCTCTCTTTATGTATGAGTGTGCATGTGTGTCAATGTGTATCAAAAATTTTATATACACCATACCTTACGAACGAATGAACAAAATTTAACCAAACATCATATTTAGTTGGACCTTGACTTAGCTTAGTTTTGATTACATTTAGTGATCATTCACTCAACAGGTTTCGCTGTCATACTATTTTTTTTTTTTTTTTTTTTTTTTTTTTTTTTTTTTTTAATGCGGCAGTGTAGGGCAAAATTTCGTATAAATGTACATAATGAGAATTATTTTTATTTTTCAATGTATTATGTATATATATACATATATATGATTGTGATAATCAGCAAGGAAAAGTTATTTGTGTATGGGCATCTCCCCCCTCCTTTCGAGAGAATAATTGCTCCCTTCTCCAGGAAGTATGTAATTTTTCAGTATGGATATATTTCAAAAGAACTGGTCAATACTCTTAAAACGAATAATTGGTTTAAAACAAATTTATTATTATTATTTTTCATAAAAATTCTTTTTGGAAAAAAAAAAAAAAAAAAAAAATATATATATATATATATATATATATATATATATATATATATACTGAGATGTCTTCATAAAATTGATTTTCTTTCGACATTAAGTGTTAAGCTTAGAAAATCCGTGCAACAGAGTTTTTTTTTTTTTTTTTTTTTGTGGAGTGAAGTACATAAATGTGGACACATACTTTCGAAGAGCTAAAATTATTACAGCGAAGTAGGGAAAGCGGTGAAGGTAGATTCGTAAAATTTTAAATTAAAGATTGGAACTATAAAAATAGTAATGCTATTAATGAATTCTTTGAGTGTAAAATCACGCAATTTTGTTAGGATCAGAATTTTAAGGGGAGCGAACAGGCTTCTCGGGGGGGGGGGGGGGGTTAAGACGTAGATATTTATATATTGTTTAAATGAAACAGTATTAATTTGATATTAAATATTAAACAGAGTAATTGTTACGACAGAAAAACAAAAATAAAAATTTGCGAATGTAAGATCAGCAAATACTGTACGAAAGGTTAAAAAAGGTCATCCACTCCCAACGTCCCAACCTAAACAATTATATCATTTATTGCCTCGAGCGCAGAAGTTTTTCTATCCAGGGCATTTGACGATAACCACTAACCACAGACACAGATGGTTTTAATCTATTGCACATAGTATTGATAAGACTGCTATAAATTATTTCCAAGTGTAAAATAACTGTCTATCATTAGATTTAATGCATTTTATTGCGCGTTTAATATAAATATATATATAAACTCGGCTTACAGAGTACTACTTTTTAATTTTTTTCACGTTTTAAGATATTAATAATGATAATAAGGACTTTAAATACTATTTCCTTTCTTTTCCTTTTCTTTCTTTCTTTATTTGTTTGTTAACTTATTTATTCTTTTTTCCCTCAATATAATACAATACCCATAAATAAATAGCATTTCCTTGTATTAAGCGTTAGTTAATAAAAATCTAATGGCATATTTTAGTAAGCATACACCTTAATTCTGAAATATGCGGATTTATTGGTAAATATTTAATTTTTTTGGAATCAGCAAAACAGTTCGATTTTTGACGTTTAAACACAGATATAATTCCATATTTTAGCAATGGGTGATAAAAATAAATACGTGTTCGAGTAATTAGCTGTAATTAAACATAAATTTTGTAAATCAAGAATATAACATATTTCGGCACACACACACACACACACACACACACACAAAAAAAAAAAAAAAAAAAAAAAAAAAATGAAAATTTAATCATTTTGATACACTATTGTCAAAAATCATTTGTTTTTACATTTAAATAAAAACAGTGATATTTTTAGTGAATGAATAAGATACCTGCCTATTCTTCTGATTACGAATGAAAGAGATTTTTTCTAACATGCCAAAAAATAACGATTTTACGTTTCATAATAGCCTTAGTGCGATAAATTTATATAAGAACTACTATAATTTTTATGAAATATTTCATTTTTCTAAAAAAAAAAAAAAAAAAAAAAATGAATCTGGGTATAAATGATAACACAGGTCGACATGTAAAATTTTGATTTAATAATTTTGGCTGATCTGTATGTTTTTGGTGCGTTGAAACCGAAAATGAAGCCAGTTTTTCTCTATCACGTATAGATTTTTGTCAATACAGGGTGCCTGCCTATACAATTTCTTCTATTACTCTTCTACCAATATAATTATATGGTAAGTTTTATAGTATGTTTCTATTATTAATTAATCATAGATACCTATTGTTGTAACTGCGAAGCACTAGTGCAACTTAAAAACATATCAACCAACCAACCAACCTGTTTTTATGATGGTATATGTAAGAAATTGTGTTGGTAAACACCCTGTATTGACAAAAATCTTTTCGTGATAGAGAAAAATGGGCTGCATTTTCGGTTTCATCATATCAAAAAACAAAGATCAGCTGAAATCATCGAATCAAATTTTGTCAACTTCATTTTTGTAGGCCTGTGTAATCTAATAAATCTAATAAAAATTTCTAATAATTTATTCTGCGTCTATCCGTGCACTGATTTAAACGTATCAGGAATAATGGCAGAATCTAACCTGTTTGTCTGCCTTTGAGACCCAGGTCCTTGGAGGAGTGCATTCCATGGAGGTTTTTCTGTGAGTTTCGGGGGCAATCACAGAGAACATTTTACAGGACTAGGTTGATGGATATGAACTATGTTTGAACCTAGTAGTCTAGTCTACAGACTTTTAGGACAAATTCGTTAAATTATATCTAGCTAGATATAAATTGAGGATTCTTTTTATTTATTTTAAATTGAGTAGATAAGCATTTGCTACTTCCAACACAAATATAATAATTTCTGTGCAAATTTATTTTATTTGAAAACAAAACTGTCAAGCATTAATGAAACTGTAATATTAAAGTAAAATCCTGATTTTAAATTTAGAAATTTTACAAAACAATCTTTCAACTTCTAACGGCATTAGTTTTCTATTTTGCTTTATAAGCAAGTACTTTTTGCTCCTATCTCATATAACACTGGAAATATATCTATCGTTATATTAATTATGAAATCAATTATTTCTTTATAAGAATTTTAACATGCATCACGGATAACATTCGACATTTTTTTTTCTTTTTTAACTACCCTTGTTTCTATTACAGAAATATTTATTATATATATATATTCCAAATTAATTGATATGGTAATTAGTGTTAGGAAATCTCATTTTTGTTATATATATTACATCAATATTATACATATTACATTATATGTATTATCAACAACAACAACTATACGAGATCGAGCTTCTCTCACCGTTAATCTCTTAGCTTTAAAAATAATAGCGGTTTCAGTAAAGTAGTTACCATCTAAAGCTGTAAATATAAATAGTACGAACTGATACAAAAGTTGGGGAAATGTGCGAATTTTATTGATTAACAACAAAAAAAAAAATTGCTTCAGTAATTAATTGCAATTAAACGTAAATTTTAACAAAGAAGAGTGAAATGCTTGTACATTTTTTTAATAGGTTGCAGAATTGATGCATATTTCGGGAAACAACTTCGAAAAATTGCGAATTTTATAGATGAGATTGGAGAAATAATTGTAAACTTTGGAAATTATTTACATTTTTAAACATAAATTTTGACATCTAACGACGAAATTATTCAGTACTTCAAACATAGGTTGTAAAATTATCACGTATTTCGTTTTTTTTTTTTTTTTTTTTAAGGTTGAACTTCCTTGTTTCTCAATAACATAACAGCCTATATCAGAAATTATTTGCATTATTAACCTGTAACGCTATAATAGTCAATTGGGACAAGTAGATGACTCTTATAATCCTGATAGGATTAAATGTAATAATTATATTCTTAAAAAAAAAAAAATATATATATATATATATATATATATATTATTGTTATGTATCAAAGCATTATTTTCATTATTTATTTATTTATTTATTTATATTTTTACTTTTTAAGATTAAGGTACAAGACTTCTTCATTGACAAGTGTTTTGGAAATTTCTTTGAAGGAACCTGTACATATACGGCCTAAAAAAAATTTCACGTTAATTTTTCTTTATAAATTTTCTTGCTTTAAATAAAACATTTTTAGATGCAATTGGTGTAAGAATAATTTCTTACTTTTATGTTGAATTTGGATACTTTGTTTTCTTCGTATGAGTCCTTTTGTTTTAAAGGGTTCATTATGTACAGTGGGTGAAAAAAGTATTAGAAATACTTGTAATTTTGACATTTTTTTCGATTTTCAAAAATAAATAAATAAAAATACTGGATGAAGTGGCATTAAACTCCAAACATGCAAAGAACATTTATAAACTACATTTTATACTGTCAAGTTAGTCACGAATGGAATTAGGGGACAAACTATAAACTGAAGAAAAGCATAAACATTCTTCATCACCTTATATTATAAATCTCTACAAATAACTTGTAACTTTAACACATTATTGCACTCTATATGTACAATGTACAATATTTGCATTTTTTTTTTTTTTTTAAATCGTACTATTATTAAGGAAGATATAACTTTTTTTCAAAAAGCATTAAATTATTTTTGACAAATATTTTGTTTATAACAAGAATGCATCTCAAAACATTGTTACAAAACTTGAAGAAATAGTACTCCAAAACACAAAATTAACATGGGTAGTATTCGCTACGATTTGACTATTTGAAGTTTTTTTTTTTTTTTTTTTTTTTTTTCCTTACTATGCATGGGCTAAAAGTAGATTTTTTTAATTACGCGGGTTAAAAGCTTGATACGTTATTGCTTAAAAGTTTAACAAGATTTGCAAACGATCAGTTTTTCAATTTAAAAACTTTTCTCTCAATATAATGTTTTCAAACATTGGGTGTTTAAAGAAGTGTATTTTCCTCATGTTTTTCTGTGAAGGTTGGTTTAAGACAACATTTAAAAGCAGGAACAAATTGAGCAAAATCTATAATGTTTGTGATCTCCCTGTATTATTAAATTTAAAGAAATGATCTGTAACTTTAGGATGTTTTATTTTAAACCAATTACAATTTGTGGATGAATTTGTGTGACGATAGCAAGTTAAATAACGAAGATATAAGCATTTATTTACTCAAAAATAAAAATAAATAAAAAATAAAATAAAATAAAATAAAAACTTTTGAAACAATATGCTGCAATTGAAATACAAATATTTTAAACGTCTCATTAAATGTGAGTCTTTTTATGAAAAACGTTTTCACTGCGCATGCGAAAGATTAAAAAAAAAAAAAAAATACGTAGGCTGAAAGCTAGATATTTGGACAACTTTTATCAAAAGTTCATTTGAATAGAGTAAAAAGTAAGAAAATTGTCGGCAAAAGAACGAGTTAGATTTTAGTTTTTTTTTTTTTTTTTTTTTTTTTTTTTTTTGAGTTGAAATTTGATAAGGACTTTTTTTACACGGCGCATGATTAATTTGAAGATTCAATTATTTCCATCTCTTTGTAAAAGTTCTTTTTTGTGGGAAAAACCCCTTATGATTTCGCAAATCTTAGTAAATAAACAAAAATAAGTTAGGTCTACAGGCTTATAAAAATTTTTTCACAAAAGAGTACTTTTGGAGAGTGGTTGAAATAACTGGATCTTCAAATTAATTGCACAAGACGGGGAAAACCCTTTGTTAAATTTCAACTCTAGAAAAATATCTAAAATCTAGCTAGTTCTTTTTGTTAAATTTTTACTCTGTTTATAAATGAACTTTTGACAAAGTTGCCCAATATATCTAGCATTCAACCCTGTGTAATAAAAATTTTTCTATCTTTCGCGCATGCACAATGGAAGCGTTTTTCATAAAAAAATGTTCATATTTCCTGAGATAGAAAGGTATTTGTATTCCAATTGCGGTATATTATTTCAAAAGTGTTGTTCAGATTATCTGAATGTAGGAGTAATTTTCGTTTAAAACTCTCTAGATCAGACCTGTCCAACCCAAAACACTTAGTGGGCCGCATTGGAAATCTATTTTATTCATTCGGGCAGCACTGTATGTACAATAATAAAAAAAAGCCCTCACCCCCCTCCTTTCCCGACTAATTTCGCCGTAAATTAGTGTAGAGACTTGCGGCTGGTGCCAATCAATTAGTAATAAGATCTAGTTTAGAACGGTTTAGTTAGATTTTGCTTAAGGGGTGTCTACATATTAAAACTGGCATCAACTTCATTTTTTTTCAAAGGCAACCCCCCAATTTCGACGAGCTTTTTGGATTACTTGGTACAAGTCAACTCAGAAAATGACATAGTTTATATGTTTCTATCAATTTTTCTCAGAGTTATAATTCGTTAAAATATGGAGATGCTAATGTTAAATGAATGCAATAAACATTAATTCATGTCTTCCCAAAAAATTAATAGATTAAAATTTCTTTTTTTTTTTTTTTTTTTTTTTTTTTTTTAACGTTATTATGAATTAATCCAAATATATTCCATGCATATTTTTGATTAAAAAAATTTTTTGAATTATGAAAATATTTAATAAAATCATATTTCAAAAAATTATGAGTTACGACCTGCCTTAATTTTTGCACGAATAGAATGGGCATCATTAAAAATATGGGTTACAGTTCATTCCTATTATTATTTTTCGAATATAGTGATATTTCAATTTTTATTGCTCTTAGCGGGCTGTCACTCGTTATCTTTTGTGTCATATACTACTTTGCTTGCTCATGATTATAATAGTTATTGAAGTAAGTTTAGACGTACACATCATTTCTTAATTAGCATTACTTTACATTATTTTATATTTAAAATTGTTATATTTATTTTCCGATTATTATCTGAATGGATACAATACTTTTCTGTGTGATATCTGAATTTTATTTTTTTAAATATAGAGATTTACCCTTGATAAATTTTTGCTTGTTGCTCGATGAAAACTTGATATAAAGAATATAAAATATACCTTTTTTCGAATCGCCTTGACCTCAGAAGTTCGAATACGTACTCAAAAATGGGTGTTACAATTCGGGAAATTAAAAAAAAAAAAAAAAAAAAAGGAAGAAGAAGAAGCTTGTACAAGTTTTAATATGTGCATGACACCCTAAACAAAATTTAGCAATTGAATAAAATACTAGATGTTATTACCAATCGTTAGGCATCAACTGCCGGTTTCTATGTTAATTTTCGGCGAAATTAGTCGGGGAAGGAAATTATTATTATTATTTTATGACTGTACATATTCATATGGAGAGTAATCTTTCGGGAATAGCAGAAGAGTTGATAACTATACAGTATGTATAGTAAATATATTGAAGAAAAAAAAAATAAAAAACAAGAAAGAAAAATAATGCAGTACGCATTGATTAGTAACACTTTCCAACTGTACGTAATTGTCGTATCGAATAACTTTTAATATTCTTTGCCTACATTATCACACAACAGACAGAATGACTGAAAAATATACAGATAGACTAATTGATTTTAAAATTACTTTTACGCATTTTGGAAAGTTTTAAAAAGACTTAACGCAAAAGAAAATGCAGTCATTAGATTATAATTACAGCTTTTGATCTCTCTGAATATTTTAGTGTAGCCCTGTAAATCAGAAAGTTAATCATATCATATTCTATACAAAATATTATTATTATTTTTTCCCCCCAGAGTTGTATCATTTGGATCCTTAATAGAACATATATCTGATTCTAAGTTTACTCATCCTGCTATGCTCAGGAGTGAAAAAGTGAAAATTACTGCTATGTTCTTAAATGATAATAAAAAGAGAGTAAATTAGCAGCATTGTGGCATTCCAAAAGAATAACATTTAACTATTCACTTACAGAAACGGATAAATTTTTTAGGTGACCAAGTGTGACACTGTAAAAAAATGACATTCATAACTACAGTAATACTTAATTGTATTTTAGATTGGGAATAATAAAGTTTAAATGATATATTTTAGAAAGAATTAAAATGGTAATTTTATAGAATTTTGTGAGATAGAATCAGTGTTACAAGTTTGGGGGCTTTTTTTTTTATTCAATTGCTACCACTAAATTTTAATTGTAACGGTTACCTAATCGCTTCGAAGATAAATCATCTATTATTTATATAAAATATCATTTCTCAAAATTATTGGTGATAGTTGAATAAAAAAAGTCCTCAATCTGGCAACACTGGGTAGAATTTTCTAGAAATTGGAAAATGATCAAAGGGTAATAAACAAGGAATAATTAAATAGGTAGGATTCCTGTCAGTGTAACGATAATTATATCCATTCGGAATAATTGGCATCAATTTTGTGATTAGGAATAACAAATGTGTCATCTAGAAAATTTGTCATTAAAATGTTAGGTTTACTGGAAAGTTCTGTCCTTTTGAATTAATAAAATGGAAATTTTTATTTAACAATTATCATCTTGAGAGTTACACAAGAATACCTTAAATGTTATCCAAGATAACTTTCCGATGTAAGTATTTTAATTAAAAAATGCAAAACTTTCCGGTAGACCTAACATATCTAATATTCACATTGGAAAAACATAACGTAAATTACTCCTAGCAGAATCATGTTTTCATAGAGAACCAAACATCTTTTCCCTATTCTGATCTTTATAATTTTGATGGCGCACCTACACTGCAGTTCCCCTGGTGTTCTTCCCAGGACATCCTTGAGATATCTTGAGAAATAAAGAACATTCCCTAGAGACATCACAAAGATGTACTGGGGGTGTATTGTTAGGGCATCTGCGCGAAAATACTTTATTCTTTTCATGACTTCGTCATAAACAGAATAAATAAATAAATAAATAAAAATAAAAAATATTTTGTGATCTCTGCAATTAAATATAAGACAGGGATCGCCACTATCACTTCTTCAATAACACTATTTTTATAAAGTAATGTCTGTAATATTCGACCAGAGATAACTGCTGTTGCAATGATAAAAATCATTGCAATTTTTTTTTTTTTTAATGAAAAAAAAAATTAAATTAAACATTGTACTTAAAAAGTAACTGTGTCAAACCCTGCATTTAAAAAAAAAAAAAAAAAAGACATTGAACAATTAATTATAGAAAGGATGCAGCAACCATGCAAAAAGTTGAACAAAAAATCGGAAGCAGTATTAAAAATTTATTATAGTTGGTTCAGAATTTAAATCTGTAACAATAAACATGAAGTAACAATAAACATGAAAAGCAAGCACGTCCAAGCAATAATAATAATAAGAAGAAGAAGAATTATTATTTATTATTATTATTATTATTGTCAAACAAAAAATTAAGTTACAAATACAATAAGAAAATAAATATTATATTTAAAAAAATATTTTTCAAAAATTATCCATGGCATTAAATTTTGAAGATATTTTAATCAGAGTACCTAAAATTTGACGAACAAAGCTAAAATGCTTCTTTAATCTTTAAACCATAATACAAAATCAACAGGTTTAACTCTCTATTGAGTGAGGAAAAGTGGAAAATACTACATTCCAAAAATAGTTTAAATTATTAGTCTATGTCTTCAGTTATACTTTTCTAAAGCTTTATTTCAGGCTTAACATGACTTTATAGAAGAAAAAAAAAAAAAAGAGAGAGAGAGACGTGGAGAGAAAGATGAAAAAGAAAGAAACCGATCTTTTCGTGTGTATTTTTTTTTTTTTTTTTTTTTTTTTTTTTTTTTTTACAACAGTGTTGTGAAATTTATAGCTCCGATAAGAACACCATCCTGTAAACTTTGCTACAAAATGTAGTGAATTTTTCAGAATTATAAAAAATGAAATCTTGTACAATTCTCAGCAAATGCTCAGAATCTGAAGCAGCAACTGAATTAAGATGACATGGCCCCTTTGACGGCATTATTGAATGCAGCACTCGTGCCTACTTTGTACGTCTGACGAAGGATCGTGAGTTCTTTCGACCCAAAAAACTGTTGCGAGTTTATTGCATTTTATGGTGTTTATCCAAAGTTCTATAATTATTATTGAAGTAAGTTTTATACAATAGCCTATATTTCCACTTAATGTTTTTAAACTGGACTATATTAGGTTTGTCTAATAAAATATATGTTCCGGAACCAATTCTTCTGGTTTTAATTTTTTTTTTTTTTTTTTTTTTTTTTTTGCAGAATTGAAATCTATAAATTATGTTTTCTCAGTCTGCAATTTTTCATGAATTAATAATCTTAAAATCTTCAAACAGCTAAAACTTTTTGAGATATTTAGGAACGAACTGGCAACTTTTTTGCATGTTTAAGGGAAACAATTTAAAAAGAATTACGTATGGGTTTTGAAATTTATTCATTAGTTAAAAAAAAAAAGCTTAAAAAGTGCTTGGTAAAATTTGAGAAGAAAGGGAGGGGGGGGGGAGGTGATTTTTCTTAATTTTTTTTTTAAAGATACTGCAAAAATTGATCCCCAATTCTTTTAAGTTCTATTAAACATCCATATACATTAAGTATATTCTTAAATATCTTTGGAAGTCTTAGATTTTGAAAATCATAAATTCATGAAAAAATGTAAACTGAGAAAACGCTATTTAAAGATTTCAAATCTGTAAAAACAGTCTATCAAAAACCATGAGAATTGTTGGCTGAATACATATTTTATTGAACAAACGAAATTTATAAATATTAAATGTAAATACAAACTTTTAAATAAAATATACTATTAATAACAGCATCTGATGAAGTTTACAGCAAAGTGCAGTAAATTTCACATCACTATTAAAAACACCAACTTTTAAAATTAACAGAAAAGTGCAGTAAATTTCACATCACTGTTAAAAACAGCATATTGTAAAATATACAGCAAATTGCAGTAAATTACACAGCACCGTTAAAAACAGCAACTTGGAAATTTTACAGCAAAGTGTAGTTAATTTTACAGCACCATAAAAGACAGCAACTTGTCAATTCTACAGCAAAGTGCAGTTAATTTTACAGCACCAAAAAAGACAGCAATTTGTAAATTTTACAGCAGAGTGCAGTTAATTTTACAGCACCAAAAAAGACAGCAATTTGTGAATTTTACAGCAAAGTGCAGTTAATTTTACAGCACCATAAATGACAGCAACTTGTGAATTTTACAGCAAAGTGCAGTTAATTTTACAGCACCATAAAAGACAGCAACTTGTGAATTTTACAGCAACTGTGCTGGCAGCCGCGGTGCCAGCAACTTTTGTTGTAAAATGCCGAAATTTTTTTTTACAGTGTAATTTTATGTGACCCGCAAGCAAAGAGTATTAAAAAATGAGTCCTCTTCAGTGAAAAAATAATTAATTATAAATGCAAGGTAATATAAAAAAAAATTTACAAAACCTATAAATTGGCAGTATAGAATAACAGATTAAGAGTTTGTTAAAAATACTATAACAGGGGTCGTACATCCACCTTTTTTTTAAGACACTCTCAAGGATGAAAATTTTCAAAATTTTTGTCACCACTAAATTCATATAAAAATCTTTATGCTATTTTTATAGTAATGTGTCGTGATTAAATAGGATAGAAGTTATTGCATAAAAATACTGGTAGCAATAGAGGCAAAAAATTCTCACCTCTGAGAGTGTCCTGAAAAACGGACTGAGAGTATGACCCCTAACTATAGCCGTTTAAATTAACCCCTTTGCGACCACTGACATAGATTTATGTCATTTGAAAATCTGTAACTGCGCCAGTGGGAGTTTCTTTTACAATTTATAAGTTACTATATTTATATATATATACATATATATTAGAACTTGTACTATCAAAATACCGTAGATAAAAATACTTTAATTAGAAAGCTTATAATTATAATGTATATTAATTTGTAACATAAATATGCATATAGATTATATTTCTTCTGAAATAACGTAATTTAAAAGAATAACACGCACAGGTGGAACTTACTATCTGGGAGACAGAAACGTGTGGTCGCGACAGTGTTGAATATCAGGGTGTCGACAGTCGAAATTTTTCCTTGGTATTTTTCTTTCGGAATTTTTAGTAGTTAGTTTGAACGATTAATTGAGTAAAAATTTATTATATAAATATACTGGTAGAAGACTTAAGGGAAATTTTCAACTGCCTACAACCTGAATGTACATAACAAAATGTAAACAAGGATAATGCAGTTAAAAATATGTTGAACAACTTTTATGTAATTCAATCTACACAAATAATATCAAAATTATCAAATTATAACTGTTGTTTTGATAGCTTTTTCCTGTCAATTTCGTATATTTTTTACATTACAATTTAGAATCAACGTGAAATCAGTGCCTACATTTTTTTCTCGTCTAAAAATTTATTCTTAAATACTGTTTCCACGTAAAACAATTACCATGTGTTTATGCAGTGTATGGTGTTTCATAATAAAAATGTTATTAACGAATATTTATGAATACTTAGATATGTATCTTATAAATTTATTAATGCAAATATTCATACGTATCTGATTTATAGAAAATTCAAAGATTTTTGAAATTTAGAATGGTCAGTAATCAGATTGACTCTTTCTCTTTTCTCATGTAATCCAGTGTGATTTCTGTTGATTTGTACTATAAGGATATCCAATAGAAAAATGAAGTTTTTTGCATAGAATTTATTTTTCAAGTTTAAATTTTTATGAAGCTCTTTTATTATTATCATTATTATTAAGCAGATTTTATAAAAGGTACCGAATTTTATTAATTTAATTATTATTATTATTATTATTTTTTTTTTTTTTAATTTTACATCGCATTTATACATGTCACAGAGTAATAATACTTAATGTAAAATTAAAAGACAGTCACCATATCTTTTGCGCATTCTCCACAGAAATTTAGTTAACAGAAAAAGTTACACACATTTTGAAGAAATATGCTGTAGATCTATAACGTCATTTGTTAACTAAAATTTTTGGTTTAAAACTAATTTTTCTAACATGCGGGTTATAAATTAAGAAAATACGATAAGTAATATAATAAAATTTTAGCGAGAAAACTTAGATAATTTATCATTGTACATTATGGAGAAAATCATAAATGTAATGTTTATTCACATGTTTTTAAAATAAATTAAATGATTCTTTTTTCAATTATATAATCTTTAGATAAATTATTCCTATTATCTGTATTTAAATGCATTTGGTAAGATTGACTGCAGAAAAGAATTTGCAAATAAATTAATTTATAGCCAATTGTAAAATGTTTTTCACGTTGATAATTTTCCCCGATTAACCAATGCAATTAAACACGCTGCAGTGCAAACAGCGCCAACTTCGCCAAATGACGAGATCCATCTCTTCTAGTAGGAACCTCCCTTCATTTTACCTAGGTGAGCGCTCCTCCTCTCAGGTAGGGGCGATCACGTGGTATACATGACGTCACTTCCCACTTGCGGGGAGGGAGGGAGTCGCTACATCAGTTCAGCCGCGTGGGAACAACAAAAGGTAGACACAAACGGCCAGGTAACACAACCGGCACAGGTAACACATTAATGTACTCTCTCCAGCTCTCTAAGCTCGCTCTCCATCGTCGCCAAATCTCTCTACTCCTTTTTCTCTCTGTGTTAATAAGTGGTTTCTAGTTTTTTGTACATGCGGACAGCTAGTCTCTGAATTAGTTTCGGATCTGAGATTTAATAATTATAATTTTGCGAGCTTGTTTCGCCGAGTCGTTCATCTTCAGGAAGCAGTCATTCCGGTGCGAGCGGTGGAGCCGAGGCGGCCGAGCGCTATGTCGACCGCGGTGTCCGAATCCTCGATGACCATAAGCCAAAGCATGGATTCAGTCAGCACCATCACAGAGGAAGAGGTAAGAATCTTCATCTTTTAAATCTTCCACTGAAAACTTAGTTAAAATTTTAGTTATATTACTCCACAGACCAGGAAACGCATTACTCTCCATGAAAAGAGAAATACAGACTATAAGTCTAGGAGAAATCTAATTCATTTACTCAGAAACTTCATTGTATTATTTTTATACACTAGAAATTTGAATAGCTAAACACCCATATTCGAATCATGTTACGTAAAAAACTCATGCCGCGTTTTCTCAACTAACGTTTATAAAAATACTACTATTCTGTTTCATCAGAAAATCTTAAAGCAAAATGAGATTTAGTTAAGAAACAATAATCCTTCAAAAATCCAGTTTTAATATATGTAAATTTGGTTTATTATATAACACATTCAAGTTGAAAAAATAAACGTTTACGATCGTTGTACGCTTCTCTTCTCTGTAAACTTTGTAAACTTAAATTTCCACATTCAGTTCTTGATTCCGAAACTATCAATTTTTCATTGAGAATAGGATTTTATTAATGTGGAAATCAGATTTATACTCATAACATTTACTGAGTATGCGTACTTTTTCATAAAACAGAGAACAGTTTCAGGTTTCGAGTTTAATTAAAAAATACCGACGTGTTTGATTTTTATAAAAAAAAAAAAAAAAAAAAAAAAAAAAACAGAAATTATAGACTTTTATATATGCGCTACTTTTTTTATTCTCTCTCTCTCTCTCTCTCTTTGAATTCTTTCTGTTCTTTTCTGTAGGATAGAGATGGTGATAATAATAATAATAATAATAAAATATATATTCTATTTATTATTTGCTATGGATTAGTGCATGAAACGTTTGTTAAAAAAATGAAAACTGAAATTTAAAATTATAAAATATTTTAATAAATATGATGCATTATTCCAGTTAATGACATACATTTTAAGATATTTCAACATATTCAAATAAATTAAGCCGTAAGGTAATGAAAAAAATTATCTATGTTTTAAAAATAATGATGACAGGAAATAACAACATAATTGAATGTTGAATAACTTTTTTAAATAAAGATAATTGGATTTTTTTTTTTTTTTTTTTTTCATAAATGTATTACCGTTTTTGTTATTTTTTAATAAAATTATGTCAAGTGAAAATTAAAATAAAATAAAATAATAATAATAATGCATTTTTAATTAAGAAATATTTCTTGTAGAATAGTTCTTTATAAAACATATTCATCGGAATAAAAGTTCGGAAAAAAAAAAATATTTAAGGAAAAGTAAATTTACAAATTTGTTTGTTTATTTTCTTAACAGAATAAATTTTATGTGAATATTTGCAAATGTAAACACCAGAAAAAAAATTAAAAACTAAAATGTAACAGATTTTCATTTTCGTGTTCCTTGAAAAATGTGATTATGTAATTTAAAGCCTGACAAAAGATAGATAAAAACTAAAGCAATGAATGTAAAACAAATTCATCTAAAATTGTATTTTTATATTTCTGCCTCTTTCTTTCTTTGGAGATGCAATCGTAGATAAGATACAATTTTCCTTAAAATAACACGTAAGTGTTTAAGAAAAAAAGTTTTTCGTTAAAATTCATCATCAAAAATAGAAATAATAATTAAAACGAATTTTAATATATTAAACGTAATAAATTAAAAGCTTTATTATTATTATTATATTAAAAAAAATATCCAATAAATTTATCTACATGAACTAAATCGAATAATACTCTTTAAACTGTTTTGTTTATATAATAATAATAATAATAATAATATATATATATATATATATATATATATATATATATAAAATAATATATTATGCGGCTAAATTGTTTATATAATAACCGTTCTAACATCATATGATTTTCCGTTTATGTAGTTAATCATCAGTTTTCTCGTTGATATTATTTAGATTTTTATAAATATATAAATAATGTGTCTATCGAAAAATAAAATTATAGTATTGTAATATAGTTTACACAAATTGAAATAAATTACATTCATTTCTGTAAACAAGATAATTTTTCATTTTTATCGCTTTTAAGTGATATTATTACCGTATTATTTTCTTTAAAATTTTAATTAATTTTGTTTTCTCCAAAATTAAAACTTAACGTTTTCGTAATAATTCTATTACAGTTTAAAATCGGCTTATTATACTTTTTAAAACAGCAGAATTAAATAAATCTGAAATAAAGAAAAATACGAAATTCTCCCAATAACCCTGAAAGCAGACTCGACTGCAATACCTGATTTCTTCAGTGCATTTAAAGTCACGGTGAAATTATCTCCCATCTGTTATTATCATTTTTACTATTATTCTCTAAAACTAGTTGATAATAATCCACCTATATTCTTTTTTTTTCTTATTATGGAATCTGGACAATTAAAATAATACATATTTTAACTAAAAATAATATATCATTTTGATTTATTTGAAGAGAAATTTTAGCTTAATTATTTTATAATTTAACATAAAATTAACTGAAATTTTAACTAACTGATTTTATATTACATAATAACTTGTGAATTGTGTAAACAAAATTTACTTTTCAGCTATAATACTTTAAAATATGTATTTTATAACATAAACAAATAAATTTATTTTCAATACATTTAAAAAATAAAATGAACAACTACGATAGATTTTGTTTAGTTATTATTAAATTTACTTATCAGTTATTTTATTGTTTCTTCTTCTCTTCACTATTTAATACAATATTTATCAGGATTTTTCCTACTTAATAATATATTTGATTAAATGTACTAAATGCTTTTTATTTGCATTCGTTTGAAAACAGTTGCTCGTTTAACTAGAAAATTTTTATAATTATTTTGCTACCGTATAAAACATGTTTACGCTTAAGAAAGCATATGTTTCGGTATTATTTTTACACATAAACAAATACGAAACGTTCTCTGTAACCCTGAAAAGAAACTTGACTGCTACGCTTGAATTATGCGTTGGGTATTATTAAAGTCATCTGAAAACTTGTTTCTTCTTTTAAGCTTCTTTTTCTTATTGCATAGAGTTAATACTGACGTTTATTGTAATTACAATTAATTCCAGAAACTTCTAGATTTTATTTTTATTCAATGAAAAACCTTTAAAACGTGATAACATGAGTCTAAAAAGAGAACGATCTTAAATTTGAAAATGAAGCGACAATTTAGACATATAAATATTCATTTAATTGTTGAATGTATGAATTGTATATAAAAATCGGATTAACGTTGCAGAAGAAATATGTCGACATTTAGAAAAAGTTTTTTTTTTTCTCCCTTTATGAAACTTTTATGATACATAAAGTGTTTCAAAATATTAAGATTTTTTTTTATTATTTCATTATTTACCTAAACACATAAATTATCACTTTGAAAGCTACATTATACAATTGATAAGCTTTATATTGGCAAAGGTTACGTAGGATTCTTTTATGACTTGATTTAACTATAAATTTAAGAATGACAATGAATAAAATGACTTTTGATAGTAAGGTTTTAAAATAATAGACAAAATATGTCACGAATTACATGTCACAACATAGTGATTTAACCCTTTCAGGGGCGGTGGTATATATTTTATACCACCTAATTTCAGTTCTCAACTGCAAAAATTCATCCCAGAAATTTTATATAAAAATTTTACTTTTTTACCTTATCTGAAAACATTCATTTATTACCTTTCTTCTAATCTTGATTTCAGACTCTGGTAGCATTTGATTTTAAATGAACTTAAATTCATTGTCCCTGAAGGGGTTGAAATACTAATATTTCAAATATATAAATGTAAAATTAGGACTAAAATACCTTTATTATTTTCCTTATAATAAATTAAATATCTTAATATTTACATATTATATGGTTTATAATATTACGGTCAAATAATGTATCTTGTTTTTAGAGTATGTTTGATTAAAATAAAATATCTATACATATACACTGCCTGTTGCACTATTTATAAAGAATTTTATAACTGAAAACATTCGTTTTAATTTTTCGTTTTGAATAATAATTAATGATTTAAAAATATAATTTTTTTAAACTCAAATAGTGATTCTAAAATAATAATTTGTATGAATCAAAATTTGAAATAATTTTTCTTTTCAATCAATGAATCAAAATTCTTCAATATTGTATCTTAACATCACTTATTCATTTATTAAAATAAATAAATAAATAAAAACTTTTTCTTTACCATTTTATTTATTTATTTATTTATTTATTGAATGCTTTTTAAAACATAATACCCTTTTTCAAATATACTATTGATATTGTTAATTAAAAGTTAAAAAAATTAATATAATTTTAATAATAATAATAAAGAAGAAGAAAAAAAAAATATTTTTTTATGATTTTGGATTGCACGATATATATAAGTTTAATTATGTAAGCTAAGTGTGCAGCAATTTTCTTTTCAAAAACATATTATTAATTACAATATTACAAAAGATTTTTGTCATTTATATTTTATTACTTACTAATTATATTTTATTACTTACTGACAATTTAACACCTATAATAATTTACGCATTTTTTTTTTATAGATTCTATTAAAATGGTACATAAACTCCTTCAAAATATCGAAAATTAGATTTATATGCTGATATGCAAATTACTTAGAAAATGATTTAAAAAATGATTTAGAAAATGATTTTACCTTGTAAAATGTAAAAAAAAAAAAAAAAGTTTTCTCTACGTGTAATATCAAATTGTTTAACGCATATGTTTAAAAATTTCTTTCTCGAGAAAATATTTTTATGAAGGAAATCAATTTAATTTAAATTAATTGAAATTAATTCATTTTAAATAATATGCTCTTTTTGAATTTTTCTACGTTTATGAATCAATTCCTTTTGAGAAAAATGTAATTTCAGCGAAAGAAAATTAATTAGTAATTATAAACTCCAATTTTGTCAAATTAAATAAGTTACAATTAGAAATTTTTATCATAGCATGAACATAATACAATCTTATATAAATAGAGGTAAAAATAATATGGTACTTTCAAAATGTTAATTTTCGCTGTTTAATTTATTTTAAATTACTCTGCTTTACAAATCGCAAATTTTACAAAAAATAAAAAAAATATTACGAGCTATAAATTTATATTTACAATTAATCGGCGCAGATAAATTTTGAATTTGCACATTCCCTTTTATAAAGTGTATCTTCGATAGATATAAAAATGTACATAAATTCCACTGCATACGTATTTTACATGAGACGGCATACGTTTTATTATTTTGTATGCATAGCAGGACTTTACTCACATCAAAAGCGATTTCCCTTCCGCTATCTAGAAAAACGGGGGGAACTATCTATTGTAATTCTATTACTTCCTGGATTTCCCTCTTAGATTTAATGCTAAGCTGACTTTTTTAACATTCAACTCATGTTCAAAAATAATTTGAGGTATAAATTTATAAACTCTATATGTGTAATAGTGTAAACTTTATAATGCATAATGATGTTAGGTCTATAAATAAATGTACATTATTAAAAGCAAAAGAAATATAGAATTAAAAGTAATAGTATGACTTACATCCTATACAGATTACAATTCCATTTTTTCCTAGAAATTATTTTGCTTTTCAAGAAAAAACTTATGAATTATTATCTTTTCTTTTATAAATTATATTGACGAAGCATTTATTTTAAATTATTGGTTTATTTGTTTGGATACAACTATTGAATACGTTTGGTAGAAAATATTTTTACGTTTCTATTTCAAATGATTTTAAATGAAAAATCCACTTTTTTTAAATTTAATTTTAGTAATATTCAGTTTTGTCTTATATTGTTCAGTATCATTTATTTCAATTATTTAATATTTTCTTTATTATTACTATTTTTAGTTTTACATGTTGTTTTAAAATTAATTTGAGAACGTTTCACATTTAAATTTTAATATAAAACAAAAACATTTTAATTAGATTATGTTTTTAAGTGTAATTTTACATAAAATTGTCCTTTATTCATTAAATTTAATTTTAAGGTAGCGGTTTTTAGTAACGTAATTTTTTTTATTTGTGAAAATTGTGTATTAATATCATTTTAACAATTATTTATCTCTTATATTTAAGATATGCGTTTAATAAAAATATATGTGCATATATGAACATTTATTTTATGTATACTTAAATCCGTTTAATAGTGACAAACGAGTTAAACGAAAGTTTTTAAAAAATTCACTAATTTTAAATTCGAACAAAACTGTAACAATGTGTTTCATGAAAGTAATCTTAATAATAACGACAATGCGATAAATAAAAATGTTGAAAATGTTTATAATCGGTCTTTTTTTCGTTTTGGGGTATACACTAGAAAGATAGCGTATTTTAATAATAAATAATTATTATCATCACAAATATTTTTTTAATTTATAAAAATAAATATTTATGTAATTTTATAATGAAATTTTTAATATATATATGTATATTTTACTTATATATTACTTATTTAAATTAAATGACTGCGCGCGTGATTCTAAAATTTCTTTAAGCAATCATACGACAATTTATAAATGCATGAATAATTTTAAACAAAATCTGTTATATTTATAAAAATAATAATATATTATAAATAGTTAAAAATGTATAATATAATAATTATAATTTAATATAGATGTATATAATATAAATAAGCTATTTTATATATAAATATTTTTTGATAATTGTCTTCGAATTGTGTAATTTTATAATAGCATTTTTAATTATATTTTTTATAATTTGTGTAATAAAACATTTACATTTTTTAAATAAGTAGATCTGTCTATGATATTGAAGTTTGACTAAGTAACCATACATCGATTTACATATGCACACACAATTAAAAACAAAATATATTATATTCATAAAAAATTATAATCTATTCAAATAATTAAAATGTTTTAGTCTATTAAAATAATAATAATCTATTAAATTTATTAAAAATATTTTATTAATATCTTACATTTATAAATTATTTTTGAACTATGTGTATTTATTTTAATAGAATTTTTTATATGTATTTTTTATTACATACTGTATTAAAACTTTCACTCAGTTTAAATTAAATAATTGTGTGCGTGCGATCAAAGTTTGATTATGAAATCCTACATCAATTTATATAGGCAGGAATAATTTTAAAGAAAATATATTATTTTTATTAAAAATGTATAATCCAATATAAATAGATAAATATATATATATGTATAACCTACTAAAATAATTACCGTATTTTCCGGGGTATAACGCGCAGGTCACATAAATAGGTTATACACCAGAAAATTTAATTTAGAAATAAAGCTATATTTGTAGGAACAAAAGCTTGTTAAAAATTACCTTTTACTGAAAATTTAAATTTCCCGTGTATAACTGATTTATCAAACTTGCGCTTTATACGCCGGAAAATACGATATAATAAATTATTATACTTATTAGAAAATATATTTAATCTATTACTTTTATAAAATGTTTTTAATTTTTTTTTCAAAGGTGTAGTTTTATAATAGCATTTTGTGATACATTTTTTATTACTTGCTGTATTACAGCTTCCACTTACTTTAAACTAAATAACTGTGCACACTGTTAAAATTTCTGCAAATTTAATGTAAATATTTATCCAGACTCTCTGTAAATTTACAGTAGTTCTTAGTTAAAAGTGAATGATCGAGATTCTCAGTCTTTATTCTGTATTTTTACCTAATTTTATTATTTAATTTTTTAATTAAAATGAGAAATGACTGTTTCTACTTTAGAAAAAGCATTCCAAGTCCGAAATATATTTTCAACAATAATTAATTAAGTTAATATTAGTTATTAAAATGAATGTATAAAATAAGTTTTTTAACATATCCGTTTATTTTTCTCTGTAATTTTACGTAAGACTTAAGATAATATATTACACAGAGTTTTCTGTTGAAATTTTCAACAGTGCATGTGAGATGAAAATCCGATTAATCAATTATATATCAAATTACAATGTATGCAAATATAATTTAAAAATAGATTTATTATATTTTAAAAATATTTTTATAATTGTTTTTAATTAAAATAGTAACCAATGTATGATGCTGTTATGCTAAATAACATTTTTCTTTTTGTATTACTTTTATAACTCATAAATTTTGAGCTACCACCTGGCTATTCAGACATAAAATTTATTCTAAAAGAGGAGGAGAAAAGTAAGGCTAGAGACAGGTGTATTTTTTGCAGGTGATGTTTCTCAGAATAGAAGTATACTTTCGTCATTATCAGTAAAATATCTTATTGCTTTCTCTCATAATTATTTTTATGAAGGCTAAGTTGAAAAATAATACGAGACTTCATGTAGTATCGGATGGAGAAACATTTTTATTTAGAAATCTTCTTTTAAACGGAAAGCGATAACTCAGTAATACTGGCCAGTATCGATGAAAGCTGGACTGGCCATATGTAATAAATGAAATATTTTACCAGTATGTTTGTAAAATTAATATTTATCTATAAATTAAATAACCATATATATATATATATAAGGGAGAGGGATTTTCATATTCCAGTACAGATGTTGGTCAGCATTAGCCAATATTGCAAATATTTACACGAAATGTTCAATTCTAAATGACAAACGTCATTGTCAGGCACTACCGGGCCAAGTTTTCCTAATACTGCTGTGATGATTAGAATATTTCAACAAGTAATATGATTTTTTTTTAATTTTTTTATCGTAACTTATTACTATAAATTATCGTAACTCCTTGTGTAATTTATATAAATATAACTAAAGAATAGTTTATTATGTTTTATCAAAAACAACCCACGCTTATAAATCACCTAAAATTTAGACTTTTATGAGAATCTTATCACTGAAATACAACAACCGTATAGATTTTATTCGGAATGGCTTTGATATTATGCTACTTACTTTTTTAAACATGAATTTATATAATAGAGCTAAAATATATTTTATTGTACTTATAACAGACAAATGTATATTTTCCCGATAGACGGATATTTTGATTAGATGTATATAACACAGCTTGGAACCGACTGCCGGAAGTTGTGCGTAGAATCATCGTGTAATGCCAGGTGTTCTTGGGCACATTCCCCCACGGTTTCGTTTGAGCAGCTTTTATTCGGGGTCACATGGCCCCCTTTTATCCTATCACCTGTTGTAGGACCCCTTCCACAACATATGGGTGCATTTGGCACAATCCTCAAAGTCTAAATCGAAATATTGCGGATTATTAAATATGTATCTAATACTCGTTGTTTTATACCCAGTGATAAGCTCGCTCATTCGTGATTTAAAAAAAAAAATCTTACAGTTATTGTTTAGAAAGATAATAAAATGAACTTATTAACTTATAAAATGCTTTCTATCTCTCTCTATATATATAATTTCAAGGATACGACCTTTTTTTTTTTACACAATAAATACAGAAGACATAAGGTTCAATATGACAGCTGTGTTTTGAACCATTTTTTAATCTGTCATATTTTTTTTTCTTGATATGTTATTTAAAGCTATCATTTTTCTACAACAATTATTTCTAAGTTTATTTCTTTTAACATACAGTATTTCAAATGGGAATGACCTTATATATACATTAATAATAATAATAATATTAATAATAATGAAATAGATTCTATTTAAATATATCCGATTTCGTTATTACAATAAATATATTAAAAGCACAAAACAAATTATCTAAATCATATATATATACAGACAGATAGATATTTAGATATATGGATATATTTTTCTTTTTCAAATGAATGTGGAAAAAGTATGTAATACTATGCTATTTCACTTAAATCCCTACTTATTGAACGAAAACGTTTGTATTTAGTGAAATTTTTTAATATTAATATAATGTATATATATTAGAAATTGTGAATGTATATGTTTTTTATAAATATTATATGTATGAATGTACTTTAGAATGTATATATTTCCGTACTCATATTATAAACCTCGAAATATTCAACTTTTTAATTGCTTTGCTATGCCGTGGTGTCTTTGATACCCCAAAGTAAAACTCAATATTCCAATTTCCATAACTACATATTAACCAAAAACAATTCATTCCAAGGCTAATCATAGATGTCTGAGTTCTTTTACGTTAAAACAGAAACTGGGAATTAACACCCCATATCCTAACACTCTGTGACATCCTTTGATTGAACTTCTTTCATGAAAAGACATTATTCAGATAGAGAGTTATCTTACTGGTTGTAACAGTACATTTTTGTTTCCGGATAAAGTTGTCTGCTTAACAAAAAACTGTTCTTAAACATTAGTATAACTGTATATGTAAACATCACAACGAATTAGTAGTTACTGTAATTTTTTTTTTCTTTCTCATTCCCAAAAAACATTAAATTATACTTTAAAATATAACTTAAGAATTTAAAGATACATAAAAAGTTTTATGATAATGATAGCTACACTGTAACATATTAGAAGAAGTAATAGGTTTCTAAGAAATATTCATATATTTTGTTAAATGATTTATATTGTTATGCAAAATTTCAGGGTCAAATCAGTTGACAACATGTTGATAAAAATTAGTTTGCACAGGCGGACTCTGGTCTGTTACCCATCATATGTTCGTTATCATAAACTTCTGATATATGGCAAAATGTATTCATGTTCAGATAAATTAATTTGGCCGATCCCTTGACACGGTCGCAGACTGGAATGTCTCACCTAGTAGGCTATCCATCATTCAATTCGAGTCAGTTTACTTATCCTATTTTGTGGCCTAATTTTATTAAGGTCAATTTCGTGTTTTAGTTTGCCTGCAGCTTCATGTTATTTCTAAGGCATGATCTCTATAATTTAAGTTTATATGAAACATTGTTCTGTTCTGCCATGTTAAGATAATCTTAAGTTCCAATTAACTTACTAAGTTTTTAAATTAAAATATTCATAGTTGATGATGTTCAAATAAACAATAATTTAAAAGAGGTCTGACTTATAAAATTAATCTTCATATGCTAAATTGTCTAAAGAAGATTAAAGTGTTAAACATAATTGAAAATCCTGAATAAGTTAAAAATATTTTTTGACTGCTAAAACACCCCGATAAAATGAAATAATGATTTAATAGTATGATGTTATTTTTAAAGTCACGTTTTCGTAAAAATTTTAACGTAAATTTTCTTTAATGATTTTAAAGATTTTTCTGCATTTCTATAAATTTCTTCTTGTAAGAAATTTTATATTACCATACCATATACAGTGTTGCCAGGTCTGACTTATTTTTTATTCAGTAATCACCAATAATTTTTAATTGTAAGGTTTGCCTAAACATTTTGAAGATAGATAGTCTATTATGTATATCAAATATCACTTCTCAAAATTATTGGTGATACTCAATAAAAAATCCCTCAGATCTGGCATTACTGATATTATTATTCAAACTACCATTCTTTGTTAAATATATATACATTGCAAAGTAAGATCATATAGTTTGTTTCAATTTTCTGTTTTATAACTACTTTTCTATGGATTTTTCTGTTTAACTGTGTGAAATCCATTGTGTTTGGAAATAATGAGAAATTCAGGGCGTAGTCCAGGTGATATAACAATTTTCACATTAAAAATGCCTATAATTCCCCATTCATATCCGAAATATGAATGTCTGAATTTAACACTACTGGAAATTAAAAGGCTATTACAAAAGAAAAAGCCAGTTCTGCTTGTCTAGACATCGAAGTATATTCAAACTTCCATTGTTACAGATATTTTTCTTTTAACGCTATATATTTTAATGTTTGACTAAAACTTTTTCAGTCATGCGAAATAAGATACAAAGTGCACTTCAATACAGCTTAAAAGCAGAAAAAAAATCCGAACATTTTCGTAAAAATTGTATAAAGAGAATTAAATATTAAAGGTATATATTGCAGGGTATTTTTTTAATCTAACGCAAGATGGAGAATATTACACTACTCATGATTCGGGTATAGATAATTAAACATTGAAGTGTTAAAATCTAAAACTCTGAAATATAAATACAAGAGACAATAGAACTGCTTGCAAAAAGTAAATAAAAAGTCGAAGTATACTGAAATAGGATGTGTGAAAAAAAGAAGCTTCTGTATATTTTTTTATTATTACTTTTTTAAATTGACAAAATTCGTTTCATAATATTTTTTATTGAACAGTCTTATCCGCAATTGACAGAATATAAAGTACATCTTTTCAAATTAAATATTCCCCAATTATCATATTGCTAATTTCATCATTGTCTAACCGATACAATTAAATCTGATTCTTTCTGAAGCACAATCCATCGCATTTCGCTGGGAACTTATTAAAAGACGATTGAGGTATTGGGAAAGAAAATTAAATTTTTCATAATCTCGAGGACGCAGACGATTATTTAAATTTTAAGATTTCAAAATGAATCAAAATTCTGTATTATCCGCGGGTTGTTAATTGCATAACTTATTAATAATGAAGATGGATTATGTTAAAGGAAGTTTATACCCTTAAGTGAAGAAAGATAAGTATTTAACAGTCATTTTTCTCAATTAATGAAGTGGAGATTAAAATTTAAGATTACGATTCTTAATAAAGCGAATAAAAGTTTAGAGATTTTATGTATATTATCTATAAATGGCAATGAAATGCAAAATACAAGTTATGGAAAACCAATTTTAGATATATTAAAGCAAAGCACCTTACTACAAAGTGTAATTTTCGTGGGTTATCAGCTTAAAAATAAAAACTAAATAAAAGTGTTTTTATGTATACAGATGCACTCATTTTATTAGAATAATAGGATTTTGGTTGGTTGGTTGGGATTAACGTCTAAATAGTACTGCGTAATATGTAATCGGAAATGGTCTGGGACGCACCCTTAAAGATGGGCCGTAGACATGTCATCACAATTTTGATCCTACACGACTTCCCTGCTTTGGTAACCCCCAGAGGTATAATTTGGATGGGAACATTGAGGACACTGCGTGCACTTCAAATTTTACGTGCACCAGCCGAAGCAAAATTGGGAATATTTAAGGTTTTGTATTTATTTTGTTATATTTTTAATGCATGCGATAATTCAGGACACATGATTTTACTTGTGCAGATAATTTATCATTATTCTTTTAACTGTAGTTTAAACAAACTTTTTTCACTTATTACCAAAATTTAAAAATTTATGACTTCGGTACGTCTATCTTTCTACGCCTCCATTTGATAAACATTTTTAGAACTCCATAAAACTCTTTTTAACTCGATTTGTCCTTTAAATTATAAATACTAAGTCTTAATTATTTTTCAATGACATTAGAAATTATATAAAATGCATAACACAACTGAAATGTACTACTCTCAGTTTGTCATAATGAATCGGAATAATTTTGTGTGACCCGGTAAATGAAACATTAATCTTAACTGAATTATTTTTCTACAGATACTATATTTTACTGCATCTGAAAATTATGTATTTTTGCAATTTTGCAAAATTATGTTGAAACGTGCTTATAATAATGTCTGTCTTAGACGGCAATGAATCCAAGTAATTTTGTGAGAATCTATTAAATCAACAAGTCGAATTATTTTTCTTTTAAATTTCGCATACAAAATAAATAAATAAATAAAAATAAAAACTAACACAAACAATTATAAATTTTCGTTTATTTTAAGAGTTTTAACCCATCTGTATATGTATTTATTTAGTTATTTGTAAATACAAATGAACAAGAATCTATAGAAATAATATAAAATATGCCTTTTAAAGATTAAAAAAAAAATCTCTAGCTTACTTTTAAATTTTCCTAAAACTATTGTTATTTTTTATGCGTTAATAACAATTATTCAATGAATGCTATACATATATATATATATATATATATATATATTATATATGTATATATATATATATATATATATATATATATATATATATATTGAAAACCTTTTAAAACATTGAATATATGAAAACAAGAAACATTGAAAAAGATAAAACAGAAAAATTCAAAAAGAGGTTGCGACTATCAAACATCCATAAATTGAAACATGCAAATTCATTACGTTTTCAAGGGTGTAGAATGAATGTTGCATGTAAAGTAGGTGTTATTTCTGTCTTGTTGTATGCAAATTGCTAAATATTTACAACAAGCTACACCCTATAACACCACCAAAAAAGAGAAAATTAAAGCTGAAAAGATATGTGAAAACCATATGAAAATCAAACATTTTGATTCATGTAGCATATTCAATATTATTAATGGAAATACTAATAAAAATAGTTAAATGAAATACTAGTAATAATTAATAAAACTAAAGTATAACATACATTACACATGAAAAACTTGTATAAGTAGCTTGCACCCTTGCACGTAAAACCATATATATATATATATATATATATATATATATATAATGTCAATTTAATAAAAAAGGTCTCAATAAACGTTTCATGTAATATATATTATGTAAGTTAATGTATATGTACAAAACACAAAAGGAAACGAATAGAGAAATATTAATATATATATATATATGTGTGTGTGTGTGTGTGTGTATCTTTAAATAAAGGTAATGCATTGTAGATTTTATTTCATAATAAATGACAATACATATTCAGTGGAAATTTGTTATGCTATGCTCAGTATTACATAAGAATACATCCATATATGCAACTGTCATGCAGGTAGTTGTGGATAATGAGACACTGAAATATTTAAATGGAATTATATAAAAATAAACTTGTAACTAGAACAGAAGTAATAAGCGTTAAAAATGTTAAAACATTTTTTTTTTTTTTTTTTTCTGAAAAGATATTTTAATATGCTCAATGAATATTGTCGAATCTCCCTTTCGTAAATTTTGAAAATAAATACTTATTGTGATAGGCAGAAAGTTTTCTTTTTCATTTTTATAGATAAAAATATTCGATAAAAAATATATTAATTTAATTTAATAATAATAATAAAAAAAAATACGTTGATGTAAGGCACTAATTTTGTCGATTTTAAAATAATAACAAGCCGAATGGCAATAAAAACAGTCTCATTTATCTCTTTTATGTAATTTGACACATATTAAATTAATAATGCTAAAAATTAAAAAATATGCTTTTATAAATGTTATGAATTAAAAAAAAAATTGATTAATTGTTTAGAAATATAAAAAGATCTTCCATAATAATGCTACTACTTTAAAATCAAATTAAATTCAGCAACAGAAAAATACACATTAAACAGTGAGCTCATTATTCTCGAATGAACAATTCCATCTTCAAATTACATAAAGTAGATAGAACGCATAATAAGAGACAAAACCCATAAGCGAAGCTAGTTATAAAAGTGTGCCTCTATGTTGCGATAATTATAAGCGCATTTATATTTTAGATTAACAAGCTATTTTTAGTCAAATCAATTCGCCCTATAAAATTGATTTAATCTATAAAATGCGTTAATCGTTAATATCTTACATATTACACTACAAAACTTCTTTTTTTTATATGTATAATCAAAATGTACAAGCATTACTTTAATCCTCCAAAAGGCAGAGGTAATCAAGATTTTGCCTTAATTTAAAACTTTCCGCGTCGTTTATCCTGTGATAAACTAAGAACCTTAATAACGTATGTATGGCAAGTAATTTTAAGAGATAATATCGATATTAATAGATTTGTAAGCGGTAGTTATTTACATTATTTATATGGGAAGACCGTAAAAATAAAATAAAACCTGTTGCAGATTTTTTTTTTATATATATGCTATTTAGAAGATGTAACTGCTGTAGTGAAATTAAATTTTGAAGAAATATTTTTTATTTGGCAACATATGCCATGACTTTATTTAAATTATTGTCAGACAAGGTTGAAATAAAATCCACAAGTTTTATTTAAAAAAAAAAAAAATCGATGAAACATTTTTTGAAGACACACACACATTTAACGTAACAAAAATAAACTTTTTTTTTTTTTTTTTTTTTTTACAAAAGAAAAAAAAAAGAAACTTTAGTTAAAAATTAGTTAAAAAAGTTTGACATGCCGTCCACGTTTCTTTTGTTCCATCTTGTTTCTTCAACACTTCACTGCTGCCATCATCTACAATACAAAATGAGTGCTTCTTCTTCTTCTTTTTTTTTTTTTTTTTTTCTAAGCAGAGCACGTCTGTCAATTATTTCGCTGTTTTGTTAAATATAATTAAGTAATAATTAATATTTAAAATATATACAATAAAACTCCCCCTATCAAATAACACGCTGAAACTAAAACAGTCGAGCGGTTTGTATCAAATCTGGTTTGCAGACGATTCATGAGATACGCTGAATTATTCTTTTAAAAAAGTTTTTAACTCAAAAATGTCTACCTGGTGGAACTTTGCAAGATAAAAAAAAAAAAAGAACTTCAAATGGAATGGAATCTTGAAATAAGAAAAATTGTCTGGAGTAAATATAGAGACTAATGTAATAATGAGATAGGGATAAGAGAAAACATGAGAGAGAGAGATCTACACCAAGCAGTAGATTAAAAATACTTAATTATGATAATATATTCTTATGTATTAAAATATAATATAATAAGGTACATAACAATAATACTAACACTATGCTATGTGATTAAGTTGATAACAAAATGTGCGTTTTTAATAATAATAATAATAACACGAATCCCTTGTAGAAATTAGATAGTATGCTCGGCTTTCTGGCTTACCCATGCTTTGTACCCAATTTAACTTTAAAATAACTCAAAAATAAATTTTTGAGTTTTCATAATCAATATACAATTCGAATTTTTTGTACTTAATTTTCGTTTATTTCTATATACATTGAATGCATTTAAAAAATTCGATAAGAGCATCTACAGTCGGCAGCAAATTTGTTGAAGCGCCAGCAATAATTTATATTTAAAAGATATGCATCTAATACTGTTTTGTTAAGTGTATACTTGTCGATTCCTGATCTTAGTATTTATGCTGATTTAAGTCTTTATGCTGTTTATAAAAAAGTAAGTTGAGGGCAAAAATTAGCGATCATTCTAAAAAAGAAGGGAAAAAAATGAAAAATGAAATGAAAAATGTGGATGTGGATGTGTGCTGTAATAACTTTGCTACCGACTTAATTCGGGATTCTTAATCACATGTTCACTGAGGGTGTTAAAGTACATTGTTAAGGACAAGTTTCATGATTTTATTAGTTATTAATAGTGTTTCAATAAGATTATTTGTTAAACAGCGTAAAATATACATGAAAGTTGTAAAGTAAAATGAGAAGTTTTACAAGACTGTTACGGATGAAAATTTTTCGATAGTTGTTTTAGATTCAAATAAATTTATGTGTGAGTTTTCTTTTTTTCAATATAGTGCTATGAAGATTTCTTGACAAACAGGATAAAAGAAAAAAAAATTGTAAAATAGTTCGAAAAGATATACATGCTGATTACCGAAAAATATATTTTACAACTGTTTTCTTAGAACCAAATACGCATATTATATGAGTTATCCTGTTTTCAAATTAATATTATTTTTTAAGCAGGATAAAAGAAAAACAATTAAAAGCTTGTAAAATAATACGAGAAATTTGACAAGCTAATTACCGAAGAATATCTTCCAACTGTTCTCTTAAACATTTATTATATATGTAATTCTTCCTGTTTTTAATACAGTGCTATGAATATAAGAGATATTATATCTAATTTTATTAGCTATAAATATCAGTTTCAAATGTCCATTTCACTTTTAACTCACATTTTTAGAAAGCTGGCGTATGCCCCACTTCCTTTTCTTTTCTTCATACTCATAGCAAAACTGAATATACGTTCCTTTAGAAAAATCTGAATTCGGAGTTGGGCAGTCTTTGACAATAACATGCTCATGGAAACGAGGACCATTTTTGAAGTCAGAGCTTCCTTCCGGTACTCACTAATTGAAATATGAAGGATCTTTGAGAGGTAGTAGTATCGTGCACTCACAGTACCAGTCTTCTTCATTTGGAAAAAGAGTTTCTAAGCAATCTGCCCTGTTTTTCCGTCTATGATTGCATTGGATTCACAAAGAAGTTCTATGTACACTAAAAGGTTTGCGGTCGGTTAACGATTG
This sequence comes from Salticus scenicus, assembly GCA_963930645.1. Classification (NCBI taxonomy): domain Eukaryota; kingdom Metazoa; phylum Arthropoda; class Arachnida; order Araneae; family Salticidae; genus Salticus; species Salticus scenicus. The sequence continues at coordinate 163,759,808 of OZ005650.1, read as the reverse complement.
TGAATTCAATTTTTATAGAATTATAAATTATAATAGGTTGGTTCGGATTTATATTAAAATATTCCATATACTTAGAGGATATATCTCGCAGTACAAAGATTATTAATGGCAAATGATGAAAAGTAATATACAATAATTCATTTAATATTTGTTGAATTATAAATTCTAACCAATTATTCTAAATTTGTATTTACATGCTATAAATATTTGCGTAGATATAAATGACAACAGTTTTTAATTGCACCTAAAGGTTATTATTATTATTATTATTATTATTATTATTATTATTGATAGTAAGATCATTTTTGAGGATTTATTACATTATTTACTAATTTGAAAATGAAGGGTCTTTTGGAGATAGTAGCTATAGGACACTCAATATAACAGCACTCTTCTGTTTGGCAAAGATGTTCTAAAACACCTGTCCTGTTTTTTCTCCTGTTACAGGATTGGCATCACAAAATGTTTTGCATATAGATACTTACAATTTTACTGTAGGTAACTGTTATAGATTTAACATTGATAAAATTATAAACAACGATAGCTTGTTTGAATGTATTAAAATACTTCAAATAATTAAAAATATATTAATAAAATTAAAGGTTTATTAATGACAAAAAATGGCAAGTAATTTATAAAAATTCATTAAACATGTAGAATTATAATAATCATTTCAAAATAATTGTTTCAAATCTTTATAAAATTATTATTAATATATAAATAGGTATCAATGAAAATTATTTTTTTATTTGTAGTTAAATGTGACTTATTTTATAATTAACGTACTTAGGGAAAAAAAAGGCCTTCTTTGAAATCGATGCTTCCTTGCAATACTCACTGTTTGAAATAAGAAAGGCCTTTGAGCATCGTGCACTCATTATATCTGTCTTATTTCATTAAAAAAAAAATAGTTTCAAAACAATCTGCATTGTTTGTTTTGCATTGTATTTACAAAAAAAAAAAAAATGTTTGCTTACACTAAAACACTTGAGGTAGGTTGGCGATTATGCACTAATATTTTCTATGAATGTTCCTCTAGATGAATGCCGATTATTTATTAAGACTGATTATAACTCGTGTTTACGAATTTTTCCTAGTAAACGAAAAAGTGGGCCATTTAGTATAGTAATTATTAAAATTAATTCTCAATTTAATTGCATTGATTTAAAATCTTGCAAATATATCAATAGTTTATCCAGTAAAACCTGAGGTGTTTTTAATCCAGGTTTTAAATAACTGATAGAACAATTTAATATATAATTATTAAAATTGTAAATTTAATTAAATGTAATTAAATGCAGTTAAATGTAAATGTATGATTAATGTACAAAATGTCATTAAGCATGTAAAACTAAAATAATCAATTTTCTTTCATGTGGTCAAAAAGCTATTTTACTCTACAATTCACCGCAATTCTCTAACTCGCAATTTTCTTGATTTAGCTTTAAATTCTAAAAATAAATGCCGTTCTTACGATGAGCTATTTGATTTCAAAAATTAAATAGAACGGGTTTTTCTTTACTAAAAAATTTCTGTTGATTTTTTAAGTAAACAATTATGCAATCTGTCATTCATATTTTATGTGGTATTAAAGGAACGGTAGATATTTAAAAATTCTTTTATAAATTGTCTTAAAATTACGAAATTCTGCGTACATGTGTATTAAAAGAAAACAATAACTAGTTGGCATAGGTGGACTCTGCTTAGTTTCTTATCATATATTTGTTCTCATAAATTTCTATAAAGGCATACTATATTCATGCCATAAAAAATGAATTTAACCGATTGATTAACACGGTGACAGACTGAAATGTCCCACCTAGTAGGCTACCCACCATTTAGTTCAACATCGTTAACTTATTCTGATTTGTTAATTAATTTTATTGGTTTCATATCTTACTTTTCCTGTAATTTCATACTATTTCCAATGCAGTAATAACCATAAAGAAAGCTTACCGTATTTTCAGGCGTATAACGCGCAGATTTGTTTAATCAGTTATACACCGGATATTTAACTTTACAGCATTTAACAAGCTTTTCTTTCTTACAAATATAGCTTTATTTGTAAATTAAATTTTCTGGTGTGTAACTCATTTATGTTACCGTCACTTTACACGCCGGAAAATACGGTATATAAAATATTTCTATATTTTGCTAGGTTAAGGAAAATTTAAACTGTGAATAACTTACGAAACTTCTAAATTAGAATATTAATAGTCAAAAAATCAAATTTCCAAATAACTTACGATTTTTTTTAATTAGAAAATTCATAGTCAATGATGTTCATTCCAGTATTTAAATGCTATTTTAAAAGTTGTGAGATAGTGGTTACGATGAAGATATACCTCAAAATGAATTTTTATACGAAATTTTGCTATATTCTTCTATGTTAAGAAATTCGTAAATTTAAAATAACTTACGAAGTTTCCAAATCATAATTTTTATTTTAAAGTTTCTCTGACATATTTACAGTAAATATATTAGTTTTAATGCAAGTTTAAGGGAAATTTTGCCCTATTTTTTCTGTTAAGAAAATTGTCAATTTCGAATAACGTACGAATTTTTTTAATTAGAATGGTGCAAATCAGTAGGATACTTGCCAGTGACATAAGGGAATTTCAAAACTGGTTCAGCCACTCTGCGATCATTTGTTCTACAGATATTGTGTACACAAACTTACAAACTAATAGACTAACACATTAACACTAACACACTAACACACAAATAACCCATTAACACACTAACATTCTAGAGACGGACACCATGTCAATTTTAGGTTTTTCGAATACTCAAACCTCAAAACGTGTAAAAAATAAAATAAATAAATTAATAAATTAAATTAAATTAAAACCGATGTCAAAAAATTTCACGATTGCCTAACTTCCCCATACCTACAGAATGATCGGGAACAAATAAGATTATTAACCCCTTAACGACCACGTAATTTTCAAGTAAACGGTACGAAAAGTGCCTATTTTTATTATTATTATTATTAAAAAAAAATGGTATAAAATAAAGTGTATGAACAATATATGTATTCATTTTTAATTTTTGGAATTTTTTTTAGTTTGAAATCAAGAAAATTTAATTTTGAAGAAAGAACAACAATCAGAGTTATTATGACTGAATGTTAATTTTCCAATAAGTAAAAAAAAAAAAAAAAAAAAAAAACATGTGTTTTAAACATTTAAAATTGTGTTTTAAACTCTAACTGAAGACAAGAAAAATATGGATGCGTAGATATATTTGTATAGCTAAAAGATACCTTTGCTATATTGATGAGAGACATAATCTAAAATCAGAAAGACTGATAGATATTAAAAAGTATTCCAATGAAATTAAAATCATGAGTTATACCATAGCCTCCATAGCATTCCGCGTGGCTTGGAAACTTAGCAACAGTTGAAGCGGTAGACAGCGTCACCTGGTACAGATTGCGTGACTTTTTTATTCAACTGTCACCAATAATTTTAAGAAGTGATATATAATATATATAATCGACGTTTCTTCGATTCTATTCGCCTTTTATATATATCATATCCCACTTTAAAGAAATTTTGGTGGCTGTTGAATAAAAAAGTCTGTACGCAATCTGTACCAGGTGGCTCTGTCTACCGCTTGAACTGCTGCCAAGTTTCCCAGACACGCGCAAGACATCTAGTTTAGGAGGCTATGGTTTTATATTGTTAATTTAAATAATTTTAAGTAAGTTTTAATGTATTTAATATTGTTATATTTTAATGCACATGTATTCAAAATTTTTTTAAGATGATAACATACTAAAGCGCATAATAATGCCTATTCTCGTTTAATTTCTTCAATAAAATAACAACATTAATAAAATTTTAATTTTAGCCTTATGTTATACGAAGAAAATATACCTTTCTAGAATCATTCGTATAAATGCAATCGATTACTTTGTATTTACATTAAAACATTTAAATTACTAGAAAACAGTTATTTATAGGGGTAATAATATAGAGGTTTCTAATAACAAATAAAAGCGAGTAATGTACAAATGTTGAAAATCAGTGTATGAATTTAATAAATGTTTAAGCAGATAGCAATTGAAAATATTTTTTAATTGCATCTAAAGACGAGATTTAATATTATTATTACTGTAAAATGGTGTAGCAATGTAAGAACTTATTTAAAATTTATATATTTTAATAAAATGGTTATTAGTAAGAATAAATCATTGACTGGCTGTATAATCTTTTAACAAACCAGTCGTTTTTATTATTATTGTTTAATTTATTGATTTAATACATTGGTCATTTTTATTATTTTTGTACTCTTTTTAAACTATATGATGCATTTCAGAAAGGGTAAAAATGATTGTATCAATATTTAGTCGAATAAAACGACAGACCGCTTAGTGCCTTACATTTAAATATTATAATTACATACTCAATATAAAAAATGTTAAAGGTTATGCGTACATATATTGTTATTTGAAAAATGAAATGCCAACATTAAAATCTGTTTATGGAGATAAACAGTTTGTCAATACATATTCTACGGCAGCCTTTTCCTTTCTATTTACTCTTATGTTATGGGGATAGTTCGTATTTCGTATTAATATTCCTAACAGAGATTCCTTTCCTTCTTTTTTCTTTTCTTTTCTTTGTTCTTTTTTTGTTTTGTTTGTTTGATGTATGATACAACGAATAGATTCATTCAAAGATATATATATATATATACATTTATTGCTTCTGATGTACGTAAAGTTACCAGATTTTTGCTATTTTCTCGATACTTAGTTATTGACTTATTAAATCTAGCATTACTTTGATTAGAGTAACATGACTGTTTTTCCCATAATAGAACATACTAGAAAAGTAAAGAAAATATAATCTTTTATTTTTATAAAACTTCTTTTAGATATAAAAAAAATATATGTTTTAAATTCTCATTATATATATATATATATATAATATATATACATATATATATATATATATATATATATATATATATATACATACATACATATATATATATATATATATATATATATATGAATGTGTGCATGTCTATTAAACATGAATACAGTGCATTACGTTAGTTCGAATAAATCAACCTTTTTTCGTGATAAACAAAAGAGAAATATATTAAGTTAAATTTACATAAAGTAACATTGCTATTTAATTTGGTATTGTAAACAATAACGCTCTGTGGATTCATAATTGTTAAAAGAAAATCTTTAAAAAAATATTGTCAATTTTTCATGTATTTGATCTCATCTGCTTTGTATTTTTCATCGTGGTTATTGCTGACATAATACAAAGATTTATAATTTTTTTGATCACTTAAAAAATTTTTACTTAATTTTTATCAGACTTTTACTAAACGTTGTGTTATTTTAGAATTAGATATATACGAATTTTCGGTATTATAGATTTATATTTAAAAGATATCATCATCAATAGCTTTAAGAAAAATAATTTGATAGTTCATAATTTTGTTTAGATTTATGCCAAAGGTCACTATTTTATTCTAATTTCATCAGTTTGTTTTTAAATTCCTTCTAAAGTTACTTTTAAGCCTAATAATAGTAATTTTTATGTTAATAAATGACAAAAATCTGTAGTGTTTGATCACTACGTCAAAAATAGACAGTATAAATCATATAATTCGGACTTAGATACTGAAGATTTTGATATTTTTGTATGTGTTTTTATCTTAAGATTATCGTGCCATTGCTATTTGCATTTGTTAAAATACTCTTATAACTTCAAAATTATTGTTACAATAAGTTACAGTTTGAATAATTCGGTCAAGTTTCGTCCGAGCTAGTGTGTAATTCTGTAACATTATTTATTGATATAAATTTTAAATTTGGACTAGATTTTTCTCGAAAAGTTTTCCAAAAAAGTATTTTTCTATATTTTTATTTAAAACATAAAATCTGGAAGTTCTGTCGGTATCATAAATTGTTTATTTAAAAAAAAAATCTAAATTGTATAGGAAAAGAATCATTATATTAACTTTAACTTACATTTGGAAAACAACCGAAAAACTTTGTTTTCTACATTTGGTGCACATACTTTGATTGTTTGATTATTCTTTTTTTTTCCGCTATTGATCTTGTATGTGGTTCGATACTCTCGTTCTTCCATATGGAATTCTGTTTCAATTTGTTTAAGAACGAACTGTGAATAAAATTTTACTTCTTAGTTTTTGATTTCTGTCAGTTGAATTGTACTTTAAATTTTCTTAGTAACTGAACACTTATGCTGTAACTAACATTTTTCTGTTACACTGTCATCTTTTTTTTTTTTTTTTTTTTTGTAATTTTCCCTTTTTCTTCTTTAATTTTTTATTTTTGCTATGTTATATATATATATATGTCTGTAAGCATCATTCTCTCAATGAAAGGATTCACGAGTGTGAGCATAATAAAATTAATATTAGTTTTGTAATTATACATAAAATTAAAAAAATAAATAAATTACTCTAAGCTCAAAGGAGAGAATGAGGCTATTATCTTAGCACTTACCAAATCTGATTCCTCTCCAGTTGTTTAATTTTGTTAAATTGTTCTCTCCACTCTGAAAACTCTTCTAAGATGCCTGAAAACTGTTTTACAGTCAAGTAAAAAATGCTTAGTAAATATGCATAGTTTCTACCTATATAGTAGTATTTTCTACGTGGAACATCTTAAATCTTAATGTGTGAGAACACTTTTTGCATAATAAAAACTAAGCACGAAGACAAAATAAATAAATAATAATAAAATTAAATAAATAAAATAATACATTGTGTGTTTATTTTAAAAGACGAAGTCAGGTAAGGAAAATATGAGCATTTCAGTAAAAAATATGTCTTGCATTGAAAAGTGGTAACGATTGCACATATGAAAGAATGATATACGTTTGAACCACGAATTAGGTTTACAGTTATTTTATTTAACTTTCGTTAACCTTTTAGGTGGTAAAAGGTTAACGCTTTTGCTCCTGCTGCGGGAACTATTTTTTAAGATTTTTTTTTTCTCTGCAAGGAAGTAAGTTAAATATATATTTTATTTTTAACATTAAATATTGAAGCGCCCAGTTTCGTTGGTAATATTTTCAAAAAGTTTGTAATGTAACTTTTTTTAAAAAATTATTTAATCGAATTAGTTAATCGAAGATGTTTGCTTTTATGCAAACATCAGTAAAAAAAAAAAAAAAAAAAAAAAAAAAAACCGGAAAATATAACTCGTTTGAGTGCAGGGATTTAAAACAATGAATATGAAATAAAACATTTCTTTTTTTTTTTTTTATTTTTATTTTTTTTTTAAATTATAACAAACAGGGGTCAAGAAAACTAATTTAAAGGAATTTGCAGTTTTTCAACATTTGTTCTACTCCAATTAGGTGTCAAATCTCAAATTTTTGAAAAATATCATATCTTCTAACAAAATAATTTTTTTTAATTACCGTATTTTCAGACATATAACTCGCAGGTAACATAAATGAGTTACACACCATATAATTTAATTTACAAATAAGCTATATTTGTAAGAAACAAAAGTTTGTTAAAATACAGCTTCTGCTGTAAAGTTAAATTCCAGTGTATAACTAATTAAACAAACCTGTGCGTTATACGCCGGAAAATACAGTATTTAAACTACATATGATTAAAAATGCACATTAAAACCCAAAATATCAAAAATTTTCAGTGGTATTCATATAGCAGTGTTTAATGGATTAATGTGTTCTTTAATACCTTATTAAAATAAATCCATTGTTTTCTCTGCAACTGCATAGTATTCCAAATTATTTTTACGAAACTTTATACTTTAGTACAGCTCTTCTCTTTTTTAAGTCTTAAATTAAACAAATACACAAACACATTTATGTAGACCAATATAATAATAATTATCCTTTCAAACCAGTAATACAATGCTTAATACTAATACATTAGAAAGTTTCTGAATACAGTTCAAAATGCATGTTCTGAAAAGTATGGAAACCTTTTGACATTTACAATTGCACAAAAGGAGTTTATCCGTGTAAAATGTCGATGTCAGCACATAAGGAACACTGATACATAACGTTAAATCAGAAAACAGAGAAAGTTATCCCGAATAAGCTGCAAATTCAACATCAAAATCAAACGAAGATCGATTGCGAATATAGTAAGATTTCTATTTCGGTTTCTAATGTTATATAATTAGAATGATTTAAAACACTAATAATAATAATTTTCTGGAAGTGAATAAAAAGCGGTTTTTTAAAAAATGTGTAAAAAATGCTTGATCAAATTGAATATAATTTTTTATTTAACACTTTCACATATTTACTTTCTTCTGTGTTCATAACAAGGAAGTATTAGGTTCGTAAAAAATGTATGCGTTACAAAAATTTTCTGGCAGCTTTATCTCAAGAACTAACGTACAAAATTTCATTAAAGAATTACATGTCGCTCCATTTTGACACATATTGGTGTCTATCGACAATTCATGCCTATCACTCAACAGATCATTGTTTCGTCCCGTTTTCTATTCCATATTATGTATATGGCGGCATAGGACAACATTTTTTATAAATATACACAATAACTATTATTTCCAATGTATCATTTGGATATTTAAATATATATATATATATATTATAACAATAATCAATCAGAATAAAATTTATGTTAATGTAGGAACATCGATGTTTCACTCATGGAGGGAGGGGGGGAGGAGAAAATTAACCCTTTTTTTTTTTTTAAGCAATTTTTTGCCTTTTTAGTAGAAAAAAATCATTTATATACATTTTTTTTCTTAAATTATTGTGGCAGTTTAATTTAAATGAGCGCAATTTCAAGGCTGTAGCTAAGGGGTGGCTTCGGAATTTTGAGATTTGTCAAAAACTTTGGAGTTATGCTCCTTTTTTGACACTAAACATTATGTACACAAGTTTGAACGCTTTCCGATGTTTTACATGAGTATTTTTTAAAAACTCGACATTACCTTTAAATCAAGGGGTTGAGCTGTATATTTGTAATTATTTGAAACAAAACTACTATTTTTTTTCATTGCCCCTCGCTCCCTGTAAAATGCAATTTTTTAAATGTCGCCTATGGGAGACGAAATAGACTTTCGCTTGGCATAAAATTAACATTTTTCTGACATAAAAATCGCTTGCACTGACCATGGAAAATAATTTGATTAATAATAATTTGATAAGTAATAATTTTATTGAATAATTTCCACTGAATGAATTTGTATAGTAAAATATAGAGGAAAGTTTTGTGAAGGTCACAACCTACAAATATTGCATTATGTCTACTTCTAGATCTAAACTAGAAACTGATTTAAAACTCTCTCTTATTAAATATTCCATGAAAATTTAGATTTTATGAAAAATAAGAATATTTATGCAATGTACGTATAGAGCTTTATTACTTAAGCCGTCTTTTTATACTTAAAATAGGACTAATGCATTGATTTAGTCTGTATTAAACATGTTAAAAAATCTTTCAATTAAAAATTTAAAAGAAAGAAGATTAAAGAAAAAAAAAATCGAGATCTTTTCTAAATTTTTTTAATGCTTTTTATTTGAAGTTTCTAAAAAACTATCCTATTCTTTTGCTACTTGAATCAGTTAAAAAGCTCTTTTTTACTTTTCTTTTTTTATTTCTTTACTTAAAAAAAAAAAAAAAAAAAAAAGACAAATAATTAAGACATTAATACTCTATTATATCAATACCAGCTTTTTATATTGAACTATTTTAGAAAAGGTATTTACTTTTAGATTTTTTTAAACCATATTTATTTAGTAAATTTTTAAATTTTATTTCGCAATTTTAATGCAGTATAATTTCTTAACTTTTTATTTTTGTAATACACATTTCTTATGCTGACTTTTCAAAACCTTTTGGGTTAAAAAACTGTTTATGGATATATTTTTTTAAGCAATCATAAATTATACAAATATACAAGTTTCGATTGTATGAATAATTTTTGTTCAGGCTGAAAAAAAATATTACACTTCAACTTATAAAACAATTATTCACAATATTTATTTTAGGGTGTAGAAAAAGTATTTTACACAATTATTTTATTATGATTATTAGTATCTTTATACGATAACAAATCATTTTGCTCAATGTTTTTTCTTTTACTTTTGTGACTTTAATAACTGTTAAAAGTTTTTTTTTTAAATCTGAATCATCTATGTGAATTTATCTAAACACACAAACATATATATATATATATATATATTTAACATTGTCTGAGCCAGCGTTAATTAGAAATACAATTTTTGAATTGCGAAATTTTAGTTCAAAAAAAAAAAAAAAAAAAAAATGGTAAGAGCAACATTCCTTTAGAAACATTTTAAAATTCCGAAAATAGTGTTCCAGTTAAATATTAGCATACTTAAAAATAACGCTATTTTTTTTATCTATTAACGAAGCAGATATTCACTGTTTACAAGCGTCTTGCGAGACATAAATTTGAAATATTTTTCAAACAGTTTTCAAATAAGTTCTCATTCGTTATTCGAAATTACGAACACAGAAATTTATATTTTAATGAAAATTCATTAATGTACTGTTGGTTTAAGAGATCGTAATGAGGTTTTGATCCAGTTGATAATGTGAGCATACTTAAAAACAAATTTGTTTTAAGAAATAGATTACTTTATTATTTTTAGACGCTGCGAGTCGAGTGAAAAGAAAAATAGAAAAATAGAAATAGCAAAATAACAAGTACCTCGTGATTGTAATTTTACTTATCCTGTACAAAGCATTTTGTATGCAACTAAAATGCAGAATGAATCGAAAATTTGCAATTAAACAATTCAAAGAATAAATAATTTCGGGAAAAAAAATGTTCTTTTTTTTTTTTTTTTAAATTATGGGTGCACTATGACTAAAATACTTGAAAAGGTAGGCAATAAATCACAGTAGGCTATTTTAATATTTTCAAGAGTAATGGCGTTTTAAATAGTTATTTTTACATTTTGATGTCTTATGACTGTATGAAAAATGATAATTGTTTCACTGCAAGTGAAGAAGCAAGCAGTCTGATTTGCATGCCTTTAATCATAGTTGCCGACATTTTAATTTATTCCAGAGCATTTTTAGCTCCGCGTTTAATGCGCACCACTTTATTTATAGAGTATTTTTCTCCAATTTATAACTACTATAAAATAAGAAAAAATTACTCTTAAGAAATGTGGTATGAAATAAAGGTGGGGCTAAAATTGCTCCGAAATAAATTAAAATGTTGGCATCTCTGCTATAATTGATAAATTGGGCGTGAATTTTGGATATAAAAAGGAGCGATCAAGTGAAGTTATTGGAACATTTAAAGTAGAGTTTAATTAGGGAATGTTTCAACTTTGACTAACCTGAAGGACCGTATAATTTTGCATATGCTGGACAAACCACTGTCGATCAGCTGTGCTCGTCTATACGTTAGTCAGTATTTTAGGTTTTTTTTTAGTTAAACTGTTAGTTAAGATTTTTAATTATGTAGTGTATGTAGACATTAATTGAAGACGGTATCATTTAATGCATTTATTTTATTTGTTTCTTTTTCTTTTTCTTTTTTTAATTAGGCCTTTTCGGCACGCCAGGGAATTTTATTTATTTATTTATCCCCCCTAGACCTGCTAACTATGCTAGTTTATCCGTAATGGTATTAAGCCCCGCCTTTTTTTTCACACCGGAATAGTTGTAGAGCAATAGTCTTCTTATTTAATCATGAGAACATATTGCTGAACATTACTCTACAACAATTCTGGTGTGAAAAAAGGGCGGGGCCTAATTCCATTACGGATAAACTAGCATAGTTAGCAGGTCTACCCCCACCCCCCATTATTAATTATTTATATCCTAACGAATTTATTGCATAGCAGCTTTATTGGAATTGATACTCTAAAATGATATTAATGTAATTATTAGCCTAAAATAATTTCTCAGCGGTTTTCAATTATTTATTTTTCTGTATTTAAAGAGATTAAAAAATTATTCCATTGCTGTTGTTGCTTTTTCCCATCGCATTCATGTCTAAGCCTTTCGCCTGCTGAAAGGTTGTTTTTTATGATTTTGAATCAAAACATTTCTTGAATTTTTGGTACTTTTTATTGCAACTGCTATTTTCTATGCAAATTATTAACATGTAATAGTAATAATAATAATAATAATAATAATGTGAAATGATGAAATAATTGAAAAAAAAAAAAGTGAAATGTGAAAAAATATGAATTTATGTAAAAACAAATATATGTTACAGCATTTAAACTGTTTAGTTTATTTATTTTATCTTTTACTACTGTGAATAAAACGAAAAAAGCAGTTATAAAATACATCATCACACCTTTGAACTAAAACATTATTATTTTTATTTGTTATTAAATACTAAATTTTCATTGAAAATTCTGACGAAACTTATATTGTGTTACTTTGTAAATCAATACTGTCCGAGGAATTCTTTGCTTTTTATTCTAATCCCTTTTTTTTCTTCCCACCTGAGGTAAACTGAACCCTTAAGTGAAATATAAAAGCTTACAAAAAAAGAAAAAATCCCTTTCTATTTATTTTGAATGAACAATTTTACAATAACATTGCGGAGACAACCTCGATCTCCTGAGATTCAAAAAATCGTTTGCTCTTTCGGGATGCAAATTGCTGAATTTGATCTAACAATATTTTTATTTTCGTCTGCAAGAAATGTAAACAACTTGATAAACATTTTTTATTGATCACTGCAGTTTTTAGTCTGCAGTTTTTTTTTTTTCCTTGATTCAAAACTGATTTTATATGAACTGAACTTATTTATTTATTTTTTACTTGATTCAAAACTGATTTTATATAAACTGAGCTTATTTATTTAATTATTTTTTAATTTACTAAAATACTATGTTTAGATTTTATCTTTTATTACACTCGTTTTTAAATAAATATACAAATCAGATTTTTTTTTATAAGTAATATATATATATATATATATATATATATATATATAGATAGATAGATAGATAGATAGATAGATAGATAGATAGATATGTATATATAATATTGATTGTTTCAGAAAAGATGTACAGTTACGTAGATAATTTTAAGTAATATTTAAATTTCATGCGTATTTCATAAATGTCCAGATTTTGTACTTCGTTTATTTATTTTTTATATAAATATAAATTACGTTTTGTAATTAAAAGTAAATTTAATCGTATTTAAAGATTTAGTAAAAGTAAATTTGCTCGCATTTAGAGAAGTGTTGCAAAACATAATGCATAATTAATATTTTTCAATTTGAATGTAACAATTTATTGCTTTAATGGTAGCGCAAATAACGTTAAAAAATAAATAAATAAATAAATAAAAATAATACATTAGAAGCAAACATTTTCTTTTTCTTTCTTTCTTTCTTTCTTGTCTTTCTTCATTTTTCTTTTCTTTTTTTTTTTTTTTTTTTTTGAGTTTCCCATCTTTATTAAATTTAAGGAGCTACTCAGTTACTAAGTCCATCGATTTAAAAATTATACTGTAAACACTTAAAAGTTTTAAATTTGTAAAATTTATATCATAAAAATTTTAACTATTAGATTTAAATTCTGCATGTTGCATTATATTAACAGCAAAATAATCTTATTAAATATAGAGATATTGTATTTCATAAAAAACTGAATTGCTAATTATCATTTCTTTCTTTCACAAAAAATATAGAAATCCATTTCACCGAAAACATATAAGATAAAAATTAATGATGCAGGTTCTGTAAAAACCAGAAATAGTGACTTTTATAAGGTAACAAAATGTAACAAAAATTATCTTCGTTCTTTTTTTTTTTTTTTTTTTTTTTTTTCTCCTTTTACAAAGTAAAAGTGACATATTTTTGGAAAATCGTCAACCTTTGATGCATTACTTCCTCTTATGCGGAAAAAAGCACCCAGGCATGAAATTTCACGGAGAGGTTTACTTATATTTTGACAGGTAATTCAAATAAATCAATATCATTTTGATATACTTTCGATGTACAATAATTAACAAAATTTTATTTAGGATGAACGAAAAGAATTATTTGGTAAGGTTATTCTGCACAAGGTGTACAAAAATTACGTAAACACTTTGAAGAAGTGTATTGTATATTTATTTGTTTAATTATTTTTTTTTATTATAATGCCATTATTGATAAATGACTCTGATAAATTTATCCTTCAGTTAGACGGGGGCCTCTTCATATTTATCGACTGAGCATATGTAAAAGCAGATTTCCTTTATCGTTCGAATGATACTGGTTGGGCAACCGATCAATGTGTGCTAAAATGTACACTTAGATCCCCTGATATTACATCTCGTGTCTTTTTTTCTGTGTTGTAGTATGAAGAGTGAAGTTATGAATTTATGAGATTATATGAAGAGTTCAATGGGGTTATGTGGGGTTATGACAAGAACTCGGTTATCGCGTTGATATTTGTCGAATCACATATGGCTCCCGCATAGAATCTTCGCAAAGTGTAAATGTAAAAAAAAAAAATGTCCCTGTAGTCTTTGAAATTATATACTTTTTTACTTTCTACTGCTAATATTTTGTCTACAATAAATTTTTTATTGTGCTACCGCACTTTTTTGAACATTCTGTATATCGAGTTATTAAATTAACAAGTTATTGAATACTCTAAAATTTTAGACAACACCAAAAAGACCAAACAGTTTCAGACTTGGATTTCTACAGATAATTTAAATAAATCAATAACTGACCGCTATAGACTGCATTAAAGGATTTTTTTTTTTTTTTTTTTTTTTTACTATTTTGTACCATTTTTGTAAAGTAAACATCAGCATTTTTTTTTTTTTTTTTGACATTTTTTGTTGTTAAATTAGTGTTAATTTACAATTATACTATTAATCTTGCAGCAGTTTTCTTATTATTGCTATTATTTTGCAAATGAAACAAAAGCATAATGTCACTGAACAGCAATTGTAAATTGGATTTTATAAACTCATTTCTTTAAAGCTAACATTTCATCGCTTACGATGATTTGGTTCGAGATCTGCACCATTTTCATTCGACGCAAGCTGCAGTGATCCCGTTTGGTCTAAGATAATTTGCATAGTTCAGGAGTCATGCTCTCCTCCTCTTTTTCAGTATACTTTCAGCGATTGAAAATATTTGTCCGTTTTGCTACCACTAATTTTTTGTAGAAATGTTCGTGCTATAAATATAGTAATGTGCCATGATTAAATAGTATGAAGATTATTGTGGAAAAATATTGGTAATCAAAAATTTCTAACTCCTGAAAGTGTCCTGAAAAAAGGGCGGAGAGTACGACCTCTGTTAGTTGCCAACATTTTAACTTTTCAGAGCATTTTTAGCCCCGCTTTTATTCCCCAACACTTTATTTATGAAATTTTCATGAAAAAGTATATTTATTTCCATGCAAATATTTACGGGCATATAAATGTTATTCATGTGTTCGCCATCACTACAAATTACAGTTTACAACACCGCTAATCATAGCTTTAGTCGAATGTTTATAGCTCAAGGGAAACATCTTCACCAATAACGTGTTATCTACTAAGTCAGCATCGCAACTAAAACTCCATGTATGCACAAGTATAGGAAACAAAATAGGGCATAAGATGTGTTTCTAGTAAAACCGTGCAATTTATAGGATTCTGATTTGCATATTTCTCGTCACTCGTCCATGCAGCGGCCTCTATTGAAAAAAAATTCCACTAATTTTTTTTTTCATTATAAAAAAAAAAAAAAAAAAAAAAAAAAAACCTTTTCATGAGAATAATTTTTCCGCAAAGCACGTTCAGATCTATCAGTTCACTCAATAGTTATGATTTTTTAAAATGTCTACAGACTTATGGGACACCCGGTATATATATATATACACACACACATATATTTCCTACCACTATTCCCATAAGATATAATTTATAATATATGTATGCAGACGAAGTGCAGATTTACCTGGGAAAATGTATTACGAATTTAATTTTTTGGGAATAGTTGTACAAATTAAAATAATAATAAATTCGCCTGTGATAGTCCTGTCAAAATAATCAATGAGTAAATATTTTGGAAGATCAGTACGTATTAAATTTATTCAGGGTACAGAAACGCATAAATTGATGTTTCTGTGTTGATAATAATAATTTCCAAAGGTGTTTCTTTTGATTATTCTGAAAGTGTTTTCTTTTTTATTTCAATAACAAATTATCTGAGGTTGAAAAAAACAACAACAACATTATTATAATTATTCAGATACAAATTTATAAATTTTTGGATAATCTCAAGGCATATAAATAATTTAATGCGTTTCAGAATGATGCCACACTAATCATTATAATATAGCGTAAAGCCATATATCACCGTTTAAGTTGTCAAATTCTGACAAGCAACTGCCCTGCATATTTGTTACAAAATTATGTAATTAGGCATATAAATGTTCACAGCATGTTTAGCAGATGCCATAAAACTGTATATTAACATAACTGCCAAGTGTTTCGATTTCTTGGTATCAGAAAGTTTTTATAGCAATTTTCTGCGATTAAATATTGCGAAAATTTATATATATATATCGCATTCAAAAAACGGAACATCTCGCAGATATATATTAATATAAATTCTTCAACGTGATGAATCTTTTTTTTTTTTTTTTTTTTTTTTTTTTTTTACTTTCCTCTATAAATAGAAAGAAAAAATATTAGATTAATGAAAATTTTCAAACTGCAATTTTCGATGGACTTACACGTTTTGGAATGTATTGAACACAATTTGACTATTTTTAAAAAACGTCTGTCTGTGTGAGTATATCAGAAATCCTGTGGACGCTGTATTTCACGAACCAATGAACGCAATTTAACTAAACTTTGTATTGATTTGGTCACTGAAATAATCTGGTGCTTATTAGATTTGGGGATCAATCGCTCATCAGGTGGCGCTGTCATCCTATTTTTGCTAAATTTTTAGCATGGCAGTATAGAACAAAATTTCGTATATATGTACATAATAAGAGTTATTTTTAACGTGTGATTGTAAAATGAATATGAATCATTGATAATAGTAGTAATAAACTAGGAAAAAAAGTTTCTACAAGTGGGAACATTGCTTCCCTCCCCTGTGGAGAAGTAAATTTTCAATAGGGGTATCTTTCAAATGCTCTCGTCAACACTTTTCAAACGAAGGGTTGAACCATATATCTGTGATAATTTCAAACACTGTTGTCATTTTGTTTTTTTTTTATTTTTTTTCATTTTTTAACCAAAAAAAAAAACCCTAAACAAAAGCAATCGCATTTTTTTCCGATGTTAGCACGAAATTGACTTTATTTCGGCATTTAGTGTTAGAAATCCGAAAGATAAAAATCATCTGTATTTATCATGGAAAATACTTTTCGTAAATAATAATATCATAAGTAATTTGTACTGCCTGATTTTATGTAAAATTAGATAGAAGAAAGTCTTGTGGTAGCTACAACATACTAGTTTCACTTTATTGTTACCTATGTTCTGGAATTGTAGCAATCAATCAGCGTATATAGACTTTTACTATCAATGAGACTATTAACCCCTTAACGCGCGGCGTCCTCGCTGCGAGGACGCAAAATTTAAGATCCAGCTGCAAAAATTCATCCCGGAAATTTTTTAGCAAAAATTTACGTTTATAACATATTAGAAAAGGCTGGTTTTTTTAACCTTAAAAATTAAAAATTCTTTTAGTTTAATTTAGTTCATGAATTCCGGTGGCAGTATAATATAAATGATCCGAATTGTCTTGCGCCGCAAAGGGTTAAGAAGTCTCAATCCGAATTGCCAGATTAATAATACACTTTTTTTTTTTTTTTTTTATAAATGTTAGTATTTTAATATAAAATACATTTCTACAAAAGTAAAATTGGGGTATCCATCTGTCAACCTTGTTCCAAATTCATTTAC
This sequence comes from Salticus scenicus, assembly GCA_963930645.1. NCBI lineage: Eukaryota > Metazoa > Arthropoda > Arachnida > Araneae > Salticidae > Salticus > Salticus scenicus. Next base: position 163,741,928 of record OZ005650.1, on the reverse strand, counting down.
ATTATTATTATTATTATTATTATTATTATTTTTTTTTTTTTTTTTTAATAAAAATTTATACTTTGCTCCTCAATTTACATTAATTTAAGAAATAAAAAAAAATTTGCTTTGGTATATGCGTAATGAATAACTTTCTTATTTTTAATGATGTTATAAAAATTAAATGAGAAGCTTAAATAAATTTTCTTGAATGGAATTATAACGCATGCATTTTAAGTTTAAAATAATGACTGAAAACTGGTTAATTAAAAACCCTTAAAGCACAGTCATTTTCAAAATAATTGTCAATTAATGTAAATCGAAAGAATACAGAAAAAATATATATACACACATATATATATATATATATATCGAGCTACTATAATTAAATCTTGAAATTTTATTATTATTTTTTTAAATTTAATTAATTTATTAATTAATTTATTTTTGCAATATGAAGAATGACGTAAAAAAAAAAAAAGTAACTGTTTAAAAATGCACACAAGTGTAAGAATCGTAAAAAAAAGTCAAAAATGAAAAAAATCTTAAGCAGATCTTTGCTGAAATATTTTATTTTATTTTATTTTAATTTAATTTTAATTTTATTTTTTGTTTTCTTATCTAAATTATGATAAATATACAATAATAAGTTTTGAATAATTTTTCACCTTTTATTAGTTTATTCAATATATATATATGTATATATTAACACTTTCGTGACCGCATGCTTTTGTCTTTTCGACAGTAAGACCCACCTGTGGGAGTTATTCTCCCATGTTACAACATTTCAGGACAAAATTTTCTGTATTCACATTTATATTATAAATGGATATGCATTATAATTATGCTCTTTCTAATCAAAGTATTTGTATCCATAGTATATTAATTATACAAGTATGAATATTGGGTGTATAATTAAGAACTAAATAACATAAATTGCGAAAGAAACGCCCACTGGCGGAGTTACAGATTTTCAAATGACGTGAATCTACGTCAGCGGTCGCGAAACTGTTAACATCAATAAATGTTTAATATATATACGTACAGAAAAAAATATTTATTTATTTATTTTATTTTATTTTATTTTATTGTAGAAAACTTAAAAAAAAAAAAAAAAAAAAAAAAAATTCTTTTCTATAACTTTTAGATATATTTGAAATATGATATATCGATATAAACAATGTAAGAAGGAAAAATATTTTTTATTGTATTCATATTTTTATAATTTTATTGAAAATTCTTTTTATTCTATTGTTCTAATAGTTATAGTATATTAATTGACATTATTAGTTACTTCAGTAGCGTTATATTTTACCTATTTTGAAATAGCTAGAAATACTTTACTTTTTAGGTAAATAATAATAATAAAAAAATAGAATTATTTAAAACACTGAAATTTCTAACTTACATTTGCTTTTAAACTTTTTAGTTGAAATATGCAACACATTTGCATTTATTTTATACAGCTTAAAGATGACGACAGATAAGAAGGGAAAAAAGGACAATTTTCGAAAATTTTACAAATATGTTCACATGCATGCTAATACTTTTACAATATATTTT